>JAJOZX010000733.1:327500-580000 GCA_023014485.1 Bathynomus jamesi | reverse complement strand
CCATGACGACATTTGCAGGAAAAAAATGGATAAAACCGATGAGCTGATGTGAATAAAAACTCGAACGTCATTTGTTTCTTAATCATTATCATAACAAAGGACCACGTCGCTGCTGATGTCATATCATCGCTTCCCATCGATCATAGAAGTTAAGCAACAATGGATCTGTGTAGTAGTATTTGAATGGGGGGACGGTGCTTTGCCTTCAGATAAAGTAGCGACCCGTGATTCGGATCCTCTGTAAAGTTGTGAAAATACGTGATAAGAATGAGTACCTTACCTTACATCGAGTGCCTTACCATCAGTGCCACATGAGAGATTTCTGGCACTTGGAATGGTCTGGGTAATCCTGTTTTTAAGCTCAATTTCTAATAGAATCTTATCGCATGTAAGAAACAAAGTAATTCAGTCCACGTAAGGTAAGCGCTACGTCGTAGCCAGTGTCTAAGGTAAGCGCTACGTCGCGTCGTAGCCAATGTCGTAACACTACTTGCCGTTGATCAGCGAAGTTAAGCGACATTGGTTCTGGATAGCAGTTGGATTGGAGACCTTTCTCCACGTCCAGATTATGTAGCAAACTCGTGGTTCGAATGTCACGTAAAGCTATAGGTCCTGTCTGTCATATGAACATCGGTGTTGCGGCGGGGGCTAAATAACCTCAGGATTACATCACGAAAGCGCTTGAGCACCATTTTGTGTTTCCTTTCCTTCGTGGTTTTATTCATCATATATATAATATATATATATACACACACACACGTGTGAGTGGTGAGCATGATGTTACATTGTTTTGGGCGGCAAAAGCAGAAGGCCTTGCAGGAAAAGGCGGCTCACGTTAACATTTTGTTAAAATTTGGTGAAAAACGTATTAACATCAATAAACAGTGATGAATAAAATCGATAAAAACAAGACAATACTTTATTAAGTCCAACCTCAGACTTATACAAATGAACCTATTTTAAAAAAAAAATACTTCTTACGTGTTTAATGACGTCACGAGGTTTCCATAGCAACGGAAGCGCTTAAGAAGAAAAAAAGTTTATTTCCTATTCCATGATGACGTCACGGCAAAGCGGAAGTGGGACTCCGTCTGCCCACGCAGACCTGCCACCAATGGGGACACCTCAATCAATCGAAGGAAGAAGACTCTCATTAAGAATTGCGAACCAGAATGAATTGGGTCGTAATGCAGGCCTTTTGGGGGCTGCAGAACCACCTTATGGGACTTTTGAGCGGCAAAAACCTTCGTCAGTAACAGCGGCAGGAGAGACTTTTAAGTTCCCTTATACGAAGGAGGAAATATCCTGTCGAAGGAGACCGATTCAACGTTTATTAAAAGATAAACAGACAACGATGTAGATGAAGTGGCGGGTTAATATGATAGGAATAAAAATTCTCTCTCTCTCTCTCTCTCTCTCTCTCTCTCTCTCTCTCTCTCTCCTAACTTCCCCTCTGAGTTCCTGGATCCTCATTTCCCTTTTTCACTTCCGAGTATTGATCCCAGGAAAGCAAAGCCTCTTCGAACCTCCGACTTTCGCTTGTCACAGCTACTCTTACTCCATATATATATATATATATATAATATATATATATATATATATATATATATATATATATATATATATTAGGAATTAAGATACAATGTGAAACTTTCAAGATGTTGAAATTACTGATAAGTGACGCACTGACCGATGATATATATATATATATATATATATATATATATGTGTGTGTGTGGAATGAATTTCACACTTAAGCACGTGAAATGAATGAGTGAATGAATGATGTAAACCCATAAGGAAAAAGAAAAAATTATTTCAAAGGCCTTTCATGTCTTCAAACAGTTCGTGTATTCCCTGACGAGGTGTACTGTTGAATACAAGAAAACCTTGGAATAATTTTTTCTTTTTCCTTGTGGATTTGCATTATATATATATATATATATATATATATATATATATATATATATATATATACACCAAAGCACTGTCAAAGGAGAGGCTAAGGTAGACATCTATCAGTATGACGTCATGAGCAACATTATGCGTCACATTTTGGGGCACCTTCAGACCGGGCTGACCTCCCCTCCATCACTTGAGGCACAAGTGCGCCCAAGAACCAATACTGAACTACTGCAATAACTTTTCAGTTAGACTTTTATCGCCTCTAACCCAAAATAACGCGCCTAAACCTTCTTCTTAAATGTTCTTCCTCCTGCAGGAGGCGCTGCTGGGGGTCGATGCTCCTTCTCGCTATTTGGCAATGAACGGATACTCAGATGATGTGAAGCAACTTTTATTGTGACGAGAACTCGTCTTTTGAGACGCCATTCGATCGCGAGTTAGTGCTACAGTTTCAGGGGTCGAAAGCCACTAGAGCGCCGGGCTCTTTATCTGAAGGTCCTACGTTCGAATCTCTTGCTGGACTTCAGATTTTAGCGATTAAGATGATTCTCTGATGGGTGTCCCTCGGCAGGGTAAGGGTTCGGATTCCAGGTAAAGATGTATGTCCTCTCCGTCATGTGATGTTTCTAGATGTTACGAACTATTATTAAAATTATTATTATTATCATTATTATTATTATTATTGTTGTTGTTTTTTGCGCTTTCGAACATAGGAACGTCTGACTTCCCAAATGTGGAGTCCCAAACAACAACCACAACAAAAGGAAAAAGAATTAACTGATTTATTGAAGTCTTTTGAAAGATAAATTATTTTGGATCTTTGAAATGTTAAAAACAAAATCACTAAAGCTAATAATGAGTCAGCACTGCCAGAAACTGGCACTGCCCTCAAGCAAACTCATGTGGCCCATTGATCTAACTCTTGTATTATTATTATTATTATTGTTATTATTATCAGCACTACCGGGAGTCGAACCCCCGATTTCTGTATCTTCACTTTGCTTATAGGAAAAGTGTTACTCGCTGATCTACTGTTCTGGCAGTCACGACAGATAGAAACTATTCCAAATGAATGCCTAAAAAAACGATACCTGTCTGTCTATATGTATGTATCTATGTATGTGTGTGTGTGTATATAGACCATTATCTCCGTGTCATCATACGTACGATATTCCACGTGAACGGAATCCTTCCGCTCGTTAAAGATGTCCATTAATCCGTTGAAATTCATCATTGACGTATCGATAAGTGTCAAATTTGATGCCATTAAACAAAGACAAAATTTAAGATTAGCAACAATATTTTTGTTTTTTTCCGTTAACGTTAATATTGTTAACGTTATTATTTTTAACGTTATTATCCATAACGTCATTAGCATTAGTTAATGTTATTATTATTAGCTTTGCTGTTGTTAGTTAACGTTGCGTTCGTTAATTAGTGTTATTGTCTTTAACGTTAATGTCTCGAACGTTACTATCTTTAACGTTACTAGCGTTAGTTAACGTTAGTCTCGTTAATTAATGTTACTATCGTTAACGTTACAATTGTTATTAACGTTACTAGCGTTAGTTAACGTTAGTCTCGTTAATTAATGTTACTATCGTTAACGTTACAATTGTTATTAACGTTACTAGCGTTAGTTAACGTTAGTCTCGTTAATTAATGTTACTATCGTTAACGTTACAATTGTTATTAACGTTACTAGCGTTAGTTAACGTTAGTCTCGTTAATTAATGTTACTATCGTTAACGTTACAACTGTTATTGACGTTACTAGCGTTAGTTAACGTTAGTCTCGTTAATTAATGTTACTATCGTTAACGTTACAATTGTTATTAACGTTACTAGCGTTAGTTAACGTTAGTCTCGTTAATTAATGTTACTATCGTTAACGTTACAATTGTTATTAACGTTACTAGCGTTAGTTAACGTTAGTCTCGTTAATTAATGTTACTGTCTTTAACTTTACTAGTGTTAGTTAACGTTACTAGCGTTAGTTAACGTTAGTCTCGTTAATTAATGTTACTATCGTTAACGTTACAATTGTTATTAACGTTACTAGCGTTAGTTAACGTTAGTCTCGTTAATTAATGTTACTATCGTTAACGTTACAATTGTTATTAACGTTACTAGCGTTAGTTAACGTTAGTCTCGTTAATTAATGTTACTGTCTTTAACTTTACTAGCGTTAGTTAACGTTACTCCCGTTAATTAATGTTACTATCGTTAACGTTACAACTGTTAACGTTACTAGATGGTTACGTACGTTGCCTAAATCGATGGAAACGATCTTTTTTATGCGCGACCAGTCTCGTTTGAGTAAAAGCGATGCAACCTTTAATTATTTACATTCTCTCTCGCTTCCTTCCTCTTCCCCTTTCTTCTTCCTCCATTTCCCCTTCCTCCCCCCTCCCCCCCCCCCTACTTCCATCCCCTTCCTTCCCCCTCATCCCCCTCTCCCCCCAATTCCACCGGCCACAATTCCGTTCCGAGAGGAAGGAAGGAAGAGAAAGGAAATGAATGTTGAGACTCTTTCCTCTTCGACGAATTTGTTCATCGCTTCTTCTTCTTCTTCTTCTCCTTCTCCTTCTTCAATTCTCTTTCCGTCTGTGGCGAAAGGACGACGAAGGAGGAACGGAACTAAGAGACGGAAGATCCCCGAACGGAATAATGACGACGAGCGAAGGGAATCGAGCGAGGAGATCGATAAAAAAATCGATAATTTCCGAAAACAAACGATTTTCGCTTATTTGGAAACAGCCTCAGTGGGAGTGAAATGCATCATTTCGCGAGATACATCGAAAGATGCTTTAAATTTGAAGAGAAATGAAATAAAAATGATGATAATGATGATGATAATGATAATAATAATGACAACAACTTAATAATATGAATTAAAAACTATATTTTGGTGTTGTTTTGGAAAGGTGTTTTGGCGGAGGTGTGTACAGCTTCCTTTCCTACACCAATTTGTATCAAAATGGAAGAATTTGTATCATTTGCGGACCTCATTTGAAAATTTTGTCTAAATTTAGAACGTCCAATTGGGAAACCATTAAATAGGATCACATTTTGACCCAAAGAGGATGTATCTCTCTCATTACGTATGATAAACCCGGGTTATATTAGGTCAAGTTAGGTTAAATTAGGTTAATCTCTTTCAACCGTTTGATAAAATGGTCCTACTTCAACACCAAAACTTATATCAACTAAAAAACAAAAAAATTGTTGAAAAAAAAAAAAAAAAAAAAAAAAAAAAAAAAAAAAAACGGGATTTTGATTTTTAGTTTTTGGAATTTTGAAAATGATCTGTTTTTCTTAAAATCAGTTCTCTCTCTCTCTCTCTGTCTCTCTGTCTCTCTGTCTCTCTCTTTGTCTCTCTCATAAAAGTCGGTAAATAAAAAGTTCTAAACTTGTTTAAGTAAACTTTGAGTCAATTATTTTAAAATAATTTCTTTATAATTTGAAAATAAAAGGGGAACTAAGTTATAGTATATCTTTATAGTACTGTACAGAAGGTGTACATACAATATATATATATATATATATATATATATATTTTATTTTTTTCTAAAATAGCATAATTTGCAACGAAAGAAATTTCTTCGTTGTATCGAGATATTAAAAGCATTTTCCGCCCCAATTCGCTTTCCTTCGTCTGATCAGGAAACAGATGCATGACTCCGTTTCGCGCATACTTCTTCGGAAGATTCGTCAGAGCCTTCGTCATGTTGCGACTCCATGAGAAGACGCGCAAATGACTAACATCAAGTAATGACAACATCGACGTCCTCTTCGTTCGTTCTGATCTTTTTATCAAACTCGGGAATGAAAATGAACGAGGAAGAAGGGCGAAATCGGACCATTCGGACGCTATATCGATCGCTTCCGGGTCTCGCGAGGAAGTGGGGTTTACTCCTGCATGCTAGTCTCTCTCTCTCTCTCTCTCTCTCTCTCTCTCTCTCTCTCTCTCTCTCTCTCACACACACACACACACACACACACACACACACACACATACACACACAGAAGATAACGCGACTCGCTCTCCACCTCATCAACGAAAGTCTCTCTCTCTCTCTCTCCTCTGTGTGTGTGTGTGTGTGTGTGTGTGTGTGTGTGTGTGTGTGTGTGTGTCTCCCATTTAAGTTTATTGGGAATGCGTTTATTAAGCTGTAAAAATGCGGCGTTCGCCTTTTGAAGGTTCATGAATGCAAGAGATAAAATGCGGTCAACCTCATGAGCTATCTTTAGAGACGGACTCGTCTCTTGTGTGCGGTAGGTATATAAAATAATCTCTCTCTCCTCACACATATAATAATAATAATAATATTAATAATAATAATAATTTCAGAAAATACTATTGTAACTTAACTCTGCGGGGGTTTGTTTAAAAAATCCCCCCTTCACTTAATTCTCCCCCTACTTTAGAGAGACGTCTCTGGTTGATTGTGCCCCACATAGCATGATCAACCATCGAGCAACTCATTATTTTTTATCACTTGCCTCATAAACACCTCTAATTGGGAGACCTTTGAATTTGCCGCACCAACAACGGGTGATCACCCACGAAACAAATCATTCGCCATAAGGGACAAGTACATGGGGATAGATACAGGGACCTCTTATTGATATTCCTCGCCAGAAAGAGATTTTCTCTACTCTCGTGGTGGCATAACACCGCGAAGTATGAACGACTCAGTATAGCACTTGCTGCATAAATACGTTTCTCGGCTGGAGACCCAAGTTGAAACGGCGGAATTTAGAGTTGGCAGACACATACACATGACAGACATCCAATTACAGAAAACACGCTCACACACTTAGCTGCCTTGTTAATATGTCCAAAAATAGAAACGAAACTCTTTTGTAGAAACATAATTTCATGGAAAAAAAAAAAACTTAAAAAATCCATGACATGGATTAGGTGAGGTAGAGTTGCGTTTCTGCTGTCACAATTTTTTTTCTTTTCTTTCTCTTGGGTGGCTGGATGCACGTGACGGGTGAGGGCATGGTGTGGAAAATCTGATTTCTGTTCTTAATTCCTATTTCTACCCCTTTCCTGTAGAAGCGTATCATCACTTTGCCGGCTGATGGCTCTGCGTGTACGGGGCTCCAATAAACCTTAGCCCCCCCCCCCTGCCCATGGCCTAAACCATTAGAGGTACAGTAAAACTAAACATACCTTACAAAAGAGAATTTAATCCTGCATTTAATGAGAAACAATTAAAACTTGGTGTCCCCGCCATTCGCTTCCAAGACAGCCTGAATTCGCTTTGGGTAGCTTGCCAAAAGTGACGTGAATAGATCTTGATCGTTACGCAAATTTGCTAAAACAGTTTCAATGTGTTGCGTCATTGTATCCTTCGAAAATCGATTTGCTGCAGGTTCTTGAAACAAGAGACATTAAACCTTGTCCTTTATAACTGATCCAATGTGTTCACAGACGTTCAGGTCAGGAGAATTTCCTGGCCATTCTTCATTTCCAAAGAAATCGATCTCATGGTTCCGCAACAACTGTTGAGTGGCTAATGCCTTAAAGCAGGGGGCTTTATCGTGCAGAATTGTGACCTGATCGACATCCATAACATTGTTTGGGTTTCTTAGAAAAGGAATGACATGCTGGGATAGAATAATATCACGAAAATACTGTCCATCCCAACTCTGACCATTTGGCTTCAGCACCCACATGAGCTTCTTCGCAGTGAACAAAACAAACACACGAACACAGTCTGGACTTTTTAATAATTCGCGATAATGTTCATTGTCATCGATTTCATCTGGTGTTGTGGCCCACACTCGATCATTTTGGTAGTTAGGCCGACGTGTTACGTAAACAAAAAATTCATCGGAAACAGCTAAATGCATGAAATCATCCACATCCCAATCTTCAAGATAATGGGCAAACCACATTCTGTTATCGATGTTAACTTGAGTTTTTCTTGGCTTTGGAAGTTCATGCCAAGGCTTTAACCCTTGCCTATGACGGTACAGTCGAATGATCTCACCACTAACGATCTTTCCTCTCAACACTTCGATCTCTCTAGAAAGTTTAGCGCAGCTGTTTTTCCGCTTACGCTTACCGCTTTCAATGATGTCCTTTGTTTCCTGAGAGAGTGGCAAATTTGGCGCCCAGATTTGGTTGTATCCATTTCACATTCCAAAGTTTTATTCCAATTTCTTTTGACGAAGTCCTCACTTCTTCGCAACTTTTTGGCAACCCATGAATGTGTTATAAAGGTGGCTCCAACATCACGAGCTTCCCGAAATGTTATTGCTCGTATGCGATCTATCAGACGTTGCCTCTCCGAATCACCAATTAATTGAGAAGCCATTATATTATCACTTTATCAGCTAGAGTAATTTTAATACCTGCAATAAATAAAGAATTTTATATATTTTTATAATCACTAAAAACTATTTCGATATAAGTAAACGTTTAAGGTTTTTTGGAACCCCTTACATGGGTGTAAACATGGAGAGTTTAATCTTTACCTCTTTCTTAATCCTTTTGGGGGCTACCCTGAAATGGATCATGGTGTCTTTGTCGGACCGATACCTCGGTAACTACAGTACAGTAGAACTGTAAATATTTTGTATAAAATCAAAACCATACGTTCGAGTTTTTTGTGGCTATACCCAGTGTTTGATGTGCGATCGGCACATGTATATTACTGGTTAGTTTAGACAGCGGTGCTATCTAGTATACAATCTCTATGTGTTCATAGCGTAATTGTAGAGCTAGCTTATACTCGTATATTCTTTTCTTTCCCGTAAAATTTCCTTGGCTACTTTTCCAGGGTGAAGGTATTTTTTCAACCTTTTTCCGTACTCGCCTCTAACGGGAAGGGAGCGGAGGGTGGGGAGAGAGCCTTATGCTTTTCTATCCAGTTTTCTACTACTGCTACAATAGTTTAAAAATTAGTTTAATAACAGGAACTTCTCCGAGTGGACCGAAAGGTCTTTGAGGTTTCTTCTTGTTCTTGTAACTCCTTCTAATTCTCTCTCTCTCTCTCTCTCTCACACCACACACACACACACACACACACACACACACTTCTATTAATATTTAAAGTTGTTTACGAATTGAAACTTTTTAAGAGCAACGACTAATAATGGACGTAATTCCAAAGGTTGGTGGTTCAAATGTATTTGTTTTGAAGGAAAATGGCAAAGACGAGAAATGTTCAGACCTCGACTGCAACAATATTTTTAAATGGAATTACTTCTACATTCGTTTCCATGACAACCATTTAAAAGTTTTCTAACCTCCACCATTAATAGTCTTTTATATAACGGAGGAATTCCTAAAAATATAAATTTTGGTGAATCTTAATAATAATTCTCTTGCCGAATCAAAGACTTCAGTGACTGAACGCGAAGAAACATGTCTTCGAAAGGTGGTCCTGCATAAAAATTTTATTTATATATATATATATATACACACGCGTACACGAATATTTATAGTATATCCATAACCTTTCAATGTCCTACTTTAGAGATTCTTGGAAATTTCTGGATTGTGATGTATCCAAAGAAGTATAAATGATGATTAGGGTCCATTCAATGGCATTCCCATTCGTATTCGTGGTCCACAAATGGGAATGTACAAAAGTAAAAGAAAAAAAATCACATTTGAGAGGTGTACTCTCATTCACGGTCATTCTCATTCAATTCCGCGACCGAGAATGGGGAAGTGAGAACGTACAAATCATTCTCATTCACGTCCTTTCCCACTTTGGTCCGGGTTAGGTTATGACGATTATGACGTCACTACTTCTTATGACGTTCTGGATCCGAAACGTCATAAGTAGGGCAGTCAAAAGTTGACCGAAAAAATTAAGAAAGTTGACCTTACGAATTGAAAAAATTGACTTATAAAGTTGCCTTTACTTTCAATAATAAAAACGATACTTTAATTACTTATTCTTGCTCTTCTACATCAGTTGACCGATTGTGGTAAATTATGAAGTATTTGCCGACATTTTCTGGCAAAAAATTGCGATCCTTACTTAATAATTTATTAAGCATGGAGAAAGATCTCTCTACAGCGGCAGTTGTTGGTTGACATTGCAAAAGCTGACCATAAACTGTTGGTGAGATTTCAGGTCTACTGAGGTTAATTATTTCACAAATACCATTTGTCTTGAGTCTTGTTTCAATGTATTGTTTGACTGAACACATATCTTCGCCAAGGTTGATAGAAGAAATGGTTTCATAAGCCTCTCTAATGGTGCAATCAGATGCTTCCATCCTAGTCACTAAGCTAGCAATCAAACTATAATTCATTTTGATTGACATTAGTTGCTTTGGCAGTTTTTCATTAGCAACACTCTCTTTAGCCTTCTGAACAATGATTCCTTCATCTTCAAAATTTTCCACAATTGTCTTCACATTTGGAAAATTGTCTGCATAATAAAAAGCAGCGTTCAGCCAGCTTGCCCAACGTGTTCCTGCCAATTTTTAGTTATTTTAATTATTTATTCCAAAAAATTGACTTTATTTACCTCTGCTATTTTTTGACCTAACAGGTAAAAGTTGACTTTTGGTTGACCTATTAACTTTGGTTATACCCCTACAGGTGTTTTTATTGCATTTTCAGTCGTTTCAGCGAAAAGTGCCCCATAGGAAACAATTTGACTTTATTGACTTTTGACCGCCCTAGTCATAAGGAAATGGTAATGCTTTGGTATTGTTGAATCCTTACGAATATCAAGAAGGCCAGCAAAAATCTTGGAGCAAGTGTAGTTTACGTCCTCCTGTCGCAAAAGGGGACACAAACTACACTAGGTCAAAGTTGGGGAACGTAAACTACACTAGGATCTTTAGGAGACATTTTTTTTAAATGAATCCATCAAATAAAACGTTAAAACTAACGAAAATATTACGATTGGTTGACGATTGGTTAGGTTAAGTCGTAATATTTTCGTTAGTTTTTAAATTTTATTTGATTGGTATACGCGGACAAAGTTGGGAATGCAAACTACACTAGGATAATATAGGGGAACGTAAACTACACTAGGATAATGTAGGGGAACGTAAACTACACTAGGCTCCACAGGGGGGGACGTAAACTACACTTGCTTCAAAATCTCCCCTACAACTGCGAAGAAGATTGTCTGGGATGTCACCAAGAATCCCTAACTTACTGCCAAAGATCCGCCAATCGTCATTTGAAGCAGCAAGTACCCGAGTGCGCATCTCAACGGTTCAGAGAACACTTCACAGGAATTGGCTACACGGGAGAATTGTAAGGAAGATGCCCATTCTGTGTCTGTTTCAGAAAGATGCCCGTTCTGTGTCTGTTTCAGAAAGATGCCCGTTCTGTGTTTGTTTCAGAAAGATGCCCGTTTTAGGGGTGCTAAAGAATATCTCGATATTTTCAAGAATTTTGGAGCAATTTTCTCTGATTTGACGAAACAAAGTTCGAACTTTTCAACCACATTCAAAAGAGGTTTGTTTGGAGGACGAATAATAATGAAGACATTTTATGAAAAGAACATTTTCCCCCGAAGTGAAGTACAGTGGCCATCCGATCATGCTTTGAATCTGTGTACTCTATGATTTGCAGGTAAGGGCAGATCAGTTCATTGGTACTAATTGATGGAGCAATAAATTCAGCAACGTATTAGCCGCTTTTGGCGAGGAAATTGAAGATCGACCGTGGTTGAATATTCCGACAGGATAATGATCCGAAGCGTAAGCCCAAAAGGTACAGTAAAATGACTGGAACAGAAAAAAAAATGAAAGTTTTGGAATAGCCTTCACAGTACCCGGACTTCAATATCATTGAACTTCTATGGGGAACTGTAAAGCGAGCGAGTGCTCCATACGAGAACTACATTGAATCCTATAAAGTTGGAGGCATTTTGTAAAGAAGAATGGTCATAGCAATACCGAAGGAACGAATCCAGTATATGGTATAAACAGGGGAAGTAAAAGGAGGTCCTTCTGAGGGTTACTAATTTGAAGGGTGACTAAAAATTTTTGTAATGCAGTCTTGAGAAGGCGATATCATTATCTTGTTTTAGGTGTCTCCCATTTCCTTTGGTAACCTTGATTTAGCTTCCGCCCGAATTGTTCATTCTGACGAAGGTCAAGCTTGTCACTCCACCTTAGACCTACAGTGTAACGTGGAATCCGAACTACACCCCACCAGCAGCGCAGCGTCTTGACCACTAGGCTACCCATTTACCTACCAACCAATTTTTATTGTGTGGAAGGATGAACAGCTGGGTTTGCTGAGCGCCGCCTACCATCAACGGGTCTCGATCCCGGAGCCGATGGATTTGTAGTCAGCGACGCTAACCACTACACCACCGAGTCGCATTTTATAACTAACTTTCTACATATATAATGGCTAAGCTTTCATACTTCTCTGGATGCTTCATAATTAAAGTATTTCCAAGAATTTAGTATGAGTTGACAGATTTTTGTGTGGAAATTTATATACACATTTTCTCCCCAGAAATAAAATTAGAATTTAAAAGATAAATTACATAGTTTTACTTTTAACGTATATATATAATATATACACACACACACACACACACACACACACACACACACACACACACACACGGAGGATTGACAAAAGTAAATAGACATCACGCTGATTGTCCTCAAGAAGAAATGGCAAAGTTCATTAATGGATTGCTAGAACGCGTGTCACCGTTACATATCGAAAGGGAACGCAACACCATTCCAAATATATTGATTCAATATATCTGTTATTAATTATTGACTTTTATTATCAAATCAAAAACTATGTAAAAATCGAAGGTATGTTAAATAAACACGATAGAGGTCAGGCATGGGCAATTACTTGGTCAATGTAAGTAATTATAATTACAATTACTTGACATATTCTCAATTACAATTACTTGACATATTCTCAATTACAATTACTTGACATATTCTCAATTACAATTACTTGACATATTCTCAATTACAATTACTTGACATATTCTCAATTACAATTACTTGACATATTCTCAATTACAATTACTTGACATATTCTCAATTACAATTACAGTTACTGTAGATGGTGAAATACTTAATTACAATTACAACTAGTTAGTAAAGTAATTAATTACAATTACATTTACAAATAATTGCATTTTTTACATAAATAAACACTATTTGATTTACATCATGCTTTTCTACCTACGTACTTCAATTCCATTTTTAATCTTGGTCATCATCATTTTCAATGAAAACTAGATAATATTTGGTCGATAAAATGTACTCTTTCTTCTTTAACGTTGCACCGAAATGTATTTTTCATCAAGCAGTGCTTGCTATGGACATTATAGACATTGGACATACAATATGTATGTGATATGGTCTAATGAAACCAAAGATAAGGCACTCAAAAAATACTAATATAAGACAAAAAGAACTGGCATTTATTTTATTAAAATAATAAGGGCCAAAAAGTGGCACTTTAGTTAGGGACATTTGAAATAAATGGAATATTTTATTTCAAATAAAAAGACTAACTTTATTTCAAAAGAAAGCTTCCTCAGACATGATGAGCGAGTAGTTTAAACTATAAGTATGACCTATAAATGACCTGTAAATGAAAGCAATTGACTGTAATTGTATCAATTACCTTGGCTTCCTAATGTAATTAATTACAATTACAGTTACAATTGCATATTAAGTAGTCAATTACAATTACAAATTACAATTAGCCCATGCCTGATGGAGGTACGATCAATATCTTGCGTTTCATGAAAGACTTTGAAACGTTATGGCTTCGAGCTCTGTGGCTTTAGATGACGCTCTCTACGGTCGGTATTCTTCTAAAGTCCTATCAATATTTTTCTTCAGATTTTTACTGATGTAGAAGGAAGACTCGTTTTCCGCAGTTGACGATCAAGATGCTCCCAGACGCGCTCAATAACATTCATATCTGGGATTCTCTGAGCCGAAGGAAGAACTTCTAATCCTTTTTGTCCCTACCACTAAGTAGTGTATTGTAAGGTGTGATAGAATGCACAGTAGGCCGGGTCGAAATTTTATATTGAAAAGGTACATATTGTGAGGGGTTTGAATGAAACACAGGAACCCCCTCATAAATTATTTTCGCTGTTTAAAGCCTCCTACCCCTGGCACAATTTTTCATTTTTGACCTATATTGAAGAATATTCCATTTATACGAGACTTACTCTACATTCAGGCTTTTTGATGACATAAATCTTTATTAACGTATAATATTTTATTTAATAATGTACAGTATTAGGAAAATTAATTAAGTACAACAATATATTCAGAAGAAAAAATTAGAGGCATAATAAATGTGCTAAAATTCAATTAACTTTTTCATTGTTCCTTATCACATCAAAAGGGAAGAAATTTTCAATATCATTAGGAAATTTTATTTAATATGTTTCTTACTCATTCCATTGGGTCTTCCATTCAAACTTGGGCAGTTTTCGCCTTGATTCTAATGAGTTTAAGATAAACTTTTGACGGTTGTCATACCCTATTTTTTCCTGACATGCCTTTGTTACTAGGTTCACTGCCCTTTCCACACTTTGACTGTGGCATGGAAAAAAGAAGCTATCTCCAGTGGCTTACATCGAGCCTGTAGTAGCTCATCGTCGCTAAAATTGTTTAGCATCGGTGGAGGAATAATGATCTCTTTTTGATTGAGGGTTCGCGGCAACTCAAAGTTTTTGGTACCTGAAAATCCTGTTCTTGAAACGATGATTTTCTGAATAGCTTGCTCCCTAATTTCTAGTCTCTTGTCAGTTACCTTTGACATGAGTATATTTTCTGGGTGGGCAAAGTAGGCGTTATTCTTTAATACTGGTTCTATGATTGATCTATGTTGTTCATCTAAATTTCGAAGCAAGCACATTAATGCCAAAAGTTATATGCACCATTAGTTGCATTAGGATGAGATTTTATCGAAAACCACCCTGGAGCATAGAACTGCATAATAATCTTGATTATAGCTTGAAGGTTTTTATCGGGATTTGGCGTTGAGATATATAATCGAAGGACCCTGTTGGCTAGAGTTAGCCAGCGAGCATGGTGAAGGGTACCTGGGGATCGAGTGGACAGATCTTGAGAAGTATCTCCAGTTTGCACTGCCAGACACATATCATAGAGATATCTTTGATCACTGCTTAGCTTCTTCACAACATTTGCTGGAATTTCTTTAATGTTTTCCTTTACGCGAGAATATTTGACTACCTTCAATTCTGTTAACTCTGTTTTCAGTTTATTCCCATTTGAACCCACAAAAGTATTTGGACCTGTTCTTTTACCATCAATGGCTTTGTAGACGTGCATAAAAGGCAGCTCATTCAAATGCAAGAGGCACACCAACCACTGCACTGGTCTGTTAAGATGAATTTCAACCAGTTATATGACCACCAATTTTTCCTGTATTTACGGGAGTACCATCACACAGTAAAGCTTTGATAGTATCTGTGCTGTTCGAGTCTGTAATAATAGTTATCAACTCTTCTGCTATGCAGCGAGCAGTTCCATTATCTGGTGTGACATGGTCTACATAGATGCTTCCAGGTTCTTTCACAATAACATAGTGTTCTTCTATCTTTCCACTTTTAGTTAATGTGTTATCTTTCCTTCCATCAAATCCAAGGCACTCCATCTTCAGATTTTCGGATTTAGACCTAAAAGTATTTGTTTCACCCATACGATTTCTTTCTCTTCCTAATTTCTTTCTGTCAAGCATGTTGGTGTGGTTAAGGATCCCCATATCTTTTAAAGCTGCATTGACTATTGCAGCTGCAGCTCTACAACTTACACGATAACGACCTGCTGTTAATGCTATGTTTTTATAGGAGTGCCTGCTCTGAATATTCTTAGTCAATTCTAAGTTGGCCTCATAATCTACATCCTGACTCTCTGAATCTACATCCATGTCTTCTTCGGTATTTTCTATAAATTCCGATGGTAAAACATTGGTGGCTTCAGTCATTTCTTCTTGTGCTTTTAGTTGGTTGACGGTTTTGTGCTTCTTGGGCTCTTGCTAAAGATCTCTTCTTTGTTGAACTAGCTATGCGATCAATTGGTCCTAACTGATTTTTTCTTTGTTTTTGACCCACAAAAGACTCCCATTCTGCCATTGGTATTTTATCCTTACACCTGCAAGATTTCCTATCAATTCCCTTATCATAGCATTCACAAGAAGATATATCAAACATTTCATCATACTGAGTTACTTTTAAGGCAAAACTTTCATTTCTTCGATGTAAAGGCACCTTGTTCAGTTTTGAGGCTTCTTCTATTAGTCGACTGACTTTAAGATAGATACCTTTGGTGTTAATCGTAGAAAAAGAAAATTTCATCCAAATGTCTTCAATATCTTTTACAACAACCCTGGAGCAATCATTAGCAGTTGCTGAGCCTTTTGATTTAGCTTCTTCACGACGGCGCACAAAAAGGTAGTCTCGCAACATTTGCTTTTGAAGGAGTCATGGCTGCTGGGAATTCCGTAGGATATCCAAAGGTTGCATTTGAGGACTTGCTTCCAGTAGTCATAGTTTATATTCAGAAGTAAAATCAAATTATATGTAATTTATAATTTATGATAATTCAAATTATAATTAAAGCAAATGCAAATTATTTCTATTTATCTGAAAAATTATTAAACGGACAACTTATCATGTAACATGTAACAACATTAAACATATGCAAATATGAAGGTAAAAAAGGGAGGAGGGGCATGTGATAGGGGTAGTAGGGTAGCACATACTTGAATTTTTAATATTTTGTTAAAGTGATACAAAAAACCTTCTCACATAGTATACTTTTTAAGAAATTAAATTTTTTCCCATTTAAATATATGCAAATATGAGGGTAAAAAGGGGGGGGGGTATGTGCTAGGGGTAGCAGGGGGTAACACATGCTTGATATTTTAATATTTTGTTAAGATTATAAAATTAAACTTCTCACATAATGTACTCTTTAAGAAATAACAAAATTTCCCATTTTCGACCGGCCTAATACACAGTATTCTTATTATGCGTGCCTGTTAAATTGAAGTTTTCCTTGATGTAACAAATGAAGATGGTCCTTGTATTTCCTAGAATTAAGACGTCCTTAATATAAAGTTGGATATATCATATTTTATACTCAGCGCCAAAGCTGTTCTATTCAATTTGTCCTTCGTTTGTGTCGTAATGAACAAACATCGTGTCATTTTCTACCGTTCAATTAATTTTCGAAGCAGTGTGTCTCCCAAAACACTTGATCAGCACGTTTGTACTTCCAAATAAGGTAATGGTAAGTCCCAATTATTTAATAGGTCCCATTGTAAAACGAGGTAAAGAGATATTTTAATACAAAAAGACACGACGTAAATAAATGGAATGGCATCACCCTCTTCAGGAAAAATGGATAGGCGAAACTATGAATGAAATTGTAAGTATTTTAAGTTTCCTGAATAAAGGACTAAAAAAAAAAACCCGATTTGAAAACCTTTTTGTTCCATATTCAAGTTTGAAGAAACAGATAATTCCTCCAATGTTATCAGACAGAATCTCGGACGAGTGACCAAAATTTTCTTTATAGGATAGCTTAGCTAAATCCTTATAAGTTAATGACAAGTTCTGTAAACGTAAAAAAATTAGCCCAAGGCTCTCATGTACCCTGAATTCAATCATTCTAACTGTATTACCACTGTATATTCTAATTCTCTAAAACATTTATCAACTAATTCTAGCTTTTGTTTTTAAATTACAACAAAAAAAAATGTCCTTATTTTCAATTGTACTTTAAGGGATAATATTTTCAGCATTATTTGGGGATAATTGACGTGCGTAACAATATCAATTTTTGTACAATATGCGCTTTTCATTTTCCTGTTATTATTCAATTATTTTAAACATATTTCTTAACAAGCAATTGGTCATGTTGCATTAAAAACACACTCCTGTTATCCTTCATAATTATTATTCATAACAACCAACCAACTTCATTACTTCCTATCTTATATATAATATATATACGTGTATATATATATATACTGGCCTCTGTCGAGGCCAATATCGTAATACCTCTTCCCGTCGATCAGCGAAGTTAAGCGGCATTGGGATTTGGAACTGGGTAGTAGTTGGGTAGGGAGCACGTCCTGTCTCCGGATTATGTAGTGACCCGTGGTTCGGATCCCACATATAACTGTAGGTCCCCTCCGTCAAATGACCTTAAATGGTATGAAAGAGTTTAAGCAACCCTATTAAACAATATATATATATATATATATATATATATATATATATATATATATATATATATGGGAATGAACTCAGAATGGTTCCCTGAGTTTTTTTATGATACACAGACCGTGCATGGAACAAGGAACTCTTCTAGGAAAATTAAGTCCACTATAGTCCGAATAAGTAATGGTAAATGATAAATACTATAGTTTTTTCTTTTTCATGATGCTAGCCCGACGTGGGCAACGGTCACTCGCAAAGAGGTCCCAAAAATATAGCTTCCCTCACCAGCTATCTGCAAAGCAGATAGGATCCAGCTTTGGGACAGGATCTAGAGTTTAAAGCAGCCTAGCCCAGCTACATTTAGAACCTGAATATAAGCAAAAGACTCGCTGCCTTCACGTCAGATTGAATACATCAAAGAAAAAGGGGTAACTATTATATTTTTAGCCAAAAACCAAAACTTAAACCTCAACTGGCAGAATTGAGCGTCCACTTTTCAAGGCACATAACATGTCCGTTCATGATGGAGAAAAAACTATAGTATTTGTCATTTACCATTACTTATTCGAACTATAGTGGATTTAAGACCTTGTTCCATGCACGGTCTGTGTGTATCATATATATATATATATATATATATATATATATATATATATACAATAAAAGGCACGCTTGCGATAGAAATCAGCTTGACTATACGACACATAACTTACAATTAAGGTGTAGTTACAACAGGTTCAGTTCTAGCAAAGACTCTAGCTTCAGGAAAGGTTAGAACACACCTTGGAAAAGACGCAATCAATGGTTTTTATTGGTTATTTTTATTATTATGACACCGTCAAGATATACCCAAAGTTCAATCCAAGTTTTCTTGAAAAATTCCACAGATGTGGAACGAGGTCTTCGTTTAATCAGATGACGATCAACAGGGTGTCTAAGAAAGAATTATGAATCCCTATTGTCTTTTTCCCTTCCACTAAGGTAGTTTAGGAGGTGTGAGAGTAGGCCATTTCTTTTGTAGCTCGTGATATTTGAAAAGAAGACACACTATTGGAACAATGACAGGAAATGGATCTCAAGAAAGGACGTGTAATTTGGCGGAAGTAAATACTAGGTCAATCGTTACAACATTCCAAATTATTGCCCATACCTTTGCACAAAATCCCCTCCAACCCCATGTTACAGAACCCCCGAGTGATTTAATTTTGCTCTTTTCCAGAATTTTTTAAAACAACGATTGATAATTATTGGGCTTCACTGTAACATTTTACAGTATAAATGTCTTTATTCTTTACTGTAACATTTTACAGTAGAAATGTCTTTATTCTTTACTGTAACATTTTACAGTATAAATGTCTTTATTCTTTACTGTAACATTTTACAGTAAAATGTCTTTATTCTTTACTGTAACCTTTTACAGTAGAAATGTCTTTATTCTTTACTGTAACATTTTACAGTAGAAATGTCTTTATTCTTTACTGTAACATTTTACAGTAGAAATGTCTTTATTCTTTACTGTAACGTTTTACAGTAAAAATGTCTTTATTCTTTACTGTAAATAATAGACACTTATTTATTCACTGAATCTCTTCTTTTAAAAGGTTTTTCCCTTTTTGTTGTATCTCCCGACGTTACAGTCTGTCTCTTCTGCCAGTTTGGTGTGTGCTTGGAGGGAGAGTGGCACTATTGCGGGCGTTCGTCCTTGGCCCCTCCTTCCTGGAGATTCAAACGTTTCTAAACAAATTCAACAGTTTTTGCGTCATATTCAGGCCAATTAACAACTCTTTACTCATTACCAAATTATTTATAACTTTTAAAATAAATTTCCTCGAGTTTATTTGGCGTCCTAAAATGTGAGAAATTTTAATAGATATCATACTTAGTAAAATAATAATAATAATAATAATACCTAAAGAGAATAAAAAGAAATCTTAATTCAATAAAATGATAATCCAAAATTTAAGTAATTTCTGAATCCAAATCCGAAAAGTAGAAAACGTTTTGGGATCCGAATCCAGATTTGTCCTCTTAACACCACACACACACACACACACACACATATATATGAAATTAATCTCCCTTTACCTGCCAAATGACAGCAGCTTCTCGGGCGGGTAGATTTTACTCCATTACCCGCCTAATTATCGTGTAACACTTTTAAAGTCAATTGAAAAAATTTCAGATTCTCAAAATTTCCCAAATTTGAACAAAAATTGACCAAGTTTAATCGGAGAATATTTTTGTAATTTCTTTTATTCTAAATTTCTGTGAGCTGCAGCCCCCCCCCCTTTTGGTGGAACAGTAATTAATTTAGTTATTGATGTGCCCCCAAAAGTGAGGGGCACATCTAACGGATATGCCGGATGGATACAAGAAGTTGCCGGATAATTTGAGAGTTCAGAATTTACAGGATTTGGCTACAAAAGTAGGTCTACGCCCATCCATTCACTTGTCCGGAACCCACGAGAGAATTCCTGCATGGGTTCTACGATAGACTTACAGCTGTGTATTTGTGTTTGTCTATTGGTAATAATGATAATAATAATAATAATAATGTATCAAAGTCTATTACAAGAATTGCGTTCACTTTTTACTGTACAATTTCGGGCCTTATGAAACGAATTCTTAAGGGTCAAAACTCCGATTTGAGATACCGTTTAAGTTGTAGGTCCTAATTTACAATTACTGTAGCATTTAATTTGTCAGTTGCAGACAAACTGACATGCTCATGGTATATTATAAAGGCCCCCCTACATATATATTATATATATATATATATATATATATATTATATATATATATATATTCATTTTCATATAACTGTTATTTTATCAAAGTTAACCAAAAACTTGGTATGGATGCCATTTCTGTACCCAATTATTCATTTCTTTTTGTTCAATTATGGGCATTCTTCAACTGATTCAGAAGGGCAAAGATCTTCTTTTTTTTTCCGACAGCTAACTGTTAGCTATTCCTTGCCAGTTTCCCACAATAGAGAAACAGATCGTTTTCAGTCCTTTAACATACTGTGTGTGTATATATATATAATATATATAGCGCACGCGCCCGTGTGTGTATGTGTGTGCATGTGGGTGGAGAATGTACGGGAATGTTGAATGGTTGATGAGTGTTTTGAACATGCAGGAGAGAGAGAGAGAGAGAGAGAGAGAGAGAGAGAGAGAGAGAGAGAGAGAGAGAGAGAGAGAGAATAACTGGTCATGTTTTTGTGGCAAATATTTTCTGTCATTTGTGTTTCCTTTCCGTCAATGATCACTTGAGGTCTTATGAAAAATTCCTTTCATCTTTTACACCTTAAGAACGAGATCTCGTTTAAGACTGAATAAAATCGTTTGGCATGAACCAAAATAAACCACTATCTCTATAGTGGTTTCATTGTAGTCCAATGGCTAACTGATCTCCGCAATGTAAACAAAAAAGCAAATTTTCAGCCTAACTCAAATCGTTTGGCGTAAGTTGACGAATTTTAGTGTAATTGTTTTTGCAAAGGTGACAATTGTAATTGTAAATCTCAAATTGCAATTGTAATTTATATTCTCTAACTGTAATTGTGAAATTGTAACTGTAACTGTAAATTTGGGAATCCCGAACTGTAACTGTTGATCCTCGATTGAAAAGGAAGAAGAAAAGAAGAAATCTTTAGAACGTGTCCCGCCATTCTGTCTGCTGAAATGCGTGCGTACGTGCGTGTGTGCGTGCGTGCAAGGCCCTGGCGCGGGCACTCCACCGTGAACATTCCTCCGTGCCGCGTCGTAATAACCGAAGGAGGTGAGCGTAGCGAGCTCGAATGAGGTGGCGCATCGGAGCGGAAAGATGTAGGTGAGGCAGCGGGACTCCGGACGAACAACAGTAAGGTGATCAGTTAGAGGGAGCCTGAATCCATTCCGTCAGGACAAGGAGTGAGGTCGGGATTCCAATGCGAGCAAAAAGTAATGTGGTGATTGATCCTTCAAGATGGTATTTCACGGGAAAGAAGATCTCTCTCTCTCTCTCTCTCTCTCTCTCTCTCTCTCTCTCTCTCTCTCTCTCTATATATATATATATATATATATATATATACATATACACACACAAACACACACACACAGGGTGTGTATAAAGTAACGCAAGTGGAGAGAGAAATCTGATTTGAATGTGATACGCCTTGCAAGAGCCTGTATAAGAGTCGATGATAGACATTTTCAACACCGCTTACAGCCCTTACTATCGGCTATACTATACAGTTGTCGTAAAAAGTACATGTAATAAATATTACTCGTCCATGTTCACTTGCGTTAATATAATTCAAATCGGATTTGTCTCTTTACTTGCGTTACTTTATACACACCCGATATATATATATATATATAAAACCGGTAGGTGGAAACAGGATTGCGCGAAGCATCAATTTACTGTTGGACGAAAAACTTGAATTATGTCGTACGTACGAGATTCCTGAGACTGTGTTACATCGACTACTGACATAGTTGAGAGACGAAATGCTACGGTACTTTCGCAGTAACACCCTCCTTCACCCAGTAATCAATCAGTCTACGCGTTATTCTTTGGTTATTCTTTGTTATACATTCCCTCGCAACTCGACTCTCATAATAAGTGATTATTGCATTTATATTTACTTATCTCAATCTTTGTTTACAACAAAAACAACAACAAAAACAACAACAACACTAACAACAACATTTTTGAAACAACATTTTCGAAACAAAAAATCCGGTGAGTTTCTTTGCAATTTAGACCACCAGCAAATTAAAGCGATGATTCTTTGGCACGAGCTGCATATTGAGTGTTTGAAATGATTATTATGAAATGGGTATGATACCATTACAATATGGAATTGTACCCAATTATTAGCTTTTCTAACGAATCTCGAGACATTCCAAATGGGTACAATTGATCGGGATTACGATATCGGATACATTCCACATTATCGATAAAATTAAATTAAAGTTAACATTGATCTCTCTCTCTCTCTCTCTCTCTCTCTCTCTATCTCTCTCTATCTCTCTCTCTCTCTCTCTCTCTCTCTCTCTCTCTCTCTCTCTCTCTCTCTCTCGCTTATACAATTTGCGATTAAGAACAAAAAATATCTACAGTTATGAAAACACAATTTGATTTCAAAAAACAACCCTCAGAATGCAAAACTAATACAAAAAATTGTAAATTTTATCACCTAAAATATCCAACGGATATTTCAGATGGATACAAGAAGTTGCCGGATAATTTGAGAGTTTAGAATTTACAGGATTTGGCTACAAAAGTGTGTCTACGTCCATCCACTCACTTGTCCGGAACCCACGAGAGAATTCCTGCATGCGTTCTACGATAGACTTACAGCTATGTATTTGTGTTTGTCTATCGGTAATAATAGTAATAATGATATATCAAAGTCTATTACAAGGATTGCGTTCACTTTTTACTGTACAATTTAGGGCCTTATGAAACGAATTCCTAAATGTAAAAAATCCGATTTGAGATACCGTTTAAGTTGTAGGTCCTAATTTAGAATTACTGTAGCATTTAATTTGTCAGTTGCAGACAGACTGACATGCTCATGGTGTGTGTATATATATATACACACACCCAGAAGATATGGGATCTCTACAAACTGACATAAACAGAATCTACAAGTGGACGGAAGACAACAATATCAAGTTTAACACCGAGAAATTTCAGCTATTACGGTATAGAAAAAGAGAAGACCTAAAACCCAGGGAATATTATACCCCAAATGGACAGGAAATTCAGAGAAATTCCAGAGCAAAAGATTTAGGGGTTGTAATGACAGATGATGCGAAATTTGAAAGACAAAATAATATAGCAGTAAACAGAGCAAAGAGAATAACGGGACAGATATTGAGAACCTTTAAACGAAGGGATAGGAATGTAATGATTCCTCTACTGAAAACACTGATCACACCCAAATTGGAATACTGCTCGGTCCTAACATCCCCATATAAAAAAGAAGACATTAGACAGCTGGAAGGGATCCAGAGAAGCTTCACAGCCAAGATCAATGAGTGTAAAGAACTAAATTACTGGGAAAGGTTACGCGAACTAGATCTATATTCACTGGAAAGGAGAAGAGAGAGATACACCATTATTTACACTTGGAAAATAATGGAGAAACTAGGCTCTAATCTTACTCTGAACCCTATAACTCCCCAAACAACTGTGGAAAGTAGAAAAGGTAGATTGTGTCGTATTCCCAAATTGAAGGCGAGACAGGGAACATCCTTAACCCTGAAAGAAAATAGTTTTGTAGTGAGAGGACCAAAACTGTTTAATCAGTTACCCAAAGACCTAAGAAACACGAAGGGAGTTGCAGTGGGCATCTTTAAAAGAAGATTAGGCGCCTGGCTCAGAACAATCCCCGATGAGCCGGGTGTACCTGGTTATGTGAGGTGGAGAGCACAAGAAACCAACTCACTACTTCACCAGGCCAACTCGAGAGGAGTGGCGACAAGCTTGACCTTCGCGAAATGAGGAATCATTGCGCGAAACCTTTGTAAGGTTGTAAGGTGTATATATATATACAACGAGGCCGTGGCAAATTAAATGAGTATCCTGTGCCAAGGGTAAATTTTATCCTGAAACCTAAAGAATGGCGTGGCTTCTTTCAACGCTGTTCATGATTACTCTTGAACACATCTTGGCTCAGAGGCGGGTTTTCATAGCATGATTTTGACGAAGTTCATGTCAGTTTTTTCCTTCTGCTGCCGTGGGTTGGGTGACGTGACAAGTGTCACAGTGAAGTTTCATGTGGTACAGGGAAAATGACGCGTGGCACAGTCCTCTTCCAGCTTGTTTCCGACGGCAAAACATCTTTTAAAGCAATGGAAAAGGGTGTCCCTTACGTGTTGATAGTGTTGATAGTATCCCAAATCTCTTATGTACCCGATAAAAACCGTTTCAAATCGTATGCAGCAAACAGGATTCGAGAAAGACTCAATTAGCTGTTCCCCGAAATGCATGTTGGTCCATTCGACGTGAACTAATTAACTGAGACTCATCCGAGAACAAAACAGACCTCAAAAGTGCCATAAGTCTGGATATCATCGTTTTGGCCCATACTAATCTTCGCTTTGAGAGAGAGAGAGAGAGAGAGAGAGAGAGAGAGAGCATTTTTAGAGTCGTACCGCAAAAAACTTACCCGCTATTTTATCCAAACCACCCGCGAGAAAATTGTTTGGTTTTTATTGAAATATAGTTCATGGCATTTTGCTGTAAATTCTACACACTTACTCGTAAGTTGCCTATACAAAAACCTGTATAGTCATTAATTAAAACTAAATACAAAAAAAGAAGACTAATTGTAACCATGGTTACGAGCAGCAGACCAGTCAAATTTGGTTACCAAATTTGTAGAAAACCATATAAAGAAGGCAAATGGTTTTTTTTTTCTAATTAAACACGAATTTTGCTTAATTACAATATTAGAAAATTGTAAATGTTAATTTAACTTAAATACGTGTTTGAAGATTTGTTTCTAATAATGTAGGAAGCATAATACAGGGTGTTAAAAAAACGCAACCCAAAATAGAAAAGAAATGGGTAGGTTACAATGATATACGCATTCTCAATGGGTTGCGTTTCTTTTTGAACACCCTGTAATATAAAAGTATAATACTGTGTATCCCTAAAATGGGTTACTATTTTGTTTAATTCATATTTTACAAGTATTTCTACGACACATCATTATTTTCACGGAACTTTGAAGACTTTTTATTGATTTTATAGGTTATAGGTTAACAGGCTAGGGCGCTAGGCTATCATTGACTTTATAGTAGAAGATGTTACATGGAGTTTAGCTCCGCTGGAAAGCAGAGCCTTCCTGGCTGTTCCCCGGGGTTAGATGAAAGATCCAACTCCAAGATGTCGCATCCTACAGCTCAACGTGTGTTTATTGTTATGCGTTATTTCCATACGAAATGTGTTGTGTAATTGCAACGTGATTAAAGAATACAATTTATATAGTAAAGGAAGTCCCTAGCAGATTTGCATAAAATAGAGTCCAGGTTCTGAAACTGGGGGTAATTCCCCCCAAGGGGGTAATTTGGGTATTTCCGGGGGTAATGGAGCAATTCTTAATATGGTAAAAATTAAGGAACTTGTAGCTAAAAAACAGTTGTACCCATCACATTAAAGGTAATTTCAATTAGTTTCAGTAATTAATTGTTCCACTTTCTTTACAACTTCGGCATTGCATGTTTGTGTGGGGTAATGAGATTAGTTGAGATTAGGAAAAGGGGTAACGGGGTCAAAAAGTTTAAGAACCACTGATTAATAGACTAATGAAATTCAAAGATACTGGAGATGTGAAAGACAATTTGAAAAGTTGTGTTGTTTCAAAGAAAACTGTAGAATACGTCATATTGTACTGTAAGTTCGATGATACACTAACTTATAGTTAACCTTACATGAATTACGTTAAAAAAAATACAAAGTTCCGTGAAAAATAATGATGTGTCGTCGAAATTTGTCAAATAGCTTTGTAACCTATGAAGTGACCATCTCCTTTATAGATTTATATATTTACGTTATGAGTTATGACTGTAATTCAAGGCATCCTGACGACAGTACGAGGATACAAAAAATATGACATCAAGATAACTTACTTTCAAAGTGTCAGTATGACGTTATGCTGCCGTCATTTGCTGAAGTTGTACGGATTTAACAATAATTTTTATGCTTTGTTAAAATTCTGAAATCGTTTTTTTGGGGGGGGGGGGGGGGTTGACTTCCTTCGTAACAGCAAAAGTCACGTAATGGAGAGGACCTACAGCTTTACGTGGCATCCGATCCATCAAAGGGCCACTACGCCATCTGGAACCGGAAGACGTTCATTCATCCTTCTAAATCTTACCTGAGCAGACTCAATATCGTTTAACTTCGCTGACCAACGTGAAGCGGTGTTGTCACATGATCATAACAAGTTCTGAGATCTTGCAACACTTATCTTATTCCCAGAACGAAAAAAATAAGTTAATAGTGAGGCTGACGTTAATTATGCAACACAAAGACAGTTCGTTCCTGCCTTTAGAGGGTCAAGTCCTCAGTGAGCACGTTAACACCAAATCCTACCGTTATCGTAGTTCTCTATAATTATTATACTGAAGGGTAACTAGTGTATTTCTGAACAACACGTAATAAAATGAGAAATGCCAAAAGTTAAACTTGAAAGGAAATTTTTTTATTTCCTGGATGTTATATTGGTAAGAAGCGTAATCGGGATGTAGCCCACTCTAAGCAGGGACAAAACTTCCTCTGTGCTTCACGTTACGTTTCAGCCCCCGTATTAACACTAAAATATGGTTATTGTTCTTCTATGCAATAAATAGGCTAAGAAGTAAATTTTTTCTTTGAATCATTGGCCATTGGACGTAACAAATATTATCACAGACACCTACAAATGTCAAATACTCAAGGAGTGGTAATTTTTAACTCGTTAGCCGCTATTATTGAGTAACGCTTAAAAGATGACATTATTTCTTATATGTCATTACATCAAAGTTTATTTTAAATGATTAGTCACTCGGGAAATTTGTCGGATTTATTTCATTTTTAATGGTATACTAAAATATTTTAAAGATTCCACGTTTCTCATTATTACGTATAATAGCGCCCGATTTATTATTATTAATATTATATCTTAATTCAATTAATATTATAACTTAATTCAATTAATATTATAACTTAATTTAATTAATATTAAATGTCATTTCAAGGCAATTCAAGGTCAACTTTAGATCTAACCTGTAATAATTAAATTTGTTAAAGTTTATTGTTCCCAGAATTGAGACCTTTCTGAGAGGTTTTCAAGTCTACAGGTTTTTGAATGTTAATTTTTGTTAATCGCATTGTTAATTGCAGTATATAGAGACACTCTTTGGGTGTCCTTCCACAAATGGCTATAGTTAAACACGCATTGAAATTGGTCTCGTGACATATTCACTGCAACGTCAACGTCGGTAGCTCAGTGGGTAACACAGTTTCCCTATAAACGAAGTGAAGACACTGAGATCGGGAGTTCGAACCCCGTTGATGCTGGTAATGATAATAATAATACAGGAGTTAGGACAATGGGCCGCATTGGTTGACCTGAGCACTGTGCCAGTGTCTAGACATCTTCATTGATTATTTTTCGATGCCGTTAAACTGATCATATTAATCAATCATTATAGGGTTTCTTTAGTATATATATATATATATATATATATATATATATATATATTTGAGTAATTGCTTTATTGTGTCAGTTTCCTGTTCTGAGGCCGGAATCCGAAGGAGGAAGGATATATCGAAGTTTCCTACGGGAATTTTTCCCTTCGGATCGAAACAGTTCCTGTGCATTGTTTTATGTTGCCTTTAAAGATCGCCGTACCACCATTACGATACAGAGCTAACCTTCAGTGGATCTTGTGGTTTTTGTTCGTCTGTGACTAAGCAGCACTCTTGCAGAGGCGTCATTACGTCAAATAATCTTAAAAGGGGCGTCGTCATGACGCAGAAACCCCTTGGAACAACCCAAAATGAAAATAGGATTGAATGAAACAGAGAGAGATGATAAACAAATTAACAAATATTAAACAGGAATTCTTTATTCGTAAAAAAGAAGAAAAACATAAAAACATTTTTTAACATTACATTTGAAATTCTAAGAATGTTAATAAAAAAAAATATTAGCAAACGCGAAGTTAATGTCATTAAATAAAAAAATTTTGCACCGCACTTATCAAAGGTGACTTTTCCAATTCGACTTCGCAAGAATTTGTATAATTTCTACGTCTAAAATAAACAATTATCGCAAAATAACACAAAAAATTACAGCTACGATAATAATTAAACGGTTGTGGCCTTTTACTCAATTAATAATTATTAATTGAGGCAAATTTTAGTTATTAACGGAAAATATGATCGAAGAGAATTTCTTCAAAGAAAAATTCTCGTTTGAAATGCCTGATGAAGTGTTTTGGCTTGTTTCGCCCTTTTCCTAGCGTTTTAAAAGATCTTAACTTAGTGGATCTAAGGCTTACACGTGGGATCCCAACCATCTAAAGGTCAATACATCATCTGAATGCGGAGGAGAATAGTCGCCAATCCAGTTCTTAAATAAACTCAACGTCACTGCTCAAATAATAGGAAGCGGTGTTTCAATGTGGCCACCCTGTAGTCCTTATCCAGATCCTAATTGAAAACAGTCTTACTGAATCTCTCTCTCTCTCTCTCTCTCTCTCTCTCTATATATATATATATATATACCTTGGGGCATTGGTTTCTGCGAGTATGTAGAAGAATTACGGCATTTGGAAGAGTGAGGTCCATGGTGTAATGGTATCGCGTCTGACCGGCAATCGGAAGATCCCGGGTTCGATTCCCAGGTGGTTACCTCATTTTTTCATTTGTTCCGTTTTCTCTCTCTCGTCTTGCGCGGAATATCTCCTATACAAGCGTCGTTCTTTACGTTATTTATACTGCGTGTTCTTTGCAGTTGAATGTATATATAATATATATATATATATATATAATATGTTTCATGGTGGTGTCTGGTTAGCATCATTGACTACTAATCCACCGGCCCGAGTTCGATTCCCGGCAATGGCAGTTGGAGCTCAGTTCACCCAACTGTTCATCTTTCCATACAAACAAAAAAAATTGGTCAGTCGGTAGATAAATGGGTACCTTGAGTAGCCTTGAGTGGTGGGTCGTGGTTCGGATTCCGCGTTAAGCTATAGGTCTAAGGTGGGGCAACAAGCTTGACCCTCGTCAGAATAAACAATTTGGGGGAAGCAAAACCAAGGTTATCAAGGTGTATATATATATTAATTTATGTTTTTTTAATCACATATTAAAAAATGGACACTTAATTATCTTAGCTGTTTTGAAGAAAACAGTTGTTTTGCCACAAAAATAGGTTTAAAAATTAAAACCTTGAAAGCAAACGAGGTTTTAACTGTACGTGGCTGAATGGTTTTGAAGTCCATACTGTAAACCATTGTACCCCGAATCGAATACTGAAAAAAACAGGGAATCTTCTGTTCCTTTGTCAGTGGAATGGGTATACTGTATATGGTCGGATCGGCGTTTCCACCGCGTGTGAAGAGTCTCTTTTTCTCACTGATAATAAATAAAAGGTTATTTCTCGTTCACTGTTATTCCCATTTTCATCTGTGGTCCGCGAGTGAAGACGGGGTTCGAACTGGGAAGTCCAAATTTGAGGAAAGAGTTTCCTCATTTGGGAAGAGTAAAGCAAGGCAGTGACGTAATTGTGGTATTGAGGGGTATTTTTATTTTTTATGAAGACGCTAACTAGAGGTGGGAAATTCTAAAGTGGAAATAGACTGATTTAAGAATTATACCCCCTCCCCCCTCTCTAGATCCCCACTTTTCATTTTTCGGATTTTTCATTCTTGGACCAACGATGAAAATGAATGAGCAAGATGGAAATCTAAGATGGTGTCTGTCGCAGAACGAAGCTGAGCATCCGAAATATACTTAATTTATCATCGCAAAATGTCGTAAATTTATATGGAACAATAAAAAATTAATAATTGGTTGAACACAATCTTACATAACTTCTTCCTAACTGGCTATACTGCACGTCATATGAATGAAGTAGGTAAGGAAATACCTCGCTTAAAATGTCATGACCAACATATTACTCAGGCATTATTCAAACGCTAATCAGTGACCTTTGGCTTACATAAAACAAACCATTTATGACTTAAATTCATTGAAGGGGTTGATTGGACGTTATTATTAACTTAATAATACTTTGTGCAGCGAATGAACTGCGTTTTTGTCGCGTGTTCAGAAATCATTCTTGTATTCTTTCCTGGCGTTCAGTCAATCGTTCGAGGAAGTCCTCGTGATAATTCTTGTTCATTTTTTTTTTTTAGCTTTGATCACCCGCACCACCAGATTCAAGGTTGTACTTACAGGCAGGTAGTGGTCACTATTCCATTGTTCAATTCTCGAGGAGTGCAATCGCTCCCGCGCGAAACAATCCGAGAGTAAAGCGATCCGCGGCGAATCGTACGTCTGGCGGGCGATTTGACGCCTTTTTTCTTAAAGACAAAAAACGAAGAGCAAGACGCGGAAGTGACGCCAAACTTGGCCGCCTCGGCGCTCCTTCTGCGAGGATTTCCTGGTTGGTCCTCCTGGATGCTCATAGGGGAGAGAGGGGAGGTCACAGAAGAGGTAGGCGGAGAGGTGGGGGTGGAATTCACGAGAAATAACTATATTTTAAAAATTATTTCACTGCAAACTACTTCATACTCCCATTCTAAAGTTGTAATTAAGTCCATTCTCTCTCTCTCTCTCTCTCTCTCTCTCTCTCTCTCTCTCTCTCTCTCTCTCTCTCATATATATATATATATATATATATATATATATATATATCGTGGTATTATGTAAGGATCACTTCCTAGTTAATCGATGAAGTCACCAAAACATTTTAATTTGACGGATTTAAGCAAGTATTATTTACTTCTGGATATTATTATTATTATTATTATTATTATTATTATTATTATTATTATTAAGTAGTAGCAGTAGTACCACTGTAAATCTGCCCAAATACCCCCTCACCTTTTAAAGGACCTATACCCATTTGGTGGATGGGACTTTCTAGCTTCACTTTAAAAACCTAACCCAATCTAACCTAACTTAACTAATCCTAAACTAGTTTAACCTAGCTTAGCCAAACCTAGCCTAACTTAATTTAACCCCAACTAACTTGTCTCTTAAATGTCATTTCGGAGAACCTCTGAAACGCCTCTCACAATTTATAAAGGTGTTTAGGTGGTCTTGGTATGATTCACTTTCTTGGGTATGAAACTGTTACTATCTTTGTAAGCGTTATAAATACGGTGGGTGTAGTCTTTATTTCGGGGTATGGGTATAAGGATTAGGTGGCAGGAACAAAGGGTGCGGAATGGTGAGTGGCAATGCCCTTAAGGACGGGGTAGTGATTGGTGGTGACCTTGTAATTTGGTTGTTTACGGAAGGTGGTGTTGTTGAGGAACAGTATCACACGATCAGACTTCGAGACGACTTTTAAGCAACCACAATTCTCTTCAAAAATGATTATTTAATAATTAATGCATGGAATTATTTATAATATAGCACCGCGGCTTTTGACCAAATGGGGCACGACAATTATCGTAATTTGAGAAATGGTCCCTGTAAAAAGAATCAAGATTAGCGTTGGTGTCGCATAAATGGTAGAAGGTATGTGTAAAATTGACTTAAATTGTTTTATTAAGAACTAAGTGTTTTTTTAAGTTTAAATCCATGCCCAGCAAGCGGGCACAAAAGGTCAAACATAAGTGGATATGATAGTCACTCGCTGTATGCCGTGAGCTACCCAATAGGTTACTTCTATGCTTAATATATTATATATATATATATATATATATATATATATATATATATATATATATATATATATATATATATATATATAAAACAAAACTGCATTGATGGGTATGGGTATATGGATATAGATGTATCGTATGAAACCCAAATTAATGGTTATGGGCATTCGCATTAATAATGTAATATGTCACTTACAACTCGGGTCGCACGACACTTCGAAGCTGTCTCTCATAACGTGTTTTATGTGCCCAGTTGTTTATTAATAATGGGCATTCTGTACTGGAAAGAATTTGGTAGCGAAAGGTCATGAAAGGTCACTACAGATACCCTGCAGTAAAAGTGCCAAATGTCCACCTTATTTGGCTGAAAGGAGCCACGTTCCAATGCTTTAATTTAATTCATTAGGTTGGGTATAGCAAACGTGTCTCCCTGGGTAGAGAGAGAGAGAGAGAGAGAGAGAGAGAGAGAGAGAGAGAGAGAGTTTCTTGCCGTGCGATTTTCATACCCAGTCGAAAACCCCATTCAAAGGCGTTGGGGGAAGAGGAAGGATAAATGCAGAATTTAAATCGCGAATTGGCAACTCTCGCTCGCAATAATAATACCACCTCCTTTATTACAAAAAAGAACAAAATTTCTGACATTTATTTACATCATTTACATTGAATGGAGATGTTTTGGGTAAATGACCGGATGCTGTATCGAGATTTAGAGATCAAAGTCCTTTTACATGGTGGAGTTCGTAAAGGCGACGAACTGGCAACCTTTCCAGGACATATTTCTTTCCACTTTCAGGAATTGTCTCTGATACTGTTAGGCAGGCTTTTGACCTCTGCTATTCTGAGGGCATAGACCCCACTTGGGTATTTTTGGGTATAAAGACGGCAAAAGGGACGAATAGCTGCTAAAGGAAGGTTGATCGAGTTGTATTAAATTCTTTTCGTTGTTTGGTATAATAAAAGAGAAGCACTTTTAGCCCTGTTCTTCGTCTTGGCACAGAATACCCGATACCAAACAGGTTCTGGGCACCAAAAATGGTATCACATTTTAAATTACTTGAATTCCAAACGTTAATTCATTGTGATACAAATAATAATAATAATAATAATAATATTAATAATAATAATAATAAGGTTTGACATTGAATTATATTTAAAAAAAATTATGCCTAAATTAATTAAAAAGATATTTTAAATTCCATACATATATACTGTATGTATATTATACACACACACACACACACACACACACACACACTGTAGCTATATATAATTTAGTCTCCCCCCACCATAACTGAGCATTGCTTAGTACTCGCAAGCCCATACAGAAAACGAGACATTGCAAATGATAAGACCAAACAAAGGACTTTTACGTCCAAGACAGAAGAAACAAGAGGTAAAGATTACTGGTCTCGACTTAAACCCTTGAAACTTAACACCCTGTAGAAAGAAGACGCGCGAATGGTATACAATAATATACATTTGGAAAATACTCGAAGGTTGTGTCCCTAACTTTAGAAATGAAATAGAAACACACTGGAATGAGAGAAGAGGTAGATTCTGTACTGTCCCAGCTGCGGTGAGACGGAGGGGGGAGGGGATGGGGTCCATGAAAACTGAAAACGAAGACAAAAAATATCCTCAGAATACGTGAATACTCCAACGTACCAAGTTGAATAATTTCAAGAACGAACTGGACAGAATTTTATGCAGAGTTCCTGACCAGCCATGCGTAGCTGGCTACGAGGGCAAGAGAGCGTGCAAACCAACTCTCTCCTCCACCAAATTCTGCAAATGAGGTGTGATGATGCAGACATTAAGTGTGAATATATATATAAATTATGACCCTGCGAAACTTCGAGATTCGATTTGATTTCGAATCGGGAGAAAGGATTCGATTTGATTCGTTAGCTTGGGCTCCGATTCGATATTTCGCGAATCTCCATTAAGTCCGGTAAACAACATCAGTGATGTCGTTTTGAAGAACACTTTCGTAAATAAACACTGTTCTTTTTACTTGGATTATAATTCAATCTATATACTGAGACCAATCTCTCGCGCAATGACACTTTTATCATACTTTAATACCATTGTTCGTCCTCATGATCAAATACTTAATACATTTTTTTTTAGAAGGATTTACTTTGTCCTTTGTTCTAAACAAGATTTAATTAATTTTATGCTTATTACTAATTGTGTGTAGAAACTCTCTAATCTATATGTGTACAGTTGATTCGATTCGAGATTCGATTCGAAAAAAAATGTGATTCGCAGCGCCCTAATATATATACAGGGTGTCCCATAAGTCCGGCATCATAGGAAAAATAATAAAAAAAAGGCAAAAACAAAAGCTTTCATTTACAGAACGTGCTCAATATGTATTGTTCCGTAGCCCATTCACAAAATTTCATCCGCCGGTCGGGATCATCTTCGCTCAATTTCTGTAGGATCTGAAGTTTATATGGATGCCATTTGTGAGCCTGAAGAATGCGATGGATGCTACTTTTCGACACTCCTGTCTCGGCGGACAATCGCCGAAGAGACTTATTGGGACTTCTGTTAAAATGAGCCAGGATAGCAGTCGTTGTATCATCGTCAGTGGACCTCCTTGAAGGTCCACTGCGTGGTTTATCTTCCATGGATCCTGTTTCCTTAAACTTTGCAACAAGTCTGCTAACACAACTATGTGTTATTGGCTCGCGGTTTGGATGCAGTCTGTTAAATTCGATTTCCTATGAGTAGAATTATCTGGATTCGTTCTTCCTTGCTCACAGACATTATGGCCTGTAGAAAGAGAAAAATATGAATTATAGTTTGTAGAAATAGAAAAATATAAATTTCTCCTATGATGCCGGACTTATGGGATACCTGTATATATATATATATATATATATATGAAAACTATTTCACGAAAGTAACACGTGAATAATATTTATGATGAAAATAACCACGAAGGAAAAAGGAAACAAAGAATGTGTTTTCTTTTTCCTTCATGGTTATTTTCATCATATATATATATATATATTCTCAGTGTTCGAGAGCTTAAGTGAGATTAGGAAGATTGTTCTACAGTCTACACAAAGCTCCACTCCGCCCACGGGTGCAAGCAGCTCGCAGCATCACTGTAACATAAACGGAGGATCAACGTACTATCAATCAAGTGAAAAGGCTGATTCATAATTCGTATACATTTTGTACCTATGTCTTTATTTTATATAATATATATTATATATATATATATAGATATATATATATATATCTATATATATATTATAATATATACACAGGGTGGTGCAAAAGTCTGGACCCATAGGCAATTTACTATATAAAAAATATCTTTCGATTTTTATAATAGTTTTTATAATTTAATTTTTGTTTATAATTTTACTAAATATTTTTCAGATTGTTACCCTATGGCAGAGAAGTTAACAATAGCAGAAAGAATAGAGCTTGTGCTTTTGTACGCAAAAGGAGTGTTTGGAAGAAGATGGACATCAATTCGAACACTTATTGTAAATTCTGAACTACGTAGAACGTTAAATTTAACATAATTTAGTCACTGGTGTATGGTTAATTAATTTCATTTCATAATAATCTTCCTGCAGGCCACACTTTTTTTCCATATAAACCGCCTATGGGTCCAGACTTTTGCACCACCCTGTATGTATATATATATATATATATATATATATATATATATATATATAATATATATACACACACACACACACACTGCATTTGGGCATTAGCAAGATACCGACATTTTTTAATTAAGCTTAATCTGATCTCAGTGCCATCGAATCGAGAAGGACTTATTAAATGGTAAGGACGCAAACGAAAAATCGAAGGTGATTTCCTATGAAGTACAAGACTAGTGAGGTATCATCTAACCTAACCTATCATGACCTAACCTACTGTAACTTAATATAATCGAAGCTGACAAATCTTTTTAATCAAAACTGAAAATGTCTAGATTTTTACATAATTTTTAAATTTTCCGAGGTACCGAAAGTATTACCTCACAAAAATACCTCTCTACATCGTACCTCTGTAAATTGTTACACATTCGACCCCTTCCCTTTATTATTTCCCTTTTTTATGATATTTAAAGATTTGTAATAAAAAAATTAAACTATGGGGACACCGCTAATGTCGCTACACGCACGTTCATGTCGCCATGATCTGGTGTTTTGTTACTGAATATTGAAAAAAATGAATCCCGAATTGGCCACAGAATGCCAAAGTCATTAAAAATAAAAACGATATAGACTATATTGGCTGGTTTTTAATTGGATGATTAAACCGGAACTCCCTACTGTAACAAACATAAAAAATCAATCGAATACCCACAGTCAGTTGGAAAAACCAAAGTATGCTACGTAAGTTTGGAAATGGGTATAAATGGGTAATACATAGTTTTGAGCTCCCTTTTCCTTCGTAATGAGTAATGATTACCCTTCGGCTCATTTTGACATAGTTGAGGGCAACAGGAAGAAAAGTCTTAAAAAGGAGCTCAAAGGACTGAAGTAGTGTTCGTGAATAAAACATTGGACCATCACTCGAAACCCTTTTAAGAAACATTTGGTCAGACACTTTGCGCCACAGTTTAAATTTATAATTCAGTGGACATTCATGTTGGTTTTATGTTTCGGGTGGTGCCTTTATTATATGGGTTTGGTTATAGATTTCAAATGAAACGTAAAACCCAATTCATAATGAAGGTTTACAGCCGAAACGTATAGTTAATTAACAATTAAATTCATAATGAAGACTTTAACCGAAACGTATATCTAACTAAACTCATAATAAAGATTTTCATCCGAAACGTATAACTAAGTAAACTCATAATGAAGGTTTTCAGCTGAAACGTATAATTAAATAAACACATAATGAAGATTTTAACCGAAACGTATAGCTAACTAAATAAATTCATAATAAAGATTTTCGTCCGAAACGTATAATCAACTAAACTCATAATGAAGGTTTTCATCTGAAACGTATAATTAAATAAGCACATAATGAAGATTTTAACCGAAACGTATAGCTAACTAAATTAATTCATAATATTTTCATCCGAAACGTATAACTAACTAAACTCATAATGAAGGTTTTCATCTGAAACGTATAATTAAACAAACACATAATGAAGATTTTAACCGAAACGTATAGTTAACTAAATTAATTCATAATAAAGATTTTTATCCGAAACGTATAATCAACTAAACTCATAAGGAAGGTTTTCATCTGAAACGTATAATTAAATAAACACATAATGAAGATTTTAACCGAAACGTATAGCTAAATAAATTCATAATAAAGATTTTCATCCGAAACGTATAATCAACTAAACTCATAAGGAAGGTTTTCAGCTGAAACGTATAATTAAATAAACACATAATGAAGATTTCAATCGAAACGTATAACTAAATAATTTCATAATGAAGGCTTCAATCGAAACGTATAACTAACTAAACTTACAATGAAGATTTGAACCGAAACGTATAATTAGGATAAACTCAGTGAATGTTGCATTCAATTATACGTTAAAATATGCTACTAAAATGTGGTACAAATGTCTAACCAAATTGGACCACGTCTTGGCCAAGTTCCTTCTAGATCAGCGAAGTTAATCGATAATGGGTCTGGGTAGGTGTTGGATGAGTGACAGTCCACCTCTTCCAGATGATGTAGCAACCCGCGGTTCGGATCCCACGTGAAGCTGCAAGTTTCCTCAGTCACATTGCCTTAGATGTTTCGAAGGGGTTAAGCAACCCCCCCCCCCCCCCCCCCCGAACCAAACGTTTTTTAGAGTAATATAAATAACTTTGATGGGAAGTAAAGTACAGCGATCAAAATGAATGTTTAGATCCATTTTAAATTTTGTGGCACGGTGGGAAATCGTAATGTCGCAAGATTTCTCAGCAACGGGCTGCGGATTTTCTCTATCACAAAAGAGATTTCTAAATTATAAACGATATTAAATTAAATTTAATTATTTACAGACTTAAATTTTTTTTTAAATCATTGGCAAATAAAACCAGGTTTTAAAACCCACAAAAATGAAAAGAAATTTTACGAAGAAACCCCACGATCAAACACGTTTTTCTAACAAAAGGGGGTAAATGTGGCCCATGCGTATAATTCCTATTTAACCCAAATTACACTTATATATATATATATATATATATATATAATATATATATATATATATATATAGAGAGAGAGAGAGAGAGAGAGAGAGTAGAGTTCCAGGGATTGTAGTCGAGACCAGTAGTCTTCACCTTCCGTTTCCTCTATCTTAGACGTAAAACTCTGTATAGCTTCAATGTTCGCAATGTCTCGTTTTCTGTATGGGCTTGTGAGTACTGAGTAATACTCAATTATAATTATTGGTAGGACTAGACTCTTCCATTATTTGAGCATGATGTTTGCTTTTCTGCTGCGGAAGCTCCAGCAGATGATTCTCATTATTTTTGTAGCCGTTGTAATTTTGATGTTATAGTGCTCTCTGAATTCTGTATCCGACGACATTATTACTCCAAGATCCCTGACTTGTGGATTTGGTGTTATCTGTTTGGCTTGCAGCATTTTGTATCCCTTATTCTGTAGCTCCTCGTTATATAATACCATATCTTAGAAGTTGGAATTTTTCTTCGTTGAACTTCATATTGTTGTCTTCTACCCACTGGAATAATGTTTCAATGTCGCTTTGTAATCTTTCTATGTCACCTTCATTCAATATTTCCTCGCATATCCTTGTGTCATCCGCGAAAATATGATACAATACTGTCTTTGACATCTGCATCAATATCCGCAATCATTATTATGAACAGCAAGGGAGCTAGTACTATCCCTTGTGGGGAGAGAGCTCTCTACTTCCGAGACTTCCGATTTGACTTCATTTACCAACACTCTTTGTGTTCTTTGCGTCAAGAAATTAACTATCCATCTTCCTAGCTTTCCAGTAATTCCTGTATTCTTAAGTTTGTGTGCTATAATTCCATGGTCACATTTATCGAAGGCTTTAGCAAAGTCAGTATAGATTACAGCTATGTTTTGTCCTCGACACAGTGTTTCCAATATTTTCTCCTGGTGGTCTAATAGACAGCTGTGATAGGCATGATCTTCCAGCCCTGAAACCATGTTGATTTGTGTTGTATAAGTTCTTTTCTTATATATATATATATATATATATATATACAGGGTGGTGTATCGGGGCCAAAAAAAAGTAACGCGCGATACGATACTCGATACACTGGCAAAAATGTATCTCGTTACGATATTAGATATATGAATAATATATGCATCGCGATCCGATACGATACGATATAATATATATATATATATATGGAATGAATTTCACAATAAAACACGTGAAATGAATGAATGCTGCAAACCCACAAGGAAAAAGAAAAACGATTCCAAGGCCTTTCGTGTATTCAAAGCTACACCTCGTCAGGGTGTACACCTCCCTGACGAGGTGTAGCTTTGAATACACGAAAGGCCTTGGAATCGTTTTTCTTTTTCCTTGTGGGTTTGCAGCATATATATATATATATATATATATATATCATAGATGACATATGAAACAAGTAAATTACTTTTTATTTTTATTGAATTTTACAAACAGTGATTTCTCAAACAATTCATCAGACATTCTGGGGAAAAGGTCACTGACTGAGTCTATGATAAAGTATCACGTTACCGACACTTATTTGTATCGTATCTTTTGATACGATACAAATAATAAAAAATGTATCGCGATACGATACAAGATACAGAAAATGTATTGCGATACTACGCCACCCTGTATATATATATATATATATAATATATATATTATACAGTAAACCCTCGTCCAACGCGTGTTTGTCCAGCGCGAATTTGCTTATTCACGGAAAAATAAATGCGAACAATTATTTGCCGAAAGCGGAAAATTTGATTATACACGGTCCGCCAAACATGCTCTATACAGTCAGGGCCTATCAGATTGGGGGCTAGGAGGGCCATTTGGCTTGAGCCTCAAGCTTAAGGGGGCCCTCAAATTTAGAAACTTTCAGGTTTAAATATAATGTTTTTCAGTGAAAGTAATAATTGAGTTTAGCTATGGGCCTCAAAAGCTGGAACTGGCCCGGGCCTCTCTGGACCTCTGAGAGGGCCTGAATACAGTAGTACTGTACGCGTACCAATGCGCGCTCTAGTGTTTTCTCCTACACTCTCCAACACTCCCGCATCTCCCTCCCTCTCGCGTCACCCCTCGCATCACCCTTTGTCTCAGTCCCGCTAACGCGTTAAGTTCAGTGAAGTTGTGTTGGATTGTTTTTGTCGTATTTTGCCGTGTTTTGCTATTACCCTTAGACAGCAGTATGTCACCAAAGCGTAAAGCATCTGGGTGATAGTGAAGAGAAGAAAAGTCGTAAGGTTATGACAGTAGCCGAAAAAATAAAGATTCTAGATAAGTTGCGTGGTGGTATGAGCATAACATCACTTGGCCGCGAGTATCACGTGAATGAGTCTACCATACGCACCATCCGAAAGAGTGTAGAAAAGATACGTGCTATTTTCATTTAATATATTTTTATTTATCATATGTAAATATCATTATGTTTATGATTTTATGTTCTTATTGCATATACAATATAGGTAAGGAAATTCATTTATGTGTGAATAAAAAATCTAAGTATCTAAGTATTAATGTGAGACTTTACGCGGCCGCGTTCACGTATCACCATTTATCCCATAAGGTATTAAGTTTGTCCAACGTTCTCGAGGAACCTTACCCCCGCGTTGGACGAGGGTTTACTGTGTGTGTATGTATATATATATATATATATATATATATATATATATATATACACAGTGGTGTAGTGCTGTGGGAACGCGTGGGAACGGCGTTCCCTTACTTTTTTTGGTAGACGGAACGGCGTTCCCTTACTTTTTTTGGTAGACGGAACGGCGTTCCCTCACTATTTCAAATAAATCCGAACTTACAAATCTCTAACGTCATGAAATTTTAATTCCCACCCCTAGAAGAAATATGAGAAAGAATCATTAACTGTTTCATTTCTTTTAGCTTCGACTGAGGCAATGCTAGCCTATAAAGATCTGGTGAAACAGTCACCACGGCGTACCAGTTGTTAACTTTTTTTTAGTTAATCATTCCAGTTGTTAGCTATTTTTATTGATCGTACTGGATGTCGTATATCTAATGACACTGGAAATATTGCATCTTCAACTTGGAATATATCCTAATATCCAGTGCATATGACCTCAAAATATCCCTGAAATTGGTCAGATTTCAAAAGATTTCCCGGGGGGGCTTACAGTGCCCCCGGACCCCCAGCTGTATGGGCTCGCCGCGCTCGCCATTGTCCCCCCCGCATCTGAGAGTAACACTTTCAAAATGCGTTCCCTCACTTCTTTATTTAGCACTACACCACTGTATATATATATATATATATATATATATATATATATATATATATTATAACTGCAAACACGCAGTATAATTAACGTAAAGAACGACGCTTTGTATAGGAGAATATTCCGCGCAAGACGAGAGCGAAAGAACGAAACAAATGAAAAAATGAGGTAACCACCCGGGAATCGAACCCGGGATCTTCCGATTGCCGGTCAGATATGATAACCATTACACTACGGGCCTCACTCAATCAAATGTCGTAATTCCTCTACATGCGCGCAGAAACCAATGCCCCAAAGGGGCACCTCCCGCATGCCGTAACATTATATACATTATAACTGCAAACACGCAGTATAATTAACGTAAAGAACGACGCTTTGTATAGGAGAATATTCCGCGCAAGACGAGAGCGAAAGAACGAAACAAATGAAAAAATGAGGTAACCACCCGGGAATCGAATCCGGGATCTTCCGATTGCCGTCTTGCGCGGAATATTCTCCTATACAAAGCGTCGTTCTTTACGTTAATTATACTGCGTGTTTGCAGTTATAATGTATATAATGTTACGGCATGCGGAAGGTGCCCCTTTGGGGCATTGGTTTCTGCGCGCATGTAGAGGAATTACGACATTTGATTGAGTGAGGCCCGTAGTGTAATGGTTATCATATCTGACCGGCAATCGGAAGATCCCGGGTTCGATTCCCGGGTGGTTACCTCATTTTTTCATTTGTTTCGTTCTTTCGCTCTCGTCTTGCGCGGAATATTCTCCTATACAAAGCGTCGTTCTTTACGATATATATATAAAGGGTGATCCAGAGAAATGGGACCCAAAAGAAACCCCTGTAACTCTTAAAGTATAAGTCTTTTATAAAATCATACGCATCATTCGAAACAGGATAGTTACAAGTTTGTACAGGATTGTATAGGTTTTGACAATACAAGACAAGATAAGATACAAAACAAAATAAAAGTGTTAGTTAAAACTAACCCTTCAAGATGACTGCATGGACTGTGGAACAGCTGCGTTTCATAACTGAGCAATATTATGAGCATGGAAGAAGTGTAGTTTCAGCTCAAAGATCTTTCAAGACAAATTTTCAGATGTCAAAATCACCTTCTAAGAAAGTAATCCGTCGGTGTGTCAGAAATTTTTCCCTAACTGACAACACTGGAAAAAGAAAACCAACTGGAAGAGTGCGCACAGCAAGGATAGACGAGATCATTAACAGAACTCAGGAAATTGTACAGGATAATCCTAACATAAACATCAGACGTGCTTCTCAGCTGTTAGGAGTTGGATATGGAACAACAACACACCGTATATTCAAGCAAAATTTAATGCTCTTTCCATATAAAATTCAAACAGTGCAACAACTAAACGATGGAGATTTCGCACGAAGACGATAATTCTGTCAATGGATCCAACAGAAGGTAAATGACACCACCAATTTTCTAGCAACTTTGATTATGTCAGACGAAGCCCATTTTCACTTGAATGGAACTGTAAACAAACAAAATTGTCGTTTCTGGGCAACAGAAAATCCATTGAATATTACCGAAGTCCCGTTGCATAGTCAGCGTGTAACTGTTTTGTGTGGTCTTACTGCATCTCAGATCATAGGGCCGTACTTTTTCGAGGATTCCACCGGAAACACGGTCACTGTAAATGGTGATCGCTACGAAAAAATGTTGACCGATTTCCTTATTCCTAAATTAAGAGATCTTTGTCTAGAAAACCACTGGTTCCAACAAGACGGAGCTACCTGCCATACCACGAGGAACTGCATGGCAGTTTTGCGTCAAACGTTTCCAGGCGAGTTAATCTCAAGATTTGGAGATGTTGAATGGCCCGCAAGGTCTCCGGATTTTTCTCCCTTAGATTATTATCTCTGGGGATATTTAAAGAGTAGGGTCTACAGAAATAACCCAACGACCTTGCAAGAATTGAAGGCCGCCATCACAAATGAGATACAGGCCATACCACCGCACACTCTTGCAAAAGTGATGCAGAACTTACAAGCGAGAACACTGGAATGCTTGGCAACTAATGGAGCACATTTGAAAGGAGTCATTTTAAAAAAATAAATATTTCATAATAAACTTGTAACTCTACTCTTTCGAATGATATATAGTTTTTATGAAAGGAATTAAATATTAAGAATATTTGGCGTTTTTTTATGGGTCCCATTTATCTGGATCACCCAGTATATATATATTCTGTGAACAGAGGCGTACCAATACTTTTTGCCGCTCGGGGCGAAAATGCCAACCCCCCTCCCCCCCCGCGCAACAATTTTCAATTTTAAAAACAATTCCTTTACAAAAATACACTTCTAAACAAAACTTTTATTGGAAGAAAAACTTAAATAAAGCAACTTCAATTTTAACAATACTACATAATGTAACGTACATAATACACTACATAATTTTAACAATAACTATATAATGTACTGTACTATAATGCCTAGTTAAATTTTCGGACTTTCATAACAGAAAATTCATGAATGATTTTTTTCTATGTCCATTGTCTCTGCAACTTCGCGTTCAATTGAAATAATCGCCAAATTGCTCAGTCTAGATTGACTTATAGTTGACCTGAGGTAAGTTTTTATAAGTTTCAGTTTCGAGAAACTTCGTTCGCAACTTGCCACGGACATGCATGTAGTTAGACAGATCCGGAGGGCAATTGTTATATGAGGCAAAGATTCCACTAGATCCCATTTAACGATCCACTGAAGTAGTTTTAACATATCCCAGTTCTTTGGATCATCGTCGACGCTTATGCTTTCGAAACTGAGCAAATGTCTGCGCAAACGCTTTATTTCTTCCAGTAGACTTCCTGGATTAATGTCATTGTAGATGGAAGAAAAATTATTGACCTTGGTATTAATTTCTTCATCTTTGGACTGATTCAAAAGGTACGAAGGAGACAGAAATTTAAAGCGATCATTCATGTTTTTAAGACAAACTGTGCGTTTTTCAATTTCTGCTAATAAACGATCCATGATTTCAAAAAATTCTCTGCGTACATCCTCTTGCACGGTCAATCCAGCATCACGAGCTTGCTCTCCAGGCATTCTTCTCCGTCTCCTGACTCTGCAGTCTATACTGATATCCATTTCATTACAGAACTCTTCGGCGGCATCTGCAGCGTTTGATACTACTGCCTCTCGTTCATTAGTTAAAAACACGGATAAAGAGTTCATTTTTAATGCACACTGGTCCAAAGCAAGTCCCTTTCTTTGAAAATATAGCTGAGCATCATTGATTTCTTTCAGCACTGGATCCCAGAAAAATAAGTACACAATGAATATGTATGACATGATGGAGGTCAACAGAGCTTCAGCATCGCCCTTTGTGTCCAGATTTTCGGAGACCCCTTCACTCAGTTCTTCCAAGGCACTAACAACGTGAGTCAAGTTCTTCTTAAGACTAGAAACAGCATCATACTTAGCACTCCACCGCGTATCAGAGACTCGCTTGACAGTGATTTTGGAATGTTTTGTTAAGACATCCCAACGATGAGTAGAGGAAGAAAAGTAGACGAAATTCGTTCAATTGTTCCAAAGAAAGTTACAGCATTAGGACTCAGTCCCGCGGCATGAACTCCAGCCAAGTTCAGCGAGTGGTTATTGCAAGGAATGAAAACAGCGTGTTTGCTAACATCAAGAATTCTGCGTTGAACTCCAAGATGAATACCTGCCATCGTAGCAGCATTGTCATACACTTGACCATAACAATTCTGGATATCCAGCCCATCCTCACGGAGCTTAGTGACAATGAGATCAGTAGCTGCCTCAGCAGTCTTCCCCTTTAATTTAATAAAATCAACGAAGGATTCCTTCACCTCTACATTACCATCTTTAATCGACAAATAGCGAATTACCTGAGACATCTGGTGTACTATCGAAAATTATTGCAAAGTACTTTGCACTAGACACATTATCAATTATACATTTTCAAACATTACAGCCGATTAGTGTGATGAACTCATTTTGAATGTTAGGTGACAAATACGTAGTGGATATCTTGTCAGTCATTCGTATTTTTGTAAGATGTTCCCTAATTACTGGATCATATTTGCCCATTAGTTTTATTAACTCCAAAAAGTTTCCAGAATTGCCAGCTAGCCCAGCTTCTTCATTTACGTTCTCTCGGTGCCCTCGGAATGCAAGATCTTGTTTTGCCAAGAACATGATGCAGTCATAAATTCGTCTCAGTATTTCTTTCCACTTAGCAGTAGCATGTTTTATTTGCAACTGATGTGCATTATCTATTGTAGCATTCAACTGAAGGCGCATAGACAACTCTTTCCATTGTTCAAAGCATCGGGTATGATATGGACTGCTTTCATGTTCAGGTACTCTTGGATTCAGTTTCCAGGCAAAAATCCTTCTTCTTTTCCAAATGCACTGGAGATGTTGTTGAAGAGACGACAGCAAAAGCAATGCAAGCTACATTTTGAAGGTGAGAAGATTAGCCATGACCTTTCAATTTTTTCGCCATTTTCCAAAGTTTTGAAATACCAAACTTTTGACATTGACCTATTGTTTGAATCAGCTGGAAAGGGTCCATTCATGTTTTTCAAATGTGATGGTCCACGTTTAATGAGTTCGATTCTCAAATTGTCCGTCATTGGAACGGGCCAGTTGCCAGAATCGTTAAACAGACTCTGTGGGTGATGGGTGGGTGGGTGACTTTGTGATGTAGATGATGGTTGATCCTGATTGTTTGGGGGTTCACTTGAAGTTGCCGCTTGAACATCTATCTCTAAAGATATATCACATTGCGGTTGATCTCCTTGCTTCACAGAAGGCACTGAAGGTGTGTCTGAGAATCCCATTAACTGATGAAATCGCTTAGCAGCACGCTTGCCTTCCTCCTCTTTTTTTTCGCGAAGATTCTTGTATGCAGCACCACTCAGTCTCTGTCGTTTGCTCATGTTTGCTAATTCAGTAGGGTATCTGCAAAATAAAACAACCATTAATTATTAACATCATCAAAGCTCAAAGAATGCAAAGCCTAACCTAAATAATATAGGGAAAGTCTGAAAAATAGGGCTGGCAAACGCAACTATTTGTGGAAATAGTGGCATTGAGGTGGCATATATAGCATTTAATGATGATTTTTCATCAAAACCATGGATATTTTGTACACAAATAACGCGCGACAATGATGAGATATAATTTTTTGAAGGGTTGCATTTTAAAACATAAAAACCCAAAATTTTGCATACTGCGCCCGCCTGACAGTAATTTTCCGCCCCTCGGGAAGTGCCGCTCGGGGCGGTCGCCCCTCTCGCCCCTCCCTTGATACGCCACTGTCTGTGAATTAAGCGCCTAGTTCTATTCTTCCATTCAAGTTAACTGCAGCGAATTATATTTAATTCAAGTCTTTATAATTTTAAAATTTAGAACAACTTATATTATACATATTAATTTAATAATAACAATTGTACGCCTAACCGGGCACTAAACAGCAGTTCGATATAATTCTAGTATTATTCGTTTTAATTCCATGCAGTACGCTCGACTTGTTTCCAGTCTGTGTGTGTGTGTGTGTGTGTGTGTGTAAGGCATTATACATCATTGTATAGTGTTCGTATAGGCCTAATAGTGGCTAGCATGCCCGTAGCCATGGGAGGGGGGTCGAACAATCTCCCACCCCCTTGACAGGAAAGGTCTACTTTTGTAACCATAGTTATAACTAGGGCAGTCAAAAGTTGACCGAAAAAATTAAGAAAGTTGACCTTACGAATTGAAAAAATTGACTTATAAAGTTGCCTTTACTTTCAATAATAAAAACGATACTTTAATTACTTATTCTTGCTCTTCTACATCAGTTGACCGATTGTGGTAAATTATGAAGTATTTGCCGACATTTTCTGGCAAAAAATTGCGATCCTTACTTAATAATTTATTAAGCATGGAGAAAGATCTCTCTACAGCGGCAGTTGTTGGTTGACATTGCAAAAGCTGACCATAAACTGTTGGTGAGATTTCAGGTCTACTGAGGTTAATTATTTCACAAATACCATTTGTCTTGAGTCTTGTTTCAATGTATTTGTTTAACTGAACACATATCTTCGCCAAGGTTGATAGAAGAAATGGTTTCATATGCCTCTCTAATGGTGCAATCAGATGCTTCCATCCTAGTCACTAAGCTAGCAATCAAACTATAATTCATTTTGATTGACATTAGTTGCTTTGGCAGTTTTTCATTAGCAACTCTCTTTAGCCTTCTGAACAATGTCCAGAACGGACATAACTGAATAAGACAAATACGAGCAGTGAAGTTGCCAGTTAACCAAAAAGATGCCAATTTTTAGTTATTTTAATTATTTATTCCAAAAAATTGACTTTATTTACCTCATTGCTATTTTTTGACCTAACAGGTAAAAGTTGACTTTTGTTGACCTATTAACTTTGGTAATATACCCCCTACAGGTGTTTTTATTGCATTTTCAGTCGTTTCAGCGAAAAGTGCCCCATAGGAAACAATTTGACTTTATTGACTTTTGACCGCCCTAGTTATAACCTATGATGCGATATTATAATATGTATTTATATAACATCATTTAGTAAATAAACACTTGCATTTTTTTGCATTTTCTTTTGAAACTTCACAAACTACTTTAAACTACTCTGAACTACTCTAAACCCCCTCCGCAGTGACTTGGTCGTTGCACCAAAAGGTCTCCCTTTCTACAATTTCGACCCCCTCCCCTTGGGAAGTCCTGGCTACGGGACTGGATAATGTGAACTGTATATATGTTACAGTCAATCTGTGAAACCAGTCATTTCATGTAATGCCTAAAAATTTCAGGCATTTCGCGTAATTCGATTAAGCGATTAATGACTTCGTAAAGATTAGGTTAGGTTAGGTTAGGTTAGTAATGCGTATTACCTATGTTTAAGGGTCACTTCACGGAGAAGTGACGTAAATGACCTCTTGATTGGTCATGTTTTATGTACCAAAAAAGGTCACAAAATTCGAGCTTTATTTCTGATCATTGACTAAGATTATTGCGAAAATTAATGCCCAAAATAACCAAAAGAAAAACATTTTCTAGGGGTATATATATAATTAGTGATGTAGCGGTTGTCCGCAACCGCAACCACACATATTCTCAGCTCCGCAACCGCAACCGCATTTATCAGTACGGTTATTGCGGTTGTTTGAAGATATCTTCTTACTAGGGCAACCAAATGCTATAAATGCCAGTGTAATGGCTATAAATGCTATAAACGTCGCCAAATGCTGTTCTTGTCATGCCTCATGCCTTCATTCAAGGGTGCAAAAAAGTAAAAGTTTGCTACACCCTAATTGCGACATGTCTAGAATTGCTACTTGGACTAGATAGATAAATGCATTATGTATAACTTACGTTTATGAACGCTAGGTGGCTAGAAAAGCATTATTTTAATATATTTAATAAAGCAATGATGATGTATAATTAGTAATTACTGTTGATAAAAAAGCTAAAAAACACCCAAATTTTTTTTAATTAGAAATTAGGCAACCTTCACTACCAAGTTACAAATTAAACTAAAGCATCAGCTTCAGTATCTGTTCAGATAAAACCCACTGCGGTGCAACCATCATGGAGCGATCTACGAGTGCAGTGTGGAAGTACTTCTCGAGAGTGTCAAATGATGTAGGGAAGTGCGTCATATGTGATAAGAACTATTCACGAAAGGGAAGGAGTACCACTAACTTAAAAAACCATCCGCGTTCAATGCACAAGAAGGACTATAATGAAGTGTTATCTAGTGAAAATGAAGCTAATGAACAGTCAAAGAAGAAAAAGGAATCAAAAGTGTCTCTTACACCCTTGTAGGAAATGAAGTGTGCAATGAAAGAAAAGAATCAGACGATTGAAAGTTGTTTCGAAAAAGTCAAAATTTGGGATGCGAATCATTCCAAATCAAAATCACTAGACTATCGCATAGCCGAAATGATAATAATGGATGACTTGCCATTCAGCCACGTTGAGGACTTAGGTTTCATGAGACTCATGGCTGAAACAGCTCCACGGTATAAAGTGAAACAGCGTCAGTTCTACACTGATCATGTGTGGAACGATATCTATGACTTTGTTTCAAAGAAAGTGTTCAAAATTCTTGAACCTCTAAAAAATTCGAAAGCATCATTGACAATGGATGCATGGTCAGACACGTCCGTTGGAGTGTCTTTACTCTCTTTGACATGTCATGCAGTGAATCAAGACTTCAAGAGAACCAATTTGGTGCTCAGCGTAATGCCTCTTGAAGATCGCGACACTGGAGAATACTTGTCAGAAAAATTTGAGCAGATGCTTCAGAAGTGGGATATTGCCTATTCATCCATCCATTGTGTAATGCGCGACTCAGGAGCAAACATGATAAAAGCTTTGTTTCTCACTGGCGTCCATAATATCGATTGCACTCTTCATAAACTGCAACTTGTAATCAAAAGTGGATTATCCTCACAAAAATCTCTCAGTGACTTGTTAGCTAAACTTCGATCCATCGCTACTCATTTCAACCATTCTACGATGGCGCAGGATAAGTTAAAAAAAATTCAGAAATCCCTGAACTTACAGTCATTCATGATGTCGCCACACGGCGGAACAGCACTTATCACATGATACAGAGAACACTGAAGTTAAAGGAACCACTAAGTCTATATAGCGCTGCTAACTCCAAAATGCAACAACTCACTAACGTCGACTTCACTCTCTTGTCAAATTGTGTGGCTGTGCTGGAACCATTCGATGATATCACAAAAAGATTGAGTAGTTCCACCTCTTCCATATCTGAGGTTATTCCCCTCGTCGTTTCCTTGAAAAATGTGCTGCAACCTCGAAGTGGTGATTCTGAAGCTGATCGTGGAATTAAAACAATGAAGGAGATAATGCGCACAGAGCTAGCAAGGAGATTTGATGGCCTAGAAGCAAATGACGTATTCTTTGGCTACCTATTTGGATCCAAGGTACAAAGCAAATTTTTTTCCGCTTCACATGTCACAAAAGGTGTTCAGGAAAAATTGGGATATCTTTGTGATGAAATGGACAAGACTCAAACATCATCGGACTCGGAGAGAGCCAGTGAACCACCGGCAAAGAAACCACTGATTGATTTAGGCCAGGCATCAGCTTCTACGAGTAAATCAATAACAATAATGGACTCAATGAGTGCTCTATTGGCTTCCAGTAGTGATGACGAGACCGAAACTGAGTCAAGAGAGACTCGCAAAAAATGATCGAGAAATATCACAAAGAGAAAAGGATTGGACAAGAAGATGATGCTTTGGTTTGGTGGAGGTCAAATCAAAAGAAATACAAAAATTTGAGCAAACTGGCTCAGACATACCTTGGATGTCCTCCCTCAAGTGTTCCTATTGAACAATTATTTAGTGGAGCAGGGATCATCTACGATGAAAAAAGGAATAGGCTGAAGGGGAACAAAGCTGAAAAACTTTTATTTTTGAAATAGTCTCCCAGCAATTCAATTTAAATATAAGGATTAAGTAGTGTGTATATATTATATATATATATATATATATTATATACACCACTTTCGAATGGGCGGTGGTTGGGGAAAGTGGTTGGTGGGATGCAAAACGCGTTGGGTCCTCGTCCCGCATCCTGGAAACACTCTTTTTTTAGTTTAGATTATAGTCATCATATTGTAGACTGTAAAAAGTGTGGCTAAAACTCGATATTTTATTGTTTTTTTTATTCTTAGGTAGTATTATGATGTTACAGAGTACATAACCGCAACCGCAACCGCGCGGAGCTCTATTTGTAAGCTCCGCAACCGCAACCGCAGAGCTATGAAAAATGACAACCACTACATCACTATAATATATATATACACACACCCTTTTGTTATAGGTTAATTTATGTCAGGTTAGGATTAAAGAAAGTTATGTTAATTATGGTTGGAAGTTAAAAAAGTGAGTAAGTAGAAAATTTGGTTGCAGTATCTACAAAGTTTAACAATTGATTTTGATAAATGTAATGAAATATTTCACAAGTTTAGTCGTGTTGTGGTAGTTAATTATTTCACGATTATTATAAATGTATTTTCAAATTTAAAGAATTACCTATTAATTATTAATTAATTCTCTATTAGTTGGTTTCTTTGGTTTGGGTGAGTAATCTTTGTTAAGGAGATAACCTTACATCTTGTGAATGTAATTTGTTCTTTTACATCTGTTCAACTCTATTTTGTTTAGTTGAAAGTTCGTTTTTCTACGGCAAAAGTATGCAAAATTTATTCATTTTGGGGGACAATTCCCGACAGGGACAAAAAATAAAATGGAGGTTCGATCGAGTTTGCTCGAATGAACTTGCTCGCGAAGCGATCAGAACCCGTCCTCCTTTCGGCACAACAAAAACACACTTTTGATAAACCTGGCTCTGAGCAGAACAGGTGCAAACTATTATTCTGGCGTAAAATAATGCCCCACTGCATCACGGTGAGCTATTCGAGCGTCGCGACCGTGTGAAAATCGCAACAGCATATTGAAGACGAGTAACTCTGCAAACAGAAACGACAAAAAATGCACGAGAGTTAAAATTTGGGATTGTACAAATCTTATTATTCCGTTCGATCATCGAATGGATGGAGGAGATACATAAATTGTACAGAATTTGTTTTTCTAGTGTAAAACGCTTGAGGTTCAATAGAGTTCTGTTGTTATAAGTTGAAATAGCTCTCGAATTTTTTACCTGTAAAGCTCTCATGCTTTCCAAAGGCATATTCAGATAAGAGAACCGCGATTAGATTAATTATCACTAAATACAAAGTTGATGGGACATTCCTTCGTTCTGTTTAATATCAAATATTTCACGTAACGTATCTTTTATCTCTAATGATGAATGTTTATTTTCGTTTTGTTTATAGAGTTCACTCTACCCTCGCGTCCTCATAAGATCACATGACCGCTTGGTCCCGAGTCCACGAAGGTTTTTGAAACGCTATTTTCATATACTCAGCAATCTCAATTGCACTGTTAATATTAAACTCGTTAATGAACCAAGAGTTAATAAGGTTCATTAATACGAACAGCACGAAATGAGGGTTTGTACACCAGTCCCACTGTTCCTACTGCGGTGGCTGGCTATACCGAACTCGCTTGCAGACATTTTATCTACAACCCCAATTAAAAATATTGGTTCAGAGTTGAAGGCTGTGTAATATTGACAGAAATTGGGTCCACTTTTAACAAAATTAAAGAAAACGTTTAAAATAATTAGGCCTAATTTTTCACTCATTCATTATTCAAATACGCAGATGAAACGTCTGCCATGCTTCAGGAACACATAAAGAGAAAACATTCCTTAAAATGAATGTAGTCTTTCACGAGTGTCAAAATTCATTAAAAAAAAAACAAGAGAAGTATTGGTGTCGAAGTGGTTGCTTTTCACTTGAACTTTCTTAAAGAAACATTTACAAGTATATAAACATTCCCTCAATATTGGCATATTCGGTGTCGATGAATTGGTACGAAGGTTGGTTACTGACTAAGTGATATGAAGGTTGATTACCGATTAATGGGTACATAAACGCCTACTTCTAATAACAGAAATTATTTCTTGAAGGTTTCTGTCAATTATGGCTTGCGATTTCCGCTCTGTTAATTCTGTTATGTCTACATTTTGAGGACAGCAATTAGCATTATTCTGCATTTACTTGCATGGGCACGCAAAATGCCCACATTTCAGCGGGGTATATATATATATATATATATATATATATATATATATATATATATATATATATATATATAATGAATTTCACGGTTAAGCCATGTGAAATTATTAAATATTACACACCCACAAAACAAAACAAATTCTAAAGCCTTGGAACCGGTTTTTATTTTCCCCGTAGGTGTGTAAGACACACACACACACACACACACACACACACATATATATATATATATATATATATATATATATATATAGAGAGAGAGAGAGAGAGAGAGAGAGAGAGAGAGAGAGAGAGAATTCAAGAATTCAAACGGTCTTCCTTATCATACGGCTTCGATTCCTGCTCCTGCACCGACTCAATCTGGCATTGTTTCCGGCCTCATCCGATCAGTGCCGAGATGCAACCCAACATCTTTGAAAAGAACTCGTCCAACGAACGAAGGAACGCGAATACTTTCGCCTTTACTCACTCGACGCAGGGCTGGCAACAGTTCCGACTTCCTCGTCAGGTTCGGCGCCAAGTGCCTCCCGATGACGTCATTGGATCAGGACGGAAATTGGCCCGAGCGGAAATACTTGGCACGACTCACGCGTCGTGTCCCCTTCCCGCCGCCCCTCCCCTAAAGACCCGAACCCCCGGTTCTCGAAACCGGACCGGAAATACGGAAGTCATTACGGACATAGGATGAGCGTACTATCCAAGGCTCTTCTCTCCTTATAAATAATAATTATTATTATTATTATTATTATTATTATTATGAAAAGAATTAACCTTTGATGGTCTCTAATTTTTCTTCATTATGCCAGGTGTCCGGTATTGAACCGGACAGTCCGGTATTTGGGCTCTCTATCCGGTTAAAAAAAAAAAATCAAAGAATGCACCACGTCTTTATGTCTTTGCTTTTTAATTTTTGTCTTAATAGATTTTTGTCTTAATTTTTGTCTTTAATAGATCGTCTGCTTTTTTTTGGTTATTCATAATTTGTTGTTTTTAAAAGTCAATAATTATTTTACATATTTTTCTATCGCAATTTGATAATAAATAATTGGATAGTTTCACAGCGCTGTATTGGATGGAATTTTGGGCATGTTACGTAATTTTGTTCGAGTTAAATGCGAATAAAGTTGATTTCTTTTTATTAATACCTAAATGTTTTCAATGTTATTTGTAAATAGGTTGCAATATTATTTTCCGGTTAACCCTCTAACGCCGACTGGGTCGAATACGTACCGTTTTAAATACACGTATTTAGACTTAACCCTACAAAAAGTTTCGGCGTTAACGGGTTAAAATGTTAATTATCCATATAATTAACCCGATTTTATAAAGTATTTAATGAACCAATTTGCGAGTAATGAAGAAAATACATTTTTACTTTTTACCCCCCCCCGGATCTGCTGGTGTCCGGTATTTTTGTGGAGGACATCTGGCAACCCTATTTAGGAAGGAGGCAATCGCAAATGTTTTGAACCTGTGACCGGAAGGAAGGAAGGAAGAAAGGAAGAGTTACGTGAACACAAGCGTACGACGCCCCCCTGTCCATGAAGTCAATGGAGGTCAATCATATGTCGTAATATATAAACATACATGGTTGAACAACAGTGCCATAAATCAATCATATGTCGTAATATATAAACATACATGGTTGAACAACAGTGCCATAAATCGCGCTCAAATATCAGCAAAATGTTGGCATCTTCCAAATGATTGGTAGAAAATGCAGCTTAATGAACTATCACTTACTGCACGAAAATGTAATGATGGGGTTGGTTAACCTCTTTCGCAACATCTAAGGTCATATGACGGAGGGGATCTAAAGCTTTACGCGGGATCTGAGCCATTTACGGGTCGTTACATAATCTAGACGCGGAGGACGGTCTCCCATCCATCGACTCTCCAGACCCAACGTCGCTCAACTTCGCTAATGGACGGGAAGCGGTGTTACGACACTGGCCACGACGTAGCCCATTTACTGTAAGGGTGGTATAAAAAGTCACAACCCAAGACCACAGAGTCTCTCCGGGCTCGGTCACTCACAGGTCATGCACAGGTCACACCTGGAGATAATGATCATATACAGTCTTTGACCGAAACCTTGTGTTTTCCTCTCACAGTTTATATAATTTAAACAGAAACGTACACACACGTACACACACACACACACACACACACCACACACACATACACACACGCATATATATATATAGGTGTGTTTGTATAGTAAAGAGTAGAGGTTGTAAAGGGAGTGAGTTGGACTGGTTTAAATTTAGCGCACGAGAGGGTATTTTGGTCCAAAATAGGCCCGCAACCACCTGACACTCGGAGAGTGCCAAAGGTGCCAACTCACTCCATGAAAGATCCCCCTTCCCATCTCCATCACCCCCTCCGGTTTCCCCTCAGAGGGAAAGTCTTAATAAGGAGAGGCGGATGGATTTGTTCTGACCCACTAGTTCTCTCGAGGAACTCACAACCAACGAACCAAAGGTTCGAGTCCACCATTTTTGTTGTTGTTGTTTTGTTTGGTGTTTTTTCCCCTCGGTGCAGCTCCGAATGTTCTTCCTGGCACTGAGTGATCGCCATTATGGTCGCGTATTCACGCAAGATACTTGATGAGGCCAAGAAATGAGTGAAAAGGCTGCTCATTCCGACATTTATTGGCGGAGCTGCTGCCAAAATATTTACCTTTTTTGTAATGGTCTATATAGAGAGAGCCAGTGATGCAAATGAACAACAAAAACAACAACAACAACGACAAGAACGACAACGACAACGACAATAATAATAATAATAATAATAATAATAAGTCTTTCAAGACTAATAGACATAAAAGCGAATTCTGTTTAAAATAATTGTCTCTCTCTACTCACACACACACACACACACACGCACCACACACACACACCACACACACACAGTGAGGTACATTTTTTTCTAAATTGAAATAAATTTAATGAAATTTCCTGCTTTGATTGTCAGGTGTGGGAAGTTTTAAAATTGCCTTTTTTTTTAAATTCACAGAATCCGTAACCCTGTAGTTTTCTTGCCATTGGAATGCATTCATCCTCGTTAAAGATTCGGGTTTTGAACGTTTCAATGATCGCAAAGGAACTGGTTTTGCTTCTACGGCTGAACAGTGAACAGTGTCCTTTAAAACGTGAATCATTGAACGATTGTTCAGAAGAAACTGGACTTAAAAACGAGGAGTACATTTATGGTAATGTTTTTTTTTTTAAGTTCGGGAAGAACCGATTCGCCTCTATTTAAAAGGGCATATCTCGGCGGAAAAACAAAGAAAAAGTGAGAGGAAAGACAGAGGAAAAAGAAAGGGTGGAGGGGACAGTCGAAGAGGAAAAAGACCAAGGATGACAAGGACTGCAAGGTCGAGCCCCATCATCCTTAGGTGCTAGGGCCGGGAGGGCGCAAGTGAAACCTCCTGGAACAAGCACGTACAAACGAGCACAAAGAGCACTCAAGAGCACGAGCTTAGAACCCCTTGCGGGGTTATGTTAATGGTGTAACTTTATTATCAGCGAGACCATTTCTGTTTAATGATAGGTTAAATATCTCTAAATGTGTTTAGTTATCATTAACAGTTCTGAACAAACCTGAACTTCACAATTAAACCAAAGATATACAGGGTGTTACATAAAGTGTTAATATTTGATATGTCTATTAACGTTGATAGAAAAGTGATAACATTTTAATGAACCACCCTGTAATTGTAAAATAATGATGTGACGAGAATAATTTCTAAAAAACAAAATTGGTTGTTACAAATTTTTTAGGAAGGGGAAAGTTAACCTAACCTAACCTAACTTAACCTAATAACCTAACCTAACCTAACTTAACCTAATAACCTAACCTAACCTAACCTAATAACCTAACCTAACCTAACTTAACCTAATAACCTAACCTAACCTAACCTAATAACCTAACCTAACTTAACCTAATAACCTAACCTAACCTAACCTAACCTAACCTAACCCAACTTCACCTACTTCTAATTCTGCCCAATTAATTTATTCAGACGAAAGTCAAGCCCGTTGCCCCCACCATGGGGTGGAGGATGTACAGTTTAACGTGGAATCCGAACCACGCCTTCTCCAAGAAAGACCAAAAGGAAACGCCTTCATCACTCTAATGTGATACCACAAAGGCCAAGTCGGGTCTTAAACCCGCGTCGTTCAGACTGGTAGCCCAGTTTTTCACTGAGGGAATAAAGACATAATGGTGAGATTTAAGTCTCAATTTGCCTCATATTCATTTTGGAAGAGTTTCTAGATTTTGGGAGGGATTCAGTTACTTCTAGAGCGCGTGTCACCAACAGTCCTTTTAGGATCACTGGGATTAGGACGTTCTCTCTCTCTCTCTCTCTCTCTCTCTCCTCTCTCTCTCTCTCTATTTTAGGAGAGAGAGAGAGGTGAATCATCAGTATAGATGAACTATATAGAGCAACAACCCAACAGTGAAAGACCTCACTAGATCAGACTTCGAATCTCTCCTAACTTTGGCACCTTGTGGCACTTATTTTACGCTCAATAACGACCTTTATAGACAATTCTACTATTTAGCTATGGGCTCCCCACTTAGTTGTATCTTCGCCAATATATTTTTATCTCGCCATCACATCTACCAAAGATGTGAAATTTATCTCGTGGACAAATTTCAAACTCTGTATTTACGAATGTTATATCAATTATAATTAATAATAATAATCAAACTGACCAGTTCCTTAATTACCTTACTAGTAAACACCATAAATAGGAAGAAAATAGCCCCTCCTCCCTTACAACAACCACTCCTGGCTATGAGAATTTCTTCCTTAAACCAAAAATTTCTTCCTTATCGATATAACAAACCTTATCCTGCTTAATTTCATTATCTTCTGGACATCTTATTTATGCCATCATTGTAATACATTCTTCTTATTAAAGAAAAATAAACAATTTGGAGTTTTATTTTGTTGTGTAATCATACATACAAACGTGGGTTGCCCTCTTTTAACAACATTCCTTTTTAGCTACAGAATCATTACCGGTACAACCCAAAGACAGACTACAGCCTATAAAACAAATTCCTCTCTCTCTCTCTCTCTCTCTCTCTCTCTCTCTCTCTATATATATATATATATATATATATATACATAATATATATATACACACACGAGTATATTATTCTACGCTGTTTTCGTTTCAAACAAAACTCTATTGCAGGTTAGGTTAGATATTTAGTTTTATTTTCTATTTTCATTCATTTGTACTTAACCTAACCTAACCTAACCTAACCTAGTGTTTAGCCTAATACCTAAACTAACCTAAACCTTAGCCTAGCACTACCTTGCCCCAAACCTAACCTAAACTAACCTAACCTCATTCAATCTAATCTAACCTGACCTCGACCGAAGAGAAAAAGTTTGATACAAAGATGGGCATAAAAGGGTATGAAATAAAAACACAATCATTTTCATGCCAAGAAAATTTTAATTTGTTTTTAAACTTTTTATCAAAGATTAATTTTTTAACATTTTATATTTTAATTCAATAATTACAATAAATGGTTCCATTTTTAATTGAATATCGAAATATTTTAGTAGAAATGTTAAATGTTATATACAGGGTGTTCCATAAGTCCCTTTACCCTCATCCTACAAGCATCGTTCTTTACATTAATTATACTGTGTGTTGTTTGCAGTTAAAATATATATATATATATATATATATGCAATAAAATCACAGAACAACACGTGATCTTTTTAATAAGCAAAGAACCACAGGGAAAAGGAAAAGGAAACACGAAATCCGAGCGCTTTCGTGATATATTCACATCTTCAGGGACAAGAAAGAAATAGGATTTCTTTCTTGTCCCTGAAGATGTGAATATATATATATTATATATATATATATATATATATATATATACACACTGTTGTGCAAAAGTCATAGACATATTACATTTTTCCACTCTGATGCATAAAGAAGCTAAAACTAAATTCAAGCAACTCTATTTATGCAGATTAAACCTTAATATAGACTAATAGCGAATGTGTCCACTGTCCATCTTTTCCCTTTAAACACGTTGAAATTCTCATACGGACACTTTCATATAATTTTGTTATAAACTCTTGTTTTGTTATAAACTGTTGTGGTATGGTGTTTCACACTTCTTCCAAGACGTTCTACAGATCAGTTAAGTTGCTGGGATCCTTTTTAATTTTTCTTTATCCAAATAGTTTCGTACAGCTTCAGTGATATTGAGATCTGGGTTTTGAAGGGGTCGTACCACGCGGTGAAGGACTCCAGGCATCCTGTTTCGTTTGTAAATAGGTTTTAATTATTTCAGCTGTGTACTGTGGATCATTATCTTGCTGTAAGATAAAGTCTGGACCAATAAGCCTCGCACCACTAGGGATAGCATGGTGGATTGAAATCTGTTTGACTGAGCAGCATTGAATATACCATCAATTTTCAGGACTTTCCAACACCACTTCAGGAGATGCACCCCTAAACTTGAATTGAACCTCATCCATGCTTAACTTTTGGCTTCACGCAAGGATCTTTATAGGTTTCAGTTGTTCGTCATCTCACCGTCTTCGATTACATTCAGATAATTGAAGTTTTGACTCGTCCGTTCAAAGTACCTTTGACCATTGTTCCATTGTCCAATTTCTATATTCTTGTCCATATTTTAAACTTTCAGCCTTGTTCCCATTTTAATAGTTTTTCTTATTGCAACACATCCTTTAAGCCCTGATTTCAAAAGTGACCTTCGTACTGTTGATGGATGGACAAAACACCCGAGCCTTCCGCTAGTTCTGTTGCCAAGTCATTGCTTGTCTTCTTTCTATTCCTTAAAGATTCTTTAACATCTTCAGCTATTGCTCATCCTTGTTAGACAGCTTTTTGGGTCCTCCAGTTCCGGGTTTGTCAATTACAGGAAATGTTTCCCTGTATTTGTTGATAATGCTTCGGATACTACACCTTGAAAATCGAGTGATGTAGGCTATCCCACTCAATATCTTCCTTCTTTATAGAGAAACCCAGTTCTATGCTGGTTCTCAACTGCAAACCAAACAATCGATCCTGGTAAATCTTTATTTTGCAGTACAAAAAGTAGCTTGAAGGTTAATGGATCTGAAGAGAGTTAAAAAAAATGATTTTATTACCAATCAAAACATTATAGTGTTTCATCAATTATATTTGAATGTTAAATGTGAAGGATTAGCTACCACAATACTTAATAGTAGCTACTCATATACAGTTTGCTTTGAATTATTGTGATCACACTGTTTTGAAGATTCTGATCAATGTGAATTAAAGGTTGTTATATCAAGGTTTATATATGAAGCTTTACGAGTATATTAAGGTTTATATCAAGGTATATTCTCTATATTTTTACTCTAATTTGATTTTGACTTTATTAAAACTTCATTAAAGGTGTATTTGAATTGATTGCAAAGTTTTAGTTTTCTTTGCATCAGAGTGGAAAAATTGAATATGTTCAAGACTTTTGTGGAGCAGTATATATATATATATATATATATATATATATATATATATATATATATATATATATATATATATATATATATATATATATAAAATGCACTGGAATTAAATCGAATGGAAATAAATCGATCTCGCTCCATTTGGATCCATTTCTCGTTTGACCATCTGGAAAGTGAATCTTTTCAATGTTGGTTTTAAATCAATGTTAATTTTTATACAGTGACAAATAGATAGTTCTAATCCTGATTCATGATGAATCCTCTGTCGAAATCTATTTGCAAAAACGGCAGTTGGTACGGCGGACTCTCAATATACCCATATATACCCATGCCCATTCACGCGCCAAGAAAAAACCTGCATGCGTGCGTGAAAAGATAGAAAAAGACAAAACAAAAGGCGAGTTACCACTGACGTAACCTCTGATTTGGACCTCTCTTGTGAATCATCTTCTGACAACAATCGTCCTGTCGTTTTCCAACAACGGACCAAACTGCATGAGTGACACACAACCGTTTCTTGCGGAAATCATTCAAATTGGCACTACCCAAATTGGGGACACGGCATGATCTTGTGGGTTGAGTTAGATTAGATTAGATTATGCTAACGCTAGGTTACGTTAGGTTAAATTAGGTTATGTTGAGAGGGTATCGATGACATTGGAGAGAAATGAGTGGGTATTTCGTGGATTGTTGTGAGGATGAAGGAAAGAGAATGATTCAGTGCCAATGTCAAATGTCTTCTTCATTTCTTTGATTTTGAATCGACAGTATTCGACATTAATTCAAATTTAAAACAATTTCTCTCTCTCTCTCTCTCTCTCTCTCTCTCTCTCTCTCTCTCTCTCTCTCTCTCTCTCTCTATATATATATATATATATTATATATATATATATATACACAGGGCGTCCAAAAAAATGTATACACACTTTAAATAATTATAAAGGCAGTGTTTATTAAAATACATTTCATTTTCAAAATGTAATAGAATCTACAGACATTATTTAATTGTTTTGTCAACGCCTGTTTTCAAACTGACGTCCGTTCTGGTCCAGGCACTGCTGATAACGCGAAGCAATGGAATCGCAAACATCACGAAACATTTCGTTTGGTATTTGTGTGCATTCTCGTTCAATGGCTGCTCTCAATTCAGCGACTGTTGCAGGTTTTATAGCGTAGACTTTGTCTTTTAAGTATCCCCATAAAAAAAAGTCTAGTGGTGTGAGGTCTGGTGAACGCGGAGGGTATTCTACGAAACCCCTTCGTCCAATCCACATCCACATCGTGCCAAGTACCACTCGCAATACTCCACTCTTCGGTCCGGATCATCATCATCTTCATTAATAGCATGGACTAATCTTGGAATGTAACTTTTCCATTGACAGCGCTTCAAAATGCGTTGGACAGACGATTCTGAAATTCCTACCTCACGACTCGCTTGCCGCACAGATTTTCTTGGACTTTGGTGATACGTTTCCAGTACTTTCTTGCTTTGTGGGGCTTGTCGATGTCCGTGGTCTTCCGGAACGCTTCTTGTGGACATTCTGAACAGTTCCATCGGCTTCAAACTTATCTCTAATTCGAGTGATGGTAAGTCGCGTTGGTGGATCTGTTTGAAACTCCCTCCTAAACTGTCTTTGCACTTCAACTGCGTTTTCACACTTCCAGTAGCATTTTAGAATGAATTTCCTTTGTTCAAAGCTTAGTCTGACTGCCATTATTAATTCTAATGGGTTTAACTTGGAAAGAAAGAAACATCAATTGAGCTATCAGCTGTTAAAGTGTGTATACATTTTTTTGGGACGCCCTGTATATATATATATATGTATATATACAGTCTAGTGGTCGACCGGATGTCAGTTTTTCAACATCTTCGGATGCGGATGCGGATGCGGATATTTAGTTAATCTATCAATATAATATAGAATTATGAATATATGACATAATTTTTCAAATTTCGTGATATTACTATTATGGCAGGCAATGCATAAGAATTAAAATTAATATTAATGTTTTCATTATGATAAAAAATAATAACTTTCTCAAGAGTTTCAGCCACAGAAAATTCAATGAAACAAGTTTCATTCAATTTTCTGCGTTACCACGTATTTATATTTTGAGGTTTATATATTTGTTTGTTCATTAATAATTAATACTTTACATGAAATGTGCATGACTGGGCCTTATAAGCTACTTTATAAGCTAATTTAATTGTAAATTGCATAATTTATTAGAGGTAATATCCGCAGTCAGAAGTGCGGATGCGGATGTTAAAAATGACGCGGATATCCTCATATGCGGATGCGGATATCCGGTCCACCACTAAATCACACACACACACACATACTTCAATCTTTCAGGTGTTCCATGCGATGATTCCTCATTTCACGGAAGTCAGGTTTGTTGCCCCTTTTCTTGAGTTGGCCTGGTGAAGTAGAGAGTTGGATTCTTGCTATCTCCACTTCACATAGCCAGGTACTCCCGGCTCATCCGGTATTGTTCTGAGTCAGGCGTCTAGCCTTCTTTTGAAGATTTGTACCACTATGTTAGTCGTGTTCCTTAGTTCCTTGGACAGCTGGTTGAACAGTCTTGGTCCTCTCACAACAAAACTATTTTCCTTCAGAGTTGATTGAGGATGTACCTTGTCCAGCCTTTAGTTTGGGAACACGTCACATTCTTCATTTTCCGCTTTCCACTGCTGTTTGAGTGGTTATAAGGTTCAAAGTGATTAGGGACTAGTTTTTCCATTCGTGTCCATTTGTAAATAATGGCGTACCTCTTTCTTTTTCTTTCAGTAAATATAAATTTAATTCACGTAAATTTTCCCAGTAATTTAGTGCTTTGCATCCATTGGTCTTGGCTGTAAAATTTGTCCAAATCCATTCTATTATTTTTTTTATATAAGGATGTTAAGACTAAGCAATACTTCATCTTGTGTATGATCAGTGTTTTCAACAGAGCAATCATTATATTCTTATCCCTCCTTTTAAAGGTTCTCAGTTTCTGTCCAATTATTCTTTTTGCTCTGTTTATTGCTATCTTATTTTGTGTTTCAAATTTGGCGTCATCAGTCATTACAACTCATAAATCATTTGCTTTAGAATTTCTCTGAATTTCCTGTTCATTTGGGGTATAGGATTCCATGGATTTCAGCTCTTTTCTTCTTCCGTACCTTAATAGTTGAAACTTCTCAATGTTAAATTTCATATTAGTGCCTTCAGGCCAATTGTAGATTCTGTTCATGTCTGTTGGTAGAGATCTTATATCATCTGGGTTTCTCATTTTTCTACTAATTTTGGTGTCATCGGCAAAGGATATTACTGTGCTGTTACTGATAACTTCCTCATCTAAACCATTTAATATGATTATGAAGAATAAAAGAGCTAATACTGTTCCTTGTGGTACTGAGCTACGGACCACTGACTCTGATGAAGATATTCTTTCGACTGTAACGATGTACTACCGTCCAGTAAGGAAAATCTATATTCATTTCCCTACTTTTCCTGTTATTCTCATATATTTCACTTTATGTGTTATGATTCCATTATCACACTTATCGGACGGCTTGGCAAAGTCTGTGTATATTACATCATAGTTTTCATTATTTTCGAGCGCAGCAGTAAGGTTGTTGTACTGTTGTAGTAGTGATAGACATGATCTTCCTGACCGGAATCCATGTTGGTTATCATTTAATTTTTATGAGTCACAAAAAGGTCATAGTTTTTTTCTCTACTATTTCATATATTTTGGGAGATGAGATGTCAGCGATACTGGCCTATAGATTTTGGCCTCAGATCGATTCCCTTCTTTATACATTGGAACTACGAGTATGTTCGCTCTCTTCAGGATGCTCGGTATTTCTCCCGTGTCTAGTGATCGTCTCCATAGCCAATATAGGGGCTTAGCGATTTCATTCTTACAGCTTTTAATTAGTGTAGCGTTCCATTTGTCCGGACCTCTGCCGTGTGTGCTTTGTGTTTCTTTATACAGTAAACCCTTGTCCAACGCGTGTTTGTCCAGCGCGAATTTGCTTATACACGGAAAAATAAATGCCAACAATTATTTGCCGAAAGTGGAACATTTGATTATACACGGTCCGCCAAACACGCTCTAATACAGTAGTACTGTACGCGTGCCAATGCGCGCTCTAGTGTTTTCTCCTACACTTTCCAACACTCCCGCATCTCCCTCCCTCTCACGTCACCCCTCGCATCACCCTTTGTCTCAGTCCCGCTAACGCGTTAAGTTCAGTGAAGTTGTGTTGGATTGTTTTTGTCGTATTTTGCCGTTGTTTTGCTATTATCCTTAGACAGCAGTAGTATGGCACCCAAACGTAAAGCATCTGCGAGTGATAATGAAGAGAAGAAAAGTCGTAAGGTTATGACATTAGCCGAAAAAATAAAGATTCTAGATTTTATTATGTTCTTATTTCATATACAATATAGATAGGGAAATTCATTTATGTGTGAATAAAAAATCTACGTATCTAAGTATTTATATGAGACTTTACGCGGCCGCGTTCACGTATCCCCATTTATCCCACAAGGTATTAAGTTTGTCCAACGCGGATTTACCTAACGCGCCATTCTCGAGGAACCTAACCCCCGCATTGGACGAGGGTTTACCGTAGTTCATGAAATATCATATGTTGCGAAGTTAAAGTCCGTTATGCGTTTCTATCGCATATTAGTTTATTAGTTTTGGGGATGCTGAAACATGATTCATACTGAACTCTTAATATTTCAGATACTTTTTTTTTAGATCAACGGTTAATCTATTGTTTTCATCCTTCAAAGGTCCGATAGATAGTCGCGTGGTTTTTCGTCTTCCTAAAAAAAAAAAAAATTATATATATATATATATATATATATATTTTAACTGCAGACAACACAGTATAATTAATGTAAAGAACGACGCTTGTGTAGAAGAGCGTTCCGCACAAGATGAGGAGGGAGAACGAACAAATGAAAAATGAAGTAACCACCCGGGAATCGAACCCGGGATCTTCCGATTGCCGGTCAGATATGCCGGTCAGATCTCTGACCGGCAATCGGGAGATCCCGGGTTCGATTCCCGGGTGGTTACCTCATTTTTCATTTGTTCGTTCTCCCTCCTCATCTTGTGCGGAACGTTCTTCTACACAAGCGTCGTGCTTTACATATATATATATATATATATATGGAATGAACTCAGAATGGTCCCCTGAGTTTTTTATGATACACACAGACCGTGCATGGAACAAGAAACTCTTCTGGGATAATTAAATCCCCTATAGTCCGAATAAGTAATGGTAAATGACAAATACCATAGTTTTTCTTTTTCATGATGTTAGCCCGACGTGGGCAACGGGTCACTCGCAAAGAGGTCCCATAAATATAGCTTCCCTCACCAGCTATCTGCAAAGCAGATGTCCCAAAGCTGGATCCTGTCTGCTTTGCAGATAGCTGGTGAGGGAAACTATATTTATGGGACCTCTTTGCGAGTGACCCGTTGCCCACGTCGGGCTAGCATCATGAAAAAGAAAAACTATGGTATTTGTCATTTACCATTACTTATTCGAACTATAGGGGATTTAATTATCCCAGAAGAGTTCCTTGTTCCATGCACGGTCTGTGTGTATCATATATATATATATATCGGAAGATCCTGGGTTCGATTCCCGGGCGGTCACCTCATTTTTCATTTGTTCGTTATTTCTCTTCCTCGTGTGCAGAACGCTCCTCTATACTTACGTCGTTTCTATACATTAATATACTGCGTGGTCATTGCAGTTAAATGTACATATTCACGATTTGCGAGGGTGCCCTCTCAGGGCATTGGTTTCTGCCCTATGTAGGAGAATTTCGACTTCTGACTGATCGAGGCCCGTGGTGTAATGGATAGCATATCTGACCGGCAATCGGAAGATCCTGGGTTCGATTTCTGGGCGGTCACCTCATTTTTCATTTGTTCGTTATTTCTCTTCCTCGTGTGCAGAACGCTCCTCTATACTTACGTCGTTTCTATACATTAATATACTGCGTGGTCATTGCAGTTAAATGTACATATTCACGATTTGCGAGGGTGCCCTCTCAGGGCATTGGTTTCTGCCCTATGTAGGAGAATTTCGACTTCTGACTGATCGAGGCCCGTGGTGTAATGGATAGCATATCTGACCGGCAATCGGAAGATCCTGGGTTCGATTTCTGGGCGGTCACCTCATTTTTCATTTGTTCGTTATTTCTCTTCCTCGTGTGCAGAACGCTCCTCTATACTTACGTCGTTTCTATACATTAATATACTGCGTGGTCATTGCAGTTAAATGTACATATTCACGATTTGCGAGGGTGCCCTCTCAGGGCATTGGTTTCTGCCCTATGTAGGAGAATTTCGACTTCTGACTGATCGAGGCCCGTGGTGTAATGGATAGCATATCTGACCGGCAATCGGAAGATCCTGGGTTCGATTCCCGGGCGGTCACCTCATTTTTCATTTGTTCGTTATTTCTCTTCCTCGTGTGCAGAACGCTCCTCTATACTTACGTCGTTTCTATACATTAATATACTGCGTGGTCATTGCAGTTAAATGTACATATTCACGATTTGCGAGGGTGCTCTCTCAGGGCATTGGTTTCTGCCCTATGTAGGAGAATTTCGACTTCTGACTGATCGAGGCCCGTGGTGTAATGGATAGCATATCTGACCGGCAATCGGAAGATCCTGGGTTCGATTCCCGGGCGGTCACCTCATTTTTCATTTGTTCGTTATTTCTCTTCCTCGTGTGCAGAACGCTCCTCTATGCTTACGTCGTTTCTATACATTAATATACTGCGTGGTCATTGCAGTTAAATGTATATATATATATATATATATATATATATATATTATATATATAAATCATCGATGCATTCATAGTTTAAGTGGAAGTATGAAGAGTTAAATATCTTTTTACATAAAGTACCATTCCACCCATACGCCCATTTCAGGGTACGAGCAGCTCGCAACAGCATTGTCAAATAATTAGGGGGTCAAAGTACTGAAAGCAACAATGCTCTGTGTTAGTTTCGTCCAAAGAACATCTTTATCCGTATTCAATTTATTGCAATTTTCGTTAGTTTGTATTGCACCCCCTCCCCCCTCGTCCCCCAATTATTATCAGTGTCTAGGCATCTCGAAAACCCCGAACCTTGATTTTGGCTCTCTTCTTTGCGGGCATTTGCCCTTGGCCACTCCTTACATAAAAAAAAATGATTTTTCAGGAACAAGGTACACCGCAAATTTGTTTCTTCCCCAAGGCAGCACAAATACACCTGCATCAATCACAGTCAAACTCGTATCAGGTGTTAATAAATTATGTTTCATAAATTAGTATACATATTCAGGACGTGAAAGTGAGCAAAAACGTTCCTATGAACATAAATCCGCAATAGCTTCGTTTCCGAGATACGTTGATTTTTTGCCGACGATGATCCAATTAAATTTTACAGTAAGTGCTCAAAATCCTCAGCGATGGTGGATTGGGTAGCATGGTCACGTAGCTTGGCTACCAAGGTCTCCGGACCTAAATGCAATTGACTTTTTCTTGCGGAATTTTTTTTAAATTTTGTTTACGCGAAAGAAGTTAATAACGTAGATGAATTGTGGCAAAGTGTTCAAGATTGTTCAGAAACAATACGCGACCACGTAGGTGTGTTTTCGAACGTATGCGGCAAATTTTCAGCGAAGCGTTGAAGCATGTACTCTGATGGAGGGAAACCATGTTGAGCACTTGCTGTTAATAAACTTTGACAAACTTTAATGACTCATTTTAATTGGATCGTCGTCGGCCAAAAAACAATGTATCTCGGAAACGAAGCGATTGCGGATTTATGTTCATAGCAACTTCTTTGTTCACTTTCACGTCCTGAATATGTATACTAATTTATGTAACAATTTATTAACACCCTGTATATATATATATATGGGTGTGTGTGTGTGTATATATATATATATATATATATATATATGTATGTGTGTGTGTGTGTGTGTGTGTGTGTGTGTCTTCTGCATGCATAAACACAACTTATTAAATACAATTTTTATTTCATAACTTTTGTACCCATAAAAGGAAAATGCCCCAAAGGCAATTCCTCGCTTATGATGTGCCCTTACAAAAATTCTTATCCTCATTATTATTATTATTATTATTATTAAGTAGTAGTACTAGTAGTACTAGTACTAGTACTAGTAGTCCTAGTACTAGTAGTGTTGTTGCAAGAGAGTATTTATGGTGTACGTGGATATTAGTCCCTTCTCTTTTAAAGCGCTCCCGGAATTGCTTTTCCCCGAGGTTGGCGTCAGTGGCGCCTCCTTTGAGGGAATTATATTATGATGGGCATTTTTGTAGGCTGCATTTATTGTTGGTGCCCATATTGTAAGAATTTCCCCCAAAACTCCTCCTCTCGGGTCAAGCTCTTATCCTCTCCTTTGCATAATAATTTACAGACGTGAATTCAGCAGTGGTTTGTGTATGTTATAACTTTTCCTTTTTGTTTGGGAACTGGTAGTGGTCCCATAAGCACCGTGTCTGTGCCACCGTTAAAGAAAACATGTCTCTGAGGTAATACTAAATAAACAAACATTATTAAATGAATCTGGATTTATGGTTTTATTGAATATTGAGCGCATTTCGATCGTCTTTCTTTTTTCATTTCGCCCCGTTCCACCTCCATCCAAGAATGTACCACCTCTGCTTTGGTTAGGTTAGGTTAGGTTAGATTACTTTAATGTTAAGTTAGGTTAATGTTAGATTACGTTAGTTAAACTATGTTGGGTTAATGTTGGATTAAGTTTGGGTACATTGCGCTACGTTAGTGTTGGGTTAAATTTCATTAATGATAGGGTAGGTTAGGTTAGGTTAGATTACTTTAATGTTAGATTACGTTAGTTAAACTATGTTGGGTTAATGTTGGATTAAGTTTGGGTACATTGCGTTACGTTAGTGTTAGGTTAAATTTCATTAATGATAGGGTAGGTTAGGTTAGGTTAGATTACTTTAATGTTAGATTACGTTAGTTAAACTATGTTGGGTTAATGTTGGATTAAGTTTGGGTACATTGCGTTACGTTAGTGTTAGGTTAAATTTCATTAATGATAGGGTAGGTTAGGTTAGGTTAGATTACTTTAATGTTAGATTACGTTAGTTAAACTATGTTGGGTTAATGTTGGATTAAGTTTGGGTACATTGCGTTACGTTAGTGTTAGGTTAAATTTCATTAATGATAGGGTAGATTAGGTTAGGTTAGGTTAATTGTGAAGTTCTCAGTTCGTGCATCCTCATTTTGTGACTGGGAATGACAACGTGCTAAAGTGGGGAGGGAAGGAACCCCTTTGTAAACAGCTGATGAAGAGGTCACATTAGGCCGTGTTCTCAATGAGAGAAGCAGGTGTTGATCACGCGTAGAAAAGTGTTAAGGCGTAATAGTTTGTAGAATTTTGGCAAGATTTTCACGGGAGCGTTTCACGGCTGTAATTGCTCGTGTTTGAAGGACACCTGTAAAGGGAGGAAGAAGACGCAAATGGACGCTGTTATTCGGCATTTGTTTTTATCTTGGAAGAACGCCATTTTTAAACTTCGTTCGAGTGTGACTCGTCTCTTACCTTTATCGCAGTCCTTATCGTTGTTCCGCGATGTGAGGAGGCGCGGAACGAAGTCGACACAACAATAAAGACCTTTCTTGGCTCCTCGCCCTCCGCCGTCATTGTTTCAAGAGCGGAAACGGAAAGGTGGAGTCCGCCATCTTGAACGATGACGTCACGACTTCTCGAAGTAAAGGATGCAAGAAAGGAAGAAGAAAGGAAAGCAAAAACTCGGGCGTGCGTTGCCATGGAGACGGAAGAGGATGTTGTTTCGCTGAACGACTTCGCTTTTTGTTCTATCTCTCTCTTTCTCTCTCTCTCTGTCTCAGTCGAAAGTCCCACCTTCGGCAGAAGGAGAAACAGAAGATGTTTGTTCGAGGACATTACTCTGCAGAGGCGTTCCTTCGCTCGCCTCGACTCGCGAAGGATTCGAGGGTGCTGCAGGAAGGAAGCACCCAACAGATAAAGCAACACCGCGGAAATAATGTGACTCCACGAAGTTTCCTATGCAACAACATATGTCAATTCTACTATATTCGTATATCACACACACACACACACACACACACACACACACACACACACACACACACAATATATATTACGGCAAGATAAAAGTTAACACAACTTCGCGCATATTTTATCAGTCAAGGGAAAAACTAGAGGTCCCTGGTTCGAACCCTGGAGGGGGGGGTTATTTTGCATGTACTGATGGGGGCTATTTTGCATGAATAGAAACTTTCAAAAGATCTTCGGTTGCGATACCATTTCCGAAGACATGTTTGTGACGTCACAATTTGTGCTTTCCCTGACGAAGGCGAGGCCTGTAACTCCCCCCCTCCCCCAACACACACTTTTACCTTCCCCCACCCCCTTAGCACCAACTCTTGCGGTGGGCTTGCTCCTGTTGTGCCAACCAAACTCAAAGTCTTTTGCCAAACAAAATGGTATATAGGTCGGGTATGGCAGTACTTATAATTTCGCAACTTTCAAACTGTGGTTTTTACCGACATTCACACGATAGCCAGCGCTTTGCAGATTTTACATTACTGTTTTTGGACGTAAAGATTTACATCAGTTAAGCATACCCCTTGGCATCCGTGGGCATTAAAGGAATTTATCACTTAAAATCAAAAAGACCAAACAACAATAAAAATTAAAATTTAAGTAACCCTGTGTATATATATATATATATATATATATATATATATATATATATATATATATATATATATATATATATAATTATTTAAAGGCGACAAGATAATTTGCAATGAATCTAACGCAGATTCTCCTCCACCGCCACGGGTAACTTAGGAAAGTTTCATTTTTTATGCTAAATGGCGAGACAACGCTCACTCTCCGCTGGAATGGCGGACAACAGCTACTGACATTGTGGTCTATTAAAGGGTGCGTCAGAACCTGGGGGCACTTTTTATACGACCAAGTTTACGACATAAGTGAACCCGTACGTACCCAAAGGATAAATTACAGAATGCGAAGTATCCAGACAGGGTATGAAGCAGAGAGACAGTGAGCATGGGTCATATAAGAATTGTGCCAACCAAACATACAAAGGAAGTCCTCGACTAAGACTGCTGAACCTCTGTTTTGAGCGTTTAAAAAGAGTTCTTGCAAAATACCCAAGTGGGCCATTCCAAAGAATGAGAATACCAATCCATTACGTCGATGACTGCAAACAATTGATTAGTGTTCGTGGCACTGCATGGCACCAAGTGCCAAAATGACTTTCAACATATTATCGACACCTTTCCTGTACATTAGGTTAAGTTAGATCCATTAAGGTTACGGTAGTTTAGGTTAGGTTAATTTAAGTTAGGCTAGTTAGGTTAGGTCGGTAGGTAGGTTAGGTTAGGATAATTTAAGTTAGGCTAGTTTAAGGGTATGTAACTCTTTAAAAAACAGGACCCATTTAAGGGTGATCTCTGAATGATTGCATTTCTTCGGAGTTTTTTGTTACGTTCCATTTGCCCATTTTTCTCTTATTTTTCCATTTGAGACGTAATTACATCAATGGACAAAAATTAAAGGTTAAACTTTATAATAAAGTCTCCTGAAGTCTTTCTCTGACGTCAAGCGTAAAATGTTAAGTTTATAAAAGTCGGACTAAAGGATAAACATGAGATATTCTTCTTTCAAATTAAGTAAAACACACACACACACACACACACACACACACACACACACACACACACACATGTGTATATATATCGGGTGATTTTTTTTAAACATCTGACATTTGAGAAGGTTTGTATTTTTTTATTAGCTAAAATAAAAGCATGAAATATTTACTATACCTTCTCTACACACGGAGACTTAGTCCCCTAGTGCAAAACAAAACATGTGATGTCCTCTCAGTTTGAACATTGACTCTTTGCACGCAAACAACTAAATTTTGCAGTACTCTGAACATAGTATCTGTTGAAATCTGAGAAATTTCTTGTTTAATTGATGCTTTCAAGTCTTCTATTGTGTGTCGATCCTGTTCAAACACTATCTTCTAAAAGATTGCACAGATAAAAGTCACAGGGGTTTAGATTTGGTGATGTTGGTGGCCAACATCGTTTATCAAAAACCGCAGGAAATCTGTTGGACACGGCGTTTTCGTTGAAAGTGTCGTGTAAGTATCGTGAGTTGAGAGGACATCACATTCAGTATGTTTTGTAGTAGAGGACTAATTCCCCATCTGTAGAGAAGGTACAGTAAATATTTCATGTTTTTATTTTAGTTAATAAAAAACAAACCTTCTAAAGTGTCAAATGTTTAAAAAAAAATCACCCCATATATATGTGTATGTGTGTGTGTGTGTGTGTGTGAGAGAGAGAGAGAGAGAGAGAGAGGTTGCATTTTTATACAAGTGTCTCTTACGTCTGTCTGCCTTTTCAACACCTGTTTCCTTCTGATGCATCGAAAACCTCCAATAAAGATGTCAAAACCTTTGCTTTCATTCTCGTGAACGAACATTGTTCTGTTACGAGGTCATATAATTCTTCGGTAAACTTCGCTGTTTACAGGTTGAAAATGAGCTCGTTACAGAGTTGGCCAGGTGGGCATCAACAGGTCATACCCATATAGATTTGAATATGATTGGAATAGAAAATTGATGGACACGAAATAATTAACATGAAGTAATTGAAAAGAATTTTAGCAGCTCTCTCTCCTCCATCAGGCCGGGCATAGAGGTGGGGGCCACCAGCTTGACCTTCTTGTGAAGAGAGACCTATACAAGGAACATTTACGAGATTATAAGGTTACATGATAATATTCAGCCATATTCAATGATATTTAAACAGAACGAGTGACGTTTATTTAGTGTTGTAAAATACTTAGGGTATGTTGAAAGTTGAAAGTTGAAAGTGTTATAAAGTACTTAGGGTATGTTGAAAGTAATCCTTTTAATCGGGAACTTGTTCAGTTCAAGAGTAAGACTGTGTTTGATTTAACCTTTAATTGGTACAATTCAAATACGTTAATTTATTTAGGGCATAATTGGACTGGGTATCTCAGACCAAGTCGTGCCAATTAAGGGTTAAAAAATTCAATTTAAAATAAATATTTTTTTTATTTATTTATAAAATTAACTCCTTTCGCTATTTTTAGTAAACATTAATTTACAGTAGGTTACAGTGAACTAAACTCACTTAGTAGTATACCATAGATTACAGTATGGAGCAGTTTATTACAGTATGCTTTCGACTTTTTGCACTGCACTCAAAACCCAATGGTTAATGAGATACAGTATTAGTGAAAGTTCCGCAAGTTAAAATTGACAAGTAATCTTGCACTTAAACTGTAAGAAATATTTGTCTTTTGAAGACAAATTGATTAACTGTGACGCCATACTGATTCATGCGATACTTTTTTTTCTGTCTTTGAAAATCATCGTTCGTGCGGCGTCCATTTTGTTAGGTCTGTTTTCATTTTTCTGAGTTTAAAATTTTGGTTGAATGTTTTTCTATTCGTCATTTAATCCCGATGCCCTGGGGCAGAATGCTTGCTGCGAAACTTAATGGGCCCTTTGTCCAGGCGCATACCCATCAACGAAGGGGCATCGTTTGCCGCTGTTAAAAAGGTAAAGAAGTTTTTTTTTTTATTGAAAGATTTTTTTAATTAAATATTATGTCCGTGATTAATCAAAATATGGAAGAGGCGATATTTTGAGACGTATTCCTACAATGAGGTTTTTGGAACCGATCGACATTATACTTACGAATATAATAATAATAATAATATAATAATAATAATAATAATAATTTTTCTAAGTGGCTTACAGCCAGTGTTTCCCAACCGGGGGCCATATGGCTCCCTGGGGGCCATGGCACATTTGAAGGGGGCCACAGGAAAATGTTATTTTGTAAAATAGAGTTAAATCTGCATATTACCTACTGAAAATAATGCTTATGGGGGCCACAGGAAAAAATAAGGTTCCTAAGGGGGGCCATAAGCCAAAACCGGTTGGGAACCACTGGGCCGCCTTACGCAACATCGCCTCACATTATAGAATCTGATCTTAAGTTTTTAAAACAATAATAATGGTAATAACACTAACCCTTTCCCTCCCACTTCCCTAATACCCCCCCCGAGTCCTTCCCTCTCCCCCACATCATGCCTCCTTCTCCCCTTCTCTCCCCCCTCCTCCCGACGGAGAGGGAACAAAGAGCTGTTTTGAGTAAGATGAGTTTTCGACTTCCGTTCTCGTAACCGGAGACATCGTGTGAGGCGGTCTCCAATCTTCGTGCGAATCCTTTCCTCGTCATTGCGTGCATGCGTGAGTGCGTGCGAGTGTGCGTGCGTTTGCGTGTGATTACGTAGGTAGACAGACTGAGAGATAGGCATACACGGGTTGGGTACGTAAAACCTGAGTAAAATGGACAGAGAGAGAGAGAGAGAGAGTGAGAGTCTTTCCCCACCCACCTCAGATAATGAGCACTGTGCGCGGTCCCAATAGAAGAAGATTCTACGTTAAGATGGAATACGATCCTCCGATGAGGAAAGAAGAGGAGGACTCGAACCTGTCCCATTTCTGAAGGCGTCTCGATCCGTTGTCCATTTATCCACTGAGATGAAATTGTTCACAGCTCAGATTTTAATTATCGCAACTCCCCACAATCATCATCATCATTATCATCATTATCATCATCATCATCATTATCATCATCATCATCATCATTGGACGTCAACAACCCCATCATATGAGGTGAATATGACGTTTCGAAACAACGTCACAAAGAAACGTTATTGGGCGAATTCCTTCGTGACGAACGACGACAGCGAAAGAAAGATTGTCAATTGCGATCATAAAAAAACAAAAGGCGAACGACGAAAAGAATTAAAATGATTTTCCAACGACTTCTGTCTGTCTGTCTATCCTTCTTCTGTCTGTCTATTCTTCCGTCTGTTCCTGCGTCTGCGCCTCCCCCGGAAATGAGAGCTGACGGAGGAGGTGCGATCGAGTGTTGAAAGAGGATGCGAGGCGAGATTGTGTTGCAACCGAATAAGAACACAAGACGCAATCCGGATTTCGACTGGGGAGGGTTAGGGGGGAGGGGAACCAAATTGGGGTCACAAGTTTGGAGGGGGGGGGGGCGTTGGGAGGGCGCTTTTCAGTTCCTTCTTTGGGATGGATTACTTCCCAATTAGGTTAAACATCCAGCAATCCACCATTCATATATATTATATATATTATATATATATATATATATATGTACTAGCAGCTCGCAGCATCACTGCCAAGTACATAGGGGGGTGAACTCACCTTATCACCATTTTTTTTATCATAATACACAAAGCGGTTCATTTCACAAAAACCATTTTCTTGACTGTGTCCTTAGTTTGTATTGCAGATAACCTTGTTTGATTCCTCAGGAGGAAGACGTATCATGTGTTAGTTTTCCCTTGGAGCTGCAGAAATGTACCTGTTCAGTCTATTTTTATTTACATTCTCACACACACACACACACACACACATGGAGAGAGAGAGAGAGAGAGAGAGAGAGAGAGAGAGAGAGAGAGAGAATGAAAAATATATTCGTAGACAACTTCAAGATTTTCATACTTTAACATTGTGCTTTCTTCCTGTAGAAAAATACACAATTTTTTTTTTTTGGGTTTGAAGGTAACCAATCCATAGATCGTGTTAAAACTTTACAACAAAAAAAAGAGGGTTTTTTTCCCCTTTTTGGAAATTCGATTCGAAATAAAAAGCGAAAAGACTGGACAAAAAATATAAAGAAATTTCCTACTTAACAGAAACCTTTAAAAATGTTAAAAAAAAAACCTACCAAATCACATTCTTGGCGATTGTCTTTCATTCAACATCCAGTCATCCGTCCGTCATCCAAAAAAAAACTCTATTTGCCTCAATGAGGGATATGGTACAATGATTACTTTGGCACTGGGAGCGAATTTTGTCGATCTGCTACGTTGATTCTTGATCCTCGTTTGTCGAGCATGTTCACCGCTGCAGAAAAGGTCACTCATGTTGACCAATAACTTTTCTGAAGTCAGGTTGATGACAACCGAAATGAACCTTAAACTTGAAGCGACGTTTAGGTTGGGTTGTAGTTGGATGAAGGACATTGTCCTCTGCTTTCAGATGATGTAGCGACCTGTGGTTCGGATCCGTTATATGACCTTATAGATATTGTGAAGGAAATTAAACAACAAACAAAAAAAAAATTTTCAAACGCTCAGAGGACATAAGACCGTCGTGCAACTTTCTGAACATTCTAAAGGGTGTTCCATAAGTTCTTTTACTACTAGAATAGGGTAAGGATAAAAGGGGTAAAGTGAATTATGGAACACCCTGTATATATATGTATATATATATTTTTTTCTTTAATTTACCACCGATTTGTACCTAGTGAAAAGTGGTACATATCTCGGCGAGTATATATATATATGTATATACACACACACATAGTATATATATATATATACACACACACAGTATACAGTATGTATATATATATATATTTTTTTTAATTGGGGTTGTTTAACCTCCTTCGCAACATCTAAGGTCATATGACGGAGGGGACCTACAGCTTTACGTGGGATCCGAACCACGGGTCGCTACATAATCTGGGCGCAGAGGACGGTCTCCCATCCAACTACTACCCAGACCCAATGTCGCTTAACTTCGCTGATCTCCAGGAAGCGGTGTTACGACATCGGCCACGACGTAGCCCATATATATATATATATATATATATATATTGTTTTTTAATATTTTTAATTAAGTTAAATTACGTGGTTTAGAGACATTTAAGGGTGTGACTCGGCAGTTTGAAGTGTACAGGTGCAGGTGTACCATAAATCACTTTACCCCATTTATCATCACCTTATTGTAGTAGGAAAAAGTGTTACACCCTGTATTAGTATTTTTTTATAAATGATGCCTAACTGTATTCGGCCATTTATTTCTATATCCTATAACTAGTACTAGGTGCGAGTACATACTAGTGTATATATATATATATATATATATATATATATATATATATATATATATATATATATATATATATACACTCACACTTTGATTACTACCTTTAATCTACGTAATGTAACTTAACATGACTTAGTTAAGATTTATTTAGCGGATTTAAACTTCAGTTTAGATTAGATTAGCGTAGGTTAGGTTAGGCTTAGTTAGAGTAGGTTAGGTTAAATTATTTTATTAGAGTGTCTATAAAATTTTCATAGATGGTCGTTAAACAGAATATTTCCACATCGGATAAACTTTCAGTCAAACAATTCCGGTAGAAACCATCTTAGCTGGTTGGTTGGTTGATCCGGTTTATGCCCTTCTTTCAAAAGATATGGATAGTGACGTTAGCAACTGGAAAAAAATAAATTTTTTTTGGACATGAGAACTAAATTGAGGCAAATACATTACGTGCAGCGGGATCGTCATTGCGTCCCATTCCTCATTTCTCAGACTGGTTTGGGACAGTCTAAGTTAGATTTTCTTTTATTATTTCAATTAGGGGGAAAGTATTGAAGAAAGAATTAATATCTTTAGAGGACCTACTACGTTCACTAGTTAATTTTTATATCTGCTACGGTATCCCCGGTAATATCTATCTAGAGCGCCGGGATGTTACTCTGACGATCCTGATCTCGACTTCCAGATCGGAGTTCAATTTTCAGTGATTAAGATGCTTCTCTAATGGGTCTCCCTTGTGGAGGGATTAGTGGTTCGGATCTCAGTAACGTTGTAGGTCCCCTCCGTGATATGACTTTAAATGTTACGAATGTAAATAACTTCAAATTCCGTTATTTACTTCTTATGAGAGTCGGATTACAAGCTAGAAAAGGGAACTCTGATAATTCCAAAATGGCGGCCTGATTTGCTTCCGCAAAAAAGAAAAACAGTTTCTATTAACAAGACGAGATCCTTAACAACAGCAACACTTAAACATTACTTTAGTTATAGTTAACTCTAATACTTTTTTCTTTTTCAGTGTTACCAATCATTCTTCCGAAGCGAGGAACGATTATGTCGCACTTGACCTCTGATCCTTCTACTATCTCCGATCGGAGGAAGGAAAACTTCGTGGTTTTCAATGCTTCAAAAACCCAGTTTCTTCTTCTGTCTACTCGTCTCGATCTTTCACACGACTGTACCTTTACCTTCAACAATACACAACTCAATCCTTCCTCTTCTCTTAATATTCTTGATGTTTCCTTTTCCCGTGATCTTTCCTGACATATACTCTCTTTCTAAAACACCTTCTAAGGGGTTAGGTGTGCTGTACAGATTCTGCAGTTTCTTCACTCCTCTACTAAGTTGCTGTCTCTGTACAGGGGTCTTATTCACCCCTGTATGAAGTACGGTTCCCATGTATTGGGTGGCTCGCACAGCTCTACTTGACCGTGTGGAATCAAAGGATTTTCGTCTAATCAGTTCTCCCTTCCTCTTTTCCGCAGTGTTGCCACACTTTGGCTTTACTATCACCATTAAACGGACACTGATCTTCTAAACTCTCCAACTTCATGCTTACTCCTTTTCAGGAGAACTTGTGGTACCACACTTTTGACATACTCTTATCCCTTTTCTATCCAATTCTTTAAGGCAAAGGTTAATCAGTAATCTCGGTCTTTCATCTACTCAACCGGTCAACTCTGGAACAACCTTCCTTAGTCCAGTCAACTTTGGAACAACCTTCCTCAATCCATCTTTCCCCCTGTTTATGATCTCCAATCTTTCAAACGCAGAGTGTCTAGGCATCTCAAAACCTTTGGACCTTGAATGTGGCTCTCTCTTTCTCCTTCTACGGGAGGAGGGTCGGTTTTGCGGACGTTCGCCCCTTTGCTCTTCCTTCCTGCCTAAAAAATCTAATCTTCCGTCGTCAGGAGGATAATATTCTTCGCTTGGAGTGAGCGAATCTAAGACCTATTTCTTCGAGGTAGTTCACAACTCAGTCCGATTAAGTCTCCCTTCTAACAACTAGAGGAATTCTGTGACAAAGGGAATCTAAAACCTAAGGTGGACTCTGAACCTCTGGTCACTACATCATCTAATGACGCGGAAGAAGGTCGCGCATCTCATTACTAAACAAGCTAAGCATCGTTTAACTTCGCTTACGTTACGGGAAGTGGTGTAACCACATCGCCACTGGTAGCCCAAATTTGTCTGAAAAGCGGAATGCCACTTTTGAAAAAATATCCTTTTATGTCCATCTCGACATTCATAGAGAATGACGAAGGTTTTAACTTGGGCAGCCATTCATAGAAGCAAAGCTGGGCACTTGCGTTTTTTTTTGCGGTACTGCGGTACTGCGGTACTACCGCACTACCAAACCGGTACCGCATAACGCAGTACCGCAAAGGATCGCTGAAAGTACAGCCTGTACTTTCAGCGATCCTTTGCGGTACTGCGTTATGCGGTACCGGTTTGGTAGTGCGGTAGTACCGCAGTACCGCAGTACCGCAAAAAAAAACGCAAGTGCCCAGCTCTGCATAGGAGTACGTATCAAATGTCTGTTGTGGTGACGTTATTTAAAAGATTCTCATACGTCATTAAGGCATTATCTGAACGTAAATAACGGGGTCCCTCATTCAACTACTGAAGAGACCCAACGTCGCTCAACCTCGTTGATTTAACGGGAAGAGGCGTTGTGGTGTGGCTAAAACGTTGCCCATTTAAGAAAGAATTGTGCGCCAAATTAATATAATTAATTAATTAATTCAAAATTAATTATAAATTAGTTATAATTAGTTATAAATGTACTTTAAAGGTTTTCGGTGTTAAGTTCATTACGTGACATGTATCACGATGTCAAATTGGTAAGTTAGACTCTCTCAATCCTTTACTAACTCTATGTACCCGTTAAACATCTATGAGTAAAAGATGGCCATAATAAAATAGACATCATCCTAAAGCAATGAATGGAATTGACATGTGACACCGTCCTCTTCAAATATGATGTCCTTCAGGTGAAATTTTCATTCCGAAACAAAGGCAAGAGGTTCGTATCTAAAATGGACATGTAGGCAACCACATACCAACAATTTCGTCTGGCATTGTTGATATATTGTTGCTTGCAGTTTTAACACGCTCAAGTCCCCGCGTTTACTGCGGTTTTCTCAGATATATATATATATATATACACACAGTGTGTCCGTAAAGTCATGGTGGGATTTTAAATAGCTATATTATTGCAACGAAACATGATAATGAGATGAAACAATGACAAATTGAAGAACAACTCTCAAAGAATAACTTTATTTAACGTAGTTCGATATGGGCTCCTCTGGTAGCCCTGCAGACATCTAGGCGGTGATTCAATTCCAGCCACACACGCCCAAGAACATCAGGAGTGATTCGCTCGTGCAAGTGATGAATATCCCTAATGGGTACACTGTACACGCTTTGCTTGACGTAACCCCACAAATAAAAGTCCAAAGGTGTCAGGTCCGGAGAGCGTGGAGGCCATGGCTTCCATCCTCCTCTTCCTATCCATCTCTGTGGAAATTTTTCATTAAGGAATTCTCGAACAACGTTGGCATAGTGCGGAGGAGCACCATCTTGCTGAAAGATGACATTATTGTCAATAAATTGGGGTACTGCAAAATGTTCCAACATAGCGAGGTAGTTGTGTGACGTCACTGTGGGTTCCGCGAAGAAAAATGGGCCAATCACTCGATCTCGTTCTAGAGCACACCACACATTAACTTTCGGGCTATTACGCTCATGTTCAACATAGGCATGTGGACAGCCTAGACTAACTACGAGATAAAGGTTAAGCTTAGCCTAGACTAACTACAAGATACAACTTTGAGAGTTGTTCTTCAATTTGGCATTGTTTCATCTCATTATCATGTTTCGTTGCAATAATATAGCTATTTAAAATCCCACCATGACTTTACGGACACACTTATATATATATATATATATATATATATATGTATAATTTTCAATTGAATTTGCTTTTTTACTCATTTCATGCGTAGAAAACGGGATTTTTTTTAATCCCAAACTCAAATTTTGATTTTCAATTTTAATCAAAGAAATTTGCAAATAAAAATTTAAAAAAAAAAAATATTTGTTTTATTAAAACTTCTCCCTTAAAATAAAAATTTCGAAAGTCGGTCCGTTGGTTATAGACTGGACTCGGAACGTAACGGTCCTGGGTTCGACTGTTGCCTCTTCCGCAGTTGGAGTTACGCCGACGCCGACCACCTACTCTACTGATGCTCTGGTTCAGGTGACTCTCGGAGTTTATGTCCCCCCATCCTCTTTCTGGGGGAATAGGTGTCACCCGCTACCTGAAAGCGCGTGGTCCCTCCTAAAATCTGCGCAAACTTAAAAATCGCTAATTTGTTTACACAGTTCTTCCGATCCAAAAATATATAGCTCGGGAAATAAGTTCGCCAAGAACTATAAAATTTGTAAAAAACTAAAAAAAATACAAATTGGTTAAGATTGTTTTTGTTTTCGAATTTTATTAGGTCATCACAAGGAATAAAATATACCAAGAAAAGCTGGATATTACTAATTAGTAATTTTGTTATGCTTTCTACAAATTTTAGTTTCTTAGGCGAACTTTTTTCCGAAACTGTTCATTGACCAAAGATGAACTACATTCCGCACCTTAAGCGCTGTACTCTCAGTTTAGAAACAAAAATAGTATAGTTAATGGAGAGATGTCTCCTGCAGGAAATACACCCTACAGGTGACGAACCATTTTGTTAAACAAAACAAGTCTTTCTCATTACGTGAATTGTCAAAACAAATAAATGTTTAAAATGATTGCACAGAAAACAATTCAGTGAAATGAATGAATGATGCAAACCACAAGGAAAAAGAAAAATTATTCCAAAGCCTTTCGTGTATTTAGAAGTACACCTCGTCAGGGAATGAAGGGTGGAGGCACGTTAACCATGAATATATACAACGGGACAGAAAAACAAAAAGATTAACACAAGATTAACGAGAGTTGATTAGAGGCAAAAGGTATTTTAACAAGATATTGTCAGTTTTATACATTCCCGTACTGTTATTGAAATTATTTTTAAAATGGATAAATGCACATTCTAGAATATTCCTTGCGATTATATCTGTGTTTTTAACGAGAGCTTTAGAACTATCCGACTTAATACTATGATTACATCTATACATATGGTTAAACATTGCATTAGAATTATTTGCTGTTCTACACGCATACTTATTAGGGTGTGTCAATTTTGGGGGTGAAATGACTAAATTGAAAATCATGTGATTTGGTAGCAATTTAATGTAATCATTTGGCATACAAAATAATATCCTTGCTTCAAAAACAATAAAATTAACTCCTACCTACATCAATTTTAATTCAAAAATTCCATTTTTCCATAAATTCGTAACAAAATAACAAATGTGCGCAAACATCCTATCAACATTTAAAGTGGCAATAAAATATCATTCAGAGTCTTTATTTGAAAGTAACCAATGCAGTCATGTCCTTTTTGCTGCGGTTCCTTGACATCAGCATTCGGCTTGCTACTTGCGCTTTGATGTAGCCTTCTCGCCTCTCGTGACTGTAAACTTGACTAGCTGCTTCTGTGACCATTTTCACACATCTCTCCACACTCTGAGTGTGAGAAGGCCACTTTGGCACTTGTATTGGGGACTCTTTAAGTTGTGTTAAATCTTTGTTTGTTATACATGTTGTCAGTGGTGGCTCCAAAACTTCCGAACTCAAGTTAACTAATTCTGACAATTTCGTGGCATTGACGTTTATCGGAGGTACCTTCCTTGTCTGAACAGAGCAGTCTTCCAGCTGGTCATCATCTAGTGATGTTCCTCTAAGCTTTAGAATGATTTCCACAGCCTCAGTTCACTCTTTGGTACATTGGCTGCAGAGTATTGCTTGCAAAACTGCCTCTGGCCTAGCATACCAAGCGGACCTTCTCACCACAGGTAACACGATGTCCACCACTACTTTCCTTTGGGTTCTCAGTAGCTCTAATTGAAACAAGATGTGGTTGGGCCCCTCCATCCACATTGGATTAAGTTTTACATTGAACCAGTGAGGAAGATAAAACCCAAAAATAAATTCAACAATCAACATCAAATTCTGTAGCATTTTGCCCTTCAGTGCATGTTTGGAAACCCAAATCCTGCAGAAACGAATCGCTGTAGTTAATCAACGACTGTGACTTACGGGTCCAATCTCCAAGAGAGCCAGATTTTGAGGCAACTCTCCTGATCTGATTGCTTGAACAATACGATAAGCGTAAGATTGATCCGTGTTGAGGTCTTTGATAACTTCTTCAGACAACACTGGAAGGGGAGGGCCTACTTCGACCTTTGGAAATTTTGTATTTTTTTCTAATTCCGTTGCTTCATCTAGCATGTTGCCAAGGGGGCCTGACCACTTGTTGTTGCTCTTTGTAGGACCATCAAGTTCCTGGATGAGACGACGAAGAGGTACCTCCCCTGTGGGAAAATCACATACAATCCAAACAAGCCTTCTTCCAAGTTTTTTCTCTAAATGCGTCATAACACCGCCCTGCCATCCAGTGTTCACCGCAGTTGAGTCTCCACCAACGGCCTGCAGTGAACTGTCAAGTTTTCTTTCTTGAAGCCATGTTATTTGATCAGCAATTGCCTCTGCATGTTTCTTGCCTTCTACTTCTGCTTCAGGAACAAAGTGAAACAAATAGCGGCCACCAGGTTCGGAATACACAGAGTAGTGTTCTTCTTTGATGAGACCGGGAAACTTTCTGTCCATTCCCTCTACCTCTAGGAGAACTTTTGTGTCATCTCTTCTTCCATCAAACAAAAGGCAAGAGAGACCTTCCTCCTTCAAATCTTTTTCATGCTGATCAGATATTTCCTTCATTATCCTTCAAATCTTTTTCATGCTAATCAGATATTTCCTTAATTATTTTTTCTTGTGCTCTTCTTATCTTATTATGATCTATCACTAAGGATGTATCCTTTCAGCTGATGAGGCCTGCATCAATCCAAGCGGCAGTGGCAATCTCTGCAGTCTCTCGTAGCCCCATATGGTGGCGAATACTGGCAAGGGCAATGTTTGAGATGTCTTTAGTGTTGTATTTCATTCTCTTCGGCGAAGGTTCAGATGGCATTTTGGAGCTATCATCTGATGTTGCTTCTTTCTGTTCATCTGAAGAGCTTTCAGAGAAGTGAGAAACCTCTTGATAGAGCTCTTCATCTCTTTGGGTGGCTTCTTCACTCTTCTTTTTCTTCTTTTCTTCCCTCTCTCGGATTTTCTCTTTTTTCTTAGCAACAACAATCTGTTTTTTGGTTTCTGAATAATCTGCCGAACCAATCTGCATACTTCCTTGGCCTCCTTCCTTTGTTCTCTGCGCCTTTATGAAAGCCAGCTCCAAAACAGGGATCTTCTTCTCACTAGGACAGCGACAATCAATGTGAGGGTGAGGTTCTCTTCTGCATGAGGGAGAACAATATTGGCTTCAGAACACAACTCTATGGGACACTGGCAGTTAAAAATGTCAAGAAGAGTATCAAGTGTGTGCAGAAATTTATTTTTCTTTGCTAGTTTTCCTTTACCAAGTGATGTCTCAACTACTTTGTGCCACAGCTTTGTTAATTTTAGCTCACTAGTTCTATACTGATTGAGTACAGGTGGTTTGAATAACACATTAGCTTTTTTCCACTGATGCAGAAGAGGGGGAATCATGTCCCTTATGAGCTCTTTCTCTGTATAGTTCCTTCTATCCTTTGTATTTTGTTCACGAAGGAGTAATCCTAGTCTCAGCATGTCTCGCACTGTTGGTAGTTCTGATACGGGAAGCTCCTTGCCTGTACCGACTAACAGGCTCAAGTGGCATGACGACTGACCTCTTGTCTTCAATTTTGGCATCTTAGGAATATCTGAAAAGAAAGAAAAACATTTAAGTATTTTATATCAATTCGATGTTTCAAAGTTTAGTCATTCGATGTTCTAAAATTCAATAAAAAAATATTTCATAGGATTACAACATAATTAGACAGAAGAATATGATAATAATAAATAATTGTAATAATCAATAATCCATACTTACAGTTAAACTGTAGTATTCGTCTAGTAGAATAACTATGAAGTAGGTACAAGAGCAATAACAGCAAACCACCGTCTATGACATCTAAGAGGCAACTGAGGACTGAGAGTGAGGGACAGTTCTATTCATGTTGTGACTTGTACATTGTACAACAACTATATGACCTTGAAAACACTCTATATGCGATCAGTGGGATAATTCTGTGACAGATGAATAGTTAATCAATTTATGTCCTATTATTTAGTAAAAGAGTCAATTTCTGAAGCTTTAAGGTAAAATTGATGTAGGTAAGGGTTATTTTATTTCATTTTGGTTGGCCAATTTCAAGTTTTGACATGAAAAGACACTATATTTTCACTACCAAAATTGATTTGAAAAAAGTTGACAAAATTGACACACCCTAATACTTATGCTGTTTTACCCTAATGCCTAATATCTAACGTTTTACCCGTTTGGCCTATATATACTAAGTCACATTGTGTACATCCGATCGAATACACACAACCAACCAGATTATCCGGGCTATTCTTTATTAAGCGTAATTTTACAATATTATTATACTTAAAGACTACATTGATACCAATTGCTTTTAGTAAAGTCGGAAGATATTGAAAATTTACATGGTAAGGTAGGCTAAGGATATTTTTACGCTCAAATTCCTTTACAGTTACACTATTATAATACCTATTCTTGGCTTTCCGAAGGCAGTTATCTAAAAATGAAATAGGGTAACATAATTTAGTACCAATATTCATGATATTGCATAACTCGGAATCTAAAAATTCAGGACTGACAATCTCTCAATGCTCTACCCTTTTTCATTTTTAGATAACTGCCTTAGGAAAGCCAAGAATAGGTATTATAATAGTGTAATTGTAAAGGAATTTGAGCGTTAAAATATCCTTAGCCACCTTACCATGTAAATTTTCAATATCTTCCGACTTTACTAAAAGCAATTGGTATCAATGTAGTCTTTAAGTATAATAATACTGTAAAATCACGCTTAATAAAGAATAGCCCTGATAATGTGGTTGGTTGTGTGTATCCGATCGGATATACACAATGTGACTTAGGTAGTAGGCCTATATATAGGCCAAACGGTAAAACGTTAGATATTAGGGTAAAACAGCATAAATATGCGTGTAGAACAGCAAATAATTCTAATGCAATGTTTAACCATATGTATAGATGTAATCATAGTATTAAGTGGGATAGTTCTAAAGCTCTCGTTAAAAACACAGATATAATCGAAAGGAATATTCTAGAATATGCATTTATCGGGTATCCATTTTAAAAATAATTTCAATAACAGTACGGGAATGTATAAAATTGACAATATATCTTGTTAAAATACCTTTTGCCTCTAATCAACTCTTGTTAATCTTGTGTTAATCTTTTTGTTTTTCTGTCCCGTGGTATATATTTGTGGTTATCGTGCCTCCACCTTTCATTCCCTGACGAGGTGTACTTCTGAATACACGAAAGGACTTGGAATAATTTTTCTTTTTCCTTGTGGGTTTGCATCATATATATATATATATATATATATATATATATCAACTATGTAAAGTGAGATAATACTGAAGTGAGATAATACTTAGGCCAGCCGCACACAGGATCGTCTTCCGACTGACGACTGACGACTTGAGTCGTGATGACAGAATTCGCGTATGATTTTACATTGACAGAATGGGAGCTCCGCACACTGCAGCGACCGCAACGCGATTTTACCAGAATCGCGTCGCGACTTAAACATCTTCGGGAGATGACCGGAGTTGGGGTGAAATCCTTGTATATCACCCGTTACGTCAGTCCGAATTTTGTTTTTCTATAAAAGCTGAATAAATCTGATCCTTCAACAACCTCATCAAGTTCAGTGTTGTTGTTGTTGTTTGTTGTTTTTAAGTTGCAATTACCAAGGATCAGTTTAAAGTTTGAGTGAATCGTAGACTGATAAAAAGGATGGTGTATGATAATAAAAACCAACTCTAATAGACAGAGTTCATTTCCACAACAGTTTCGATGCCCACTGGCGTCCTCTTCGGGTGGATACATTCGTTTTTCTGTATCCACCCGAAGAGGATGCCAGTGGGCATCGAAACTGTTGTGGAAATAAACTCTGTCTGTTAGAGTGGGTTTTTAGTATCATATTTTGACCTTCACGTAGAAAAATGAAGTTTTTTTGTATTTAGGATGTTGTATGTCTGAAAGTTGTGTGTGTATTATAAAATACAATTGTTCCAGAGTGTTTCATAACCTGACTCTGGACACTTCCACTCGAGGCACACTTTTATACTAAACTCTGTCAGTCGTGTTCACTAGAAGCAATAACTGTAGAATATCTACAGTAGATAGTCATTTGTTTTAACATGTCCACACATCCAACTCTAATTTATATATGACTTTATTTAAGTATTTATATTTATATAAGAAGTCATTAATAATTATATTAATTTTTCGAACTGTAAGAAATGGCTTTCGTTAAATAATATTTAAGTTGGTCATCACTTTAGGTTAAGTTGGTAATCACTAAGTTAAGTTATTAATTACTTTAAGTTAAGTTGGTAATCACTTTGTTTAGTAGCATTTTATAATTCAGAACGTTCAACGTCCACAAACGTTCAACGTCCACTCTATGCTTGCTTGGTATTTCATTTCATGTTCTTCGTCCAACTGATGATGGCACTAAGAAGGTGCCAGAAGCTTAACGGAGCATATAATGCAGACATAAGCTTGAAACTGCAGGTTGGCTGGTTGTCCTGATTTACGTCTTTCGTCCATCAGATGGCGCTAAGATGGGCTGTAGCGCCACCAATGGGAAAAAATAAGTTCCTTTTATAAGGAGAACTAGGTTGAGACAAATACATTACGTGCAGCGGACCCGTCACTGCCACCCTCCCCATTCCTCAAACTGGCTTACATCAAAAGTACAAGTAATTACAGTCCGACAATATTTATTTCTAAATCACCGGTCATTGCTGTTTTTTCTTCTTCGTGTACAGTACAAATGATAACAAAATGTTTAATACAAAGTCTGAAGACTAATCTTCAGAAATTTCTAGAAAATTAGGGCAAATTTGTTCTTTGGTGAAATGCTTACTTGTTCAGACACGAACAATTACACATTTTTACGATGTAAATAATAAGCCCCAAAACTAATAAAACAACAGGATTGGCGATGTTTTGAGGTCAGTCTATGGGGGTTGTTTTTTGATCGAAGAAGTCTTCACAGGTCGGATCGAAACGTCGTTATGTACTCCTGGTCTTCCATGATCTCGCGTGCTTCAATGTAGCACAGAGTTTCAGTGCAGCAATAGAGATGGACGGAAATGACGCGCCTCTTAATACCCATCCAGGGATCTTTTTTGAGACTGGCGTTAACCAGAACGAAATCAGTAAAGAGGTGCAGAGCTCGAAAAGGTTAAACGCTCGTATATTAGAAACCAGAAGTACAAAAGAAAGTAATTGGACCTCTTTTCGCAGGACACGAAATATTTGATTCTCTTCCACACGAGACAAAACGAAAAAAAAAAATAGTGGTCAAGTTTCCTCGTAAAATCGAGTACAAATTTGATTTTCAAAATTCCGGTTAGAATAAAAGAAATATTTCAACCTATAATTTTTTACAATTTATGAGAATATTTCGTGTTTATTCTGTAAATGTAAATTTAAAATTAGAATGTCACACTAGAAAAAAAAAAAGATCAAAATAGGAGGACTTCAGAATCCTTGTAAAAGACCGCCGGTTGAGAACTTTTGTACAAAGAGTGACGTAATTTAGCTCCTCCTACTATAATTGGTCCTCCCAAATTGAGAAATTGAGGTGAAACGTCGAAGAGTCTTGTAGATCAGTTATTAATTCAAGCCCGCCACTAGGGGGGAGGGTTTCGTGTGTGTGTGTGTGGGGGGGGGGGTCTTTAATTCTATGTATGTTAGCAGATATTAATTTAGTTGCATAATTCTTAAAGCAAGTTTATTTAACATGTCCTTAAGGGCTGGGGGGTCGGTGCACACACACACACACACGCACACACACACACACACATATATATATATGTGTGTGGGGTTGTAGTAGTTGGCGGTGATATAGGATTAAATATGGGTTTGGTTAAAGGATGAGGCATATATATCGGTGTTGTGCGTGCACGCCAAGACGTAAATGTGAGGTACTAAATACCATTTATCATTCAATTTTCACGCATTTTTTAAGAAAAAATTTAAAACCGCTGGGCTTCCAGGCTTCCGCCCCGGACCCCTTAGCTGTAGTATCCCAGACCCCCTAGTTGTAGTACCCCAGATCCCCTAGCTGTAGGCTTCGCTTTGATCGGCAGTGATTACTAATTCCCCACATAATTGTCGCCGATAACGCAGGAACAAAGCATTTCGACCCCCCCCCCCTTATTAAAATCCTAGCGACGATAATAATAATAATATTAATGATAATAATAATAATAATAATAATAATAAAATAACAGTGAAATTAGGTTATCATCAGGTTTTATGAAGATCTTTAAAAAATGTTTCATTTTTTAAAGATTTTTATTTCTTGTTCTTTCTTGGAACTGAGTTTCCCCTTTCAGCGACACGAAGAAAACGGGATAAAGGAAGAGAACGGAGGCTTTTTTATAATTATTTTCTGGATGCAAAATGGTGATTACAATAATTGCGGAGGACATCTTTTGGTTTTGTATTTGGAAGAAAAAGGAGAAGCAAGATTACTTTACGTAATTCTGAAAGTTTCGCAAATTATTCAGTAGACCTACTTGTGCGCCATTTTAAGATATTTTAAAAGCCAAACTACAGTGTTATTTCTTTATCATATATATATACAGGGTGAGTCAAAAGTAGCGCCCGATTTCTGTTTTTTCGGCTGTCAGATTCTTTCTGGGAAGTCATGTTGTTAATAATTGTCTTGCAAATACAGTTCCGTAATAATTTTCCCCCGAATAAATGGTCAGATAAACATGTCATTCATTTATTTCTACCTTCTTGTACACTGTAATACAAATGACAAACAAACAATCAACTGACAGAAATCGGGCGCTATATATATATATATATATATATATATTTATATATATATATATACCATTACTGATGATGAAGAAACACACGTACAAATGATTTCCCAACTGGTATCAATCTGACACATGGACGTTTAAATATTTAATGGGAGGGACTTGATCGGAATTGGCAAATAGAAATCCAATTTCGCCCACAACTAACAAACAAAATGACAAACTAACTAACTAACAATCCTTTTAACAGCAAACTCCATCGAAAGGTGAGATAGACTCAGGGTGTATGTTATCAAAATATGATAATAAATGAAATGAGTTTTATAATAAGTTTTTTTCGTGTATTTAACAACTGTCGAAATAATTAAAATATTAAATAATAAAATTAATTTCACCAAAAAATAAATAATTCATTCGTTTCCTTTTTGAACCGGATCGCGAGGGACTTCCGACGTAACCGGAAATGCTCAAGGCTAACGTCGTAGACCGGACATCCGCCGTGTGGCAACATCCTTGCAAGTGTGGGAAGCGCACAATAGTGCCACGCAAGATGCTTGGCTCTGTTTCGTTTTGTTGAATAAAGTTGCGCCTTATAACACACACACACACACACACACACACATATATATATATATATATTATATATATATATATATATATATATATATATATATATCAGTGGCGTAGTGGTTAGCATTGCTGATTACGAATCCATCGGCCCCGGATTGAGACCCGGTGACTGCAGGCGGCGAACAGCAAAACCCAGCTGTTCATCTTTCCACACAATGAAGAAATTGGTTGGTAGATAAATAGGTACCCTGGGTAGCCTAGTTGTTTAAAACGCTGGGCTGCTGGTGGGGCGTGGTTGGGACTCCACGTTAAACTGTAGGTCTAAGGTGGAGTGACAAGCTTGACCTTCGTCAGAATGAGAGATTCGGGCGGAAGCAAAACCAAGGTTAACCAAAGTATATATATATATATATATATATATATATATATATATATATATATATATATATATATATATATATATATATATATATAATTCGTTACACAAACAATAGTATTTAATTTTTACCGCTTAAATTATTTTTATTGAGGTACAACCTTCCTTTATTTCCTTATTTGCAGTTTCCTCTTGCTGTGTATTTCCTCTTTATTAACGTTTTTGACTGCGATGAAAAATGTCGCCGAAAAATTAAATAAATGAAAAAAATACAACGATAAAAAGGGGAGCCAAAATCAACCGAAAGATTTTTAACAAGAATTAATTTGACAAATAAAACGGGACTTATATATATATATATATATATATATATATATATATGATATATTTGGCCTTGGAGAAATAGAGATTTGGTTGTCTGAGCCTTTTCCAGCAGCCCCTGTAATGCAAACATCTTACCGCCATCTTTTCCACGAATATCGGAAATTTGTTTATATACAAGAGCAGATGTTTACCTCTTGCAATCCGTCGATAAGAGATGAGAAAGAGGCGTTAAGCTTTACTTGGATGCAGCATCTCATCCTTCCCGCATCCAGATACCAAGAGGAGTAATTCTGTAGTCACCATCTATTCATATACTTATATGTACACAATTATTTTATTATCCCCTCTCTCTCTCTCTCTCTCTCTCTCTATATATATATATATATATATATATATATATATTAGTGGTGCACCGATTAATCGGCATCGGCATCGGCCATGCCGATTAATCGGCCATGCAAGGTATTTTCCTAATATCGGCATGCCAGGTGCCGATACCGATTAATCGGTGCACCACTAATATATATATATATATATATATATATATTATATATATATATATATATATATATATATATATATATATATATAAATTACTATATTTCTAATTAAAATTTTTCCTACAAAGCGTAACACTTTTACACTGACAAAATCCTTTACCGTCGTCAATCAACCACGACAAGTACAGTCAATCCTAAAAGTTCTTGTGTGAAACAACGTGTTTCGTGCCATGATTAATCGGTAAGAAACATGAAGCCTCCTGACACGACTTCTGCAATCGACTGCGTATATAATGGCTAAATTTTTGCCGGAGACAGGAAGAGAGACAGTGAATAAGGAAGAACGCCACGAATTTCTTCGTCCGAACGCGAATTGAGGCTCCTGAAGAAGATTCCTTTGGCTGGAGTCTTTCCTGCCCATTCTTTGCCATTCTAAACGGACACGAAGCAGAGAAACCTACATAAGACCCATGTGGGCATAGATGGGTTTCAGAATACACACACACACACACACACATACACACACACACATAACACACACACACACACACACCGCCTCGGTGGTGTAGTGGTTTAGCGTCGCTGACTACAAATCCATCGGCCCCGAGATCGAGACCCGGTGACGGCAGGCGGCGCGCAACAAAACCCAGCAGTTCATCCTTCCACAATAAAAAAAATTGGTTGATGTAGCCTAGTGGTTAAGACGCGGGGCTGCTGGTCGGACATGGTTCGGATTCCACATTAAACTGTAGGTCTAAGGTGGCGTGACAAGCTTGACCTTCGTCAGAATGAACAATTTGGGCGGAAGCAAAACCAAGGTTAACCAAAGTTATATATATGCGCACCTCCGCATAAACAAGATGCAGACTTTTTAAAATCCATATATCTAAAAAACTAATTAACCTAACCTAACCTGACCTGACCTGACCTAACCAAACCTAGCCTAACCTTAGTGCTATCGAACGGAGAAGGGCGTAATAAATGTTTCGGACACAATTCAGGGCTCGAAGGATGTCTGCTGTTTAGTTACTCACTGATCTAGCTTAATCTAACCTAACCAAACTTTAAAGAGCCTAACCTAACCTAACTTAACCTAATCAGGAATAACATATTTTTTTGACGATAAAAGTATTTGTAAAATTAAAAAAAAATAAATACGGTATTTTAATCTTTCGAGATATTAAAAATGTTACCTCACAAAAAATATTACTCCACTACATTTGCGAGTAATTATCACATACTCGACCACACTTATGCCCAGTTGCCTACGCACGCCCACCCATTTGTCCACACCCATACCCACACCCACACTCACCCACACACATACACACCCACACACACACACACACATATATATATATATATATATATATATATATATAGAGAGAGAGAGAGAGAGAGAGAGAGAGAGAGAGAGAGATAAATACTGTAAATAGATATTGTATTCATTGCTGTAATATAGTCGGAACATCGTGGAAGCCATATATATATATATATATATATATATGCAGTTGGCATTGTAAGGTCGATTTTACTTCTGGTTTCGAACATTAATGACATTACGACTGCAATTCCTTGAGTAACGCCAAAACAGTGAGGCATTTTGAGCCCGCTTTAGCAGCGCTGAACACTTCCAGGATGATCGCTGCTTCTCACGGTCAATGGCTGGCCAGGTAAAGCAAACCCGGATGGTCCTTGAAGGATTACGCAATTACACCCAATCACTGATCGAAGAATTCACGAGGAAACTTAGTAATCAAGATATTTTTTTTTGTTTTTTGTTTAATTCTTTGATGGAAAAGAAATAAGGATTATTTTTAATTTTAGTTAAATTAACAAATGTTAATTGTTATTATATGTTAACGTTGGTGTTGTTTTAGGATTGACATGAGGATCTTTAGTTCTTTTTAGAGCCGATTTAGTTCTTTAGGTGTAATTTAAAACCATCTAAATAAACAAGCAATGTGATAAGGACTTAAAGGTCAACACACACACACACACACACACACACACACACACACACACACACACACATTACATATATAATAATGATTGAAAGAGGAGGAACTTAGCGAAAAAAAAAGTCCTCAAACAAGTAACTATTATTTAATAATTTAAAGCCATTAAATGATACCAAGTTCAGTTCATTGCAACGTTGCAATTCAAGGAAGTGTCGGGAATCTGGTGGTATCTGGCAACCGTGTAAGGCAATGCGGAAACAAGCTTCGCTCAACGGAACCTTAGAGTAAAATGGGTCTCAATTTAATCTTATGCACACGACTGCTGCTCTATTGCGTCCAACCTTATGCAACACAACATTTTTTGTAATTTATGTAAACTTGATAGCATCGTAACAATTATGTTACTAAAGGAATTATTTATTTAGCTTTTTATAATGAAGTCTAGTTATAATTACTAGGTTCCTGTATATATATATATAAATATGACATTAAAATAGTCCTATATATTAATTATTATTAATCATATATTAATTCTTCATAGTTCTTCAAAAGAAGACTAGATGCCTGGCTCAGGATGGTACTAGGTGGAGAGGGCAAAGAGAACAACTCGCTCCTCCACCAAGCCAGGCCTAGAGTCGGGGCCAACAGCTTGACCTTGGTGTGAAGAGAGAATAACGCTCGGAACTGCAACGAGAACGTTCTAAAATTACGTAGTAAACTTTTATATGAACGCGATATCGTAACAAAAATTATACGATATCTAACAATTTTATTTCAAATAGAGTAACACTAAGAAAAACAACAATAATTGTTTATTTTAGAGGTTCAAAGTGTCTTCCTTCAACTTGAACACATTGTTCATAACGTCCCGCTACTGATCGACAGACTATAAAAGCTTACTAGGTAATTTTAGAACACCCTGTATATATATAAAATTATATATATATATATATATATATATATATATATATATCGCAATGGTTTTTAGTAAAGTGTTTTTTTTTTACTAAAAATACAATGTTTTGCTTGCTTGTGTAGGATTTGAGGAAGAATTTCGGCGAGATTTAATATTATTTAGGAAGGTCTTCTGACATTTCATTTCAAAGCTTCGCGTATAAATTTAATACCTTGATTTCCGACAAGCACCGCTTCCTACATTATTAGTATGTTGATCGTGGTTATACTCCGCGACTTTTGCTTTTATTCCTCATTAATATGACTTACATGAGTTCGATAGTAATTATGTGATTGTACGATGCATAATTTTAATAGCCTCCTAATACGAGCCGGCTTATGACGTCATACTGAAACTATCTATATACAGTATATTTGTAATGTGATTGCACTGCAACTAGAACACTAGAACACTAAAATAAATCACAGATAGTATAATTATTTTAAACGCAAATTAACGAAGATGTTCTAGAGATTCGGAAAGGTGGAGAAAATGCGGACATGAGTTAAGGATTATTTAATTTAACCCGTTTTTAACGAGAAGTTTACAAATTAAAATTCAAAACAGTTATCCCAAGGATGTTTCAGAAAACGGAATTCAACATAGACAAATGAGTCACTGGAATTAGAACCTTCAGGAATATTGTAGATTGTAGAGGGATCTTTTATTGAGTTAGGCCGTGCAGCAATACAGTTGGAAATCTTTTTCTAGTTCTAATGCTAATATTACAAGTTCTAGAATAAGTTGGCAAGTACGACAAAGACCTTCCGTATGGGAGACAGCTCATCGCAATCCGACACTAATGGCAGTGGAGGAGAAACAACATTGAACAAATATTACAAAGTTGTCATTCGCAAATGAGCAGAGAGAGAGAGAGAGAGAGAGAGAGAGAGAGAGACCTAACCTTATCATTATGGATGTGATCTCAATCAGACATCATTCATAAGTGATTTAAAAATGCATTAACACCAAACTAAGTTGATTCAAATGACTGAAATGTCATAGAGATTTAAACAAAACAAATGAACAACGACCCACTGACTTCGTATACGTGTTAAATTATAATTCACAAAATCTATATTTGGCATAACTAAATTCAATTTCGTAATTTCCTTCCAGACGGAAACATTCGTGTCCACCTTTAAAGGGGACATTTACGCAGTTCTGTGAAGAGACTTTCAGCTTCCAACTGCGAATATGACTCTCCTTCATATGACTTCAGGTGCTGTGAAGGGGGTTAAACAACCCCATTACCATCATTACTCCATTACCATCATTAATGATGGCCTTGAACAATTATTCTTACGGAATATTAGGGGAATCATCTCCGAAAATGTTCGTCACTTTCGCAGAAAATCGAATTACAGATTATGAATTGTCCAATCAGGGATCAGAAAACTGAATTACTGATTATGAATTGGCCAATCAGGGACCATGTTTCATTCCTCTCAAAGGCTGATCGATCACAGGAAGGAAAATAGTTTTACACCTAAAATTCCAAACTATTTCGTAAGAATCTACGATGCGACAGTAGATATTTTTTTTATAAACAGGAAAGGTTTGTGGCGCCATCTATTGCAGAAGTTTCGAACTACTTTTGACTAGAAGTCGCAGACGCTGACCTTTGTTTGCCCTACGACAAAGTAAAACTCGACACAACCTAGTCCATATTTCAACACTCGAGGGAGCAACTTGTAGGGCAGTGGTCAGCGTCCGCGACTTCTATTCAAGAAGTCCTGCGAATCGTGGGGGGATTATTTTGAATATGCAGTGTGTATATATATATATAGGGTGTTCATAAAAGATCTGAACGATTTCAACCTTTATTAATGTGATAACCCAATAACATACAAAGAAACAAGTTTGTCCATGTGACTCTGCATAGCTAAAGTTTTACATACATGTTTAATAAACTTTAACATTGCGCCATTGGCCGCCCGTACAACATCCAATCTATATTCAATTTCTCGCCATGTGCGTTCAAGCACGCCAGCATCGACCATCGCTATTGCATCCCTGATCTTGATTCGTAGTTCATGGGTGTTGACAACCTTGGCCTTGTATAAAATAAAACTTTATTAGTTGCTCTATCACTTACACATGCTTCATGCTTTATATCTTATTTACTATGAAAAATATTAACGAATCAAATCGTTCAAATCTTTTAGGAACACCCTGTACAGTATATCCGTCATTGGTTTAACCCGTTGGAAAAGATAGTTTAATATAAGAAATAATAAATAAAATATTTATTTTCTTCAACGAATCTTTCGACATTCCCATTCCTATTCTCATTCCCATTCCTGTTCACATTCCCATTCCCATTCGTGGCCCGCATATAAAAATGCCCAAAGTGAAAAATCCACATTTGAGAAAAGGTTTTTTTTTCATTTGAAAAACAGTCACTCCATTCCCATTCCCCATTCCCATTCCCTGTTTTAAAGGTCCGAAATGGGAATAGCTAATATTCCCTAGCCTAATTTAATTTAACAACGTAACCTAACCTAACATAAGTTAACCTAACCTAACATAAGTTAACCTAAGCTAACATAAGTTAACCTAACTCGGACCAAAGTGGGAAAGTCGTGGATAAGAATGAGAAGGGCATGAATTGGGAATTCACTCTGGGGTTTCCCACTTTTGGGCATGGAATGAAATGGGAATAACATTAACTGGGATGGATGATACTAAATGGAAATTAAGCATGATAAATTGAATGGGATGATACCAAGTGGAAATTAAGAGTGATAAATTGAATGAGATCATGCCAAATGGAAATTAAGCGTGATAAATTGAATGGGATGATACCAAATGGAAAATAAGCGTGATAAATTTAATGGGATCATGCCAAATGGAAATTAAGCGTGATAAATTGAATGGGATGATACCAAATGGAAATTAAGAGTGATAAATTGAATGGGATGATACCAAATGGAAATTAAGCGTGATAAATTGAATGGGATAATACCAAATGGAAATTAAGAGTGATAAATTGAATGAGATGATACCAAATGTAAATTAAGCGTGATAAATTGAATGGGATGATACCAAATGGAAATTAAGCGTGATAAATTGAATGAGATGATACCAAATGGAAATTAAGAGTGATAAATTGAATGAGATGATACCAAATGGAAATTAAGCGTGATAAATTGAATGGGATGATACCAAATGGAAATTAAGAGTGATAAATTGAATGAGATGATACCAAATGGAAATTAAGCGTGATAAATTGAATGGGATGATACCAAATGGAAATTAAGAGTGATAAATTGAATGAGATGATACCAAATGGAAATTAAGCGTGATAATTTGAATGGGATGATACCAAATGGAAATTAAGAGTGATAAATTGAATGAGATGATACCAAATGGAAATTAAGCGTGATAAATTGAATGGGATGATACCAAATGGAAATTAAGAGTGATAAATTGAATGAGATGATACCAAATGGAAATTAAGCGTGATAAATTGAATGGGATGATACCAAATGGAAATTAAGAGTGATAAATTGAATGAGATGATACCAAATGGAAATTAAGCGTGATAAATTGAATGGGATGATACCAAATGGAAATTAAGAGTGATAAATTGAATGAGATGATACCAAATGGAAATTAAGAGTGATAAATTGAATGAGATGATACCAAATGGAAATTAAGCGTGATAAATTGAATGGGATGATACCAAATGGAAATTAAGAGTGATAAATTGAATGAGATGATACCAAATGGAAATTAAGCGTGATAAATTGAATGGGATGATACCAAATGGAAATTAAGCGTGATAAATTTAATGGGATCATGCCAAATGGAAATTAAGCGTGATAAATTGAATGGGATGATACCAAATGGAAATTAAGAGTGATAAATTGAATGGGATGATACCAAATGGAAATTAAGCGTGATAAATTGAATGGGATGATACCAAATGGAAATTAAGAGTGATAAATTGAGTGAGATGATACCAAATGGAAATTAAGCGTGATAAATTGAATGGGATGATACCAAATGGAAATTAAGTGATAAATTGAATGAGATGATACTAAATGGAAATTAAGCGTGATAAATTGAATGGGATGATACCAAATGGAAATTAAGCGTGATAAATTGAATGAGATGATACCAAATGGAAATTAAGCGTGATAAATTGAATGGGATGATACCAAATGGAAATTAAGCGTGATAAATTTAATGGGATCATGCCAAATGGAAATTAAGCGTGATAAATTGAATGGGATGATACCAAATGGAAATTAAGAGTGATAAATTGAATGGGATGATACCAAATGGAAATTAAGCGTGATAAATTGAATGGGATGATACCAAATGGAAATTAAGAGTGATAAATTGAATGGGATAATACCAAATGGAAATTAAGAGTGATAAATTGAATGAGATGATACCAAATGGAAATTAAGCGTGATAAATTGAATGAGATGATACCAAATGGAAATTAAGCGTGATAAATTGAATGGGATGATACCAAATGGAAATTAAGAGTGATAAATTGAATGAGATGATACCAAATGGAAATTAAGCGTGATAAATTGAATGGGATGATACCAAATGGGAATTAAGAGTGATAAATTGAATGAGATGATACCAAATGGAAATTAAGCGTGATAAATTGAATGGGATGATACCAAATGGAAATTGAGAGTGATAAATTGAATGAGATGATACCAAATGGAAATTAAGCGTGATAAATTGAATGGGATGATACCAAATGGAAATTAAGAGTGATAAATTGAATGAGATGATACCAAATGGAAATTAAGCGTGATAAATTGAATGGGATGATACCAAATGGAAATTAAGTGATAAATTGAATGAGATGATACCAAATGGAAATTAAGCGTGATAAATTGAATGGGATGATACCAAATGGAAATTAAGAGTGATAAATTGAATGGGATGATACCAAATGGAAATTAAGAGTGATAAATTGAATGAGATGATACCAAATGGAAATTAAGCGTGATAAATTGAGTGGGATGATACCAAATGGAAATTAAGCGTGATAAATTGAATGGGATGATACCAAATGGAAATTAAGAGTGATAAATTGAATGAGATGATACCAAATGGAAATTAAGCGTGATAAATTGAATGGGATGATACCAAATGGAAATTAAGAGTGATAAATTGAATGAGATGATACCAAATGGAAATTAAGCGTGATAAATTGAATGGGATGATACCAAATGGAAATTAAGCGTGATAAATTGAATGGGATGATACCAAATGGAAATTAAGAGTGATAAATTGAATGAGATGATACCAAATGGAAATTAAGCGTGATAAATTGGTGAATTCATTAAAAATCAACAACTTTAGTTGGTCATCATAAACATTATGTTAAGAAGTGTATTGAAAATTGTATTGGGAAATATGGTTGGTTATCACATGAGGATATTTAACCGTAAAAAGGAAAACTGGGGTTGAAAGACCCCCGACTAGGGGGCGTTTTCTATGGTTCATATGGAAAATGGTGGATGTCCGAGTTGAGTTTATGTGTTAACTAAGTGAGCCTTAAGAGCTGGCTGCACTGCAATTCTTCGCCTCATTTATTTTGGTTTTTGTGTCATGTGGGGTATAACAGACCCCACTTTTTCATTAATGTGGTACACAATTTTTAACGTATTGGTCTCTATACCTTTTTTATGGTTTCGTAAATGCAGCTAATATAAACTACTGGATAATCTGCAAAACCAATATGCAACAATTGGTGCGAGAACTTGCCAAGCCCTTTGAATGACTCAACATCATAACATTGTGACGTAGTCTGAGCAGTACTATCGCAGCTCTTCTGCAAGTGAATGTAAAATATTTCGACTGCAAGAGGGCTGGTGAATGAACGAGCCGAAGCGATGTCGCCTCTGCCCAAGATCGTCCGACTGCAAAAGTAAGCAAGTGCGCGTTTCATGCAATAATGCCATATGGAAGTCACACAGTGCCAGTCTGTACACTGAATGCCAATAGCTGAGTAACTAATATAATAATTGAGTGTTTTTGTGGTACAGAAACTTGAGTTGTTGAGATAGAGATATTGCGTTTTTTGTTTGTAGGCCTACCAACACCAGTTTTCATTACTGTTAATATTATTTTTGTAGGAAAATCAACTAACTTTGATGCCTTCACTCCACAGGACAAACTAGGACAAGCTACTTCTGATTGTGCGTAGTAGTACTGCCCAAGTACTTCGAGGTCCACACAAGTCACAACGTCATCTGTGCCACATTGCCTCAGTTTTGCCTAGTTTGCTTCGGCTGGAACTGATGTTTTCCCATGCAATTGTGACCTAACATTCATTTGTTTGTATGAAGTCTTTGCGTATTTAGTTTTAAACCATGGAATTAATACAGAACATTCCTTAAGTGTACATGTTATATCTTCATGAATTGCTAAGATTTTATAATAAAAGAATTAGAGCTATTGAGTTTTTTATTTGAGGTTCTTACGACTCCACTTCTTAGTCCGACCGCACACAGGATCGTCTTGCGACTGACGAGTGACGACTTGGGTCGTGACGACTCAAGTAGCGTATGATTTTACAGTGACAGAATGGGAGCCCCGCATACTGCAGCGACCGCGACGCGAATCTGGGGAATTCTGTTAATGTAAAATCACACGCGACTTGAGTCGTTACGATCCAAGTCGTCAGTCGTCAGTCGCAAGACGATTCTGTGTGTGGCCGGCCTTAATGTTAACATTTTATGAAGTTTTGTTATTCAGGGTTAAATTATAGAAAGAAATGTGATCATTGAAGTCTGGTTTGTATTTAAAAATTAAAATTATTTCTAAATGTGTTAAATCTTCGCTATTTGCTTTACACAGGGTTTTAAAATTATTGTATTTAACAGGGTGATCCATTTCATGTGAATAGTTGCTTATGGTTGAAAACATAGGCTTATGAGGTGACATGCTAACTAGTACTTTTTCATTCACCTGTTAGTTTCATAGAATTTAATTGCCTCAAAGACAGTGAAAATGATTTCAGAACAAAATCAACTCAAAAAGCGTAAACTTTCATAAGTTATTTTTGGGTTTTGATAAACGTACAGTAATTTCGTCGATCTCAAAACTAAATTTCAATCAGTCCAGCAAACAGCTTTCGGACTTGGAAATTGAATCTCTAGCTCAGTGGTTCTTAACCGTTGGGGCCGCGACCCCAAATTGGGTCGCCAAGCCATTTTCATTAAATTGTTATTTATCATTTATTTATGTTATGTCTAAACATTTTATCATTAATTATCTATTTAATATCTATTACGAGTGAACTGTTTGAAGGTATAGGTCGCCGAGCTAGCCCGCGACCATCAGAATTTGGGTCGCAGCCTAACTGAAAGTCTAAAATTTTCATTACCGATTTGGAAACGTTAACTTTGAGAGACACATTTTTATGCTTTTGGGAAACTTTTCTTTGGTGTTAATAAATTTGTTAACAAAAATGTTTCAGTTTATGATGATCCAAACAAATTTTCTTGTTTCGAAACATTTAGTTGTTATCCCCGTGTAGTTATGAGAGTCGTTATAAAAGCATAACACTTATTTAACCTATTAAACGTCAGAACTATTTTCTTTTATATTTCTTGATATTTTTTGATATTTCTTGATATTTTTTGATATTTTTTTGATATTTCTTGAAATTTTTTGATATTTCTTGATATTTTTTTATATTTTTTGATCATTTTTTTATATTTCTTGATATTTTTTTATATTTCTTGATATTTTTTTATATTTCTTGATATATTCGACTTCAGAGACTTTAAAATAAACATGAAATAGCTATCTTATAAAGAGAAATTAATGATTTACAGTGTCTCAGAAATCTTTCGCAGGACTAGGCCATACTTATTTCCAAACCAGTTGAAGTTAGAAGGGTTACCATCCTTGATGAAAAGGATTATCTTAACAAAATAGTTAACATAAGAAATGATTGTCCTAAACTTCAGTAAGTTCAAGGTAACATCTTAAATAACATGTTAAGTCTTGAAGATACAGTAAACTAAATTGTATTTTACGTAAACTTAAAACCATCAACAAAATTTGAGAATCAGAGTATGATCAACATTGTTTATCTATCTCAATTTGGAGTTCTAATGAGTCCCATAATTCTCAAAACTGGTACGCCTTGTCGTCCAGTATTATCCGCAGTTAACACTTTTAATTCTAACTTGTGTAGATTCTTTGGACTAATCTTATCAGAATTCATCACCGCAATTAAGTTTACTTGCCACGACTTCTTTTCTTTTGTATTGATAAAAAATGGTGACTTATCCACTATGGACAGCGGATCTTTTCCGTTTGACTGCCGCCATTGAAACATAAGAGGTGAGTGCCCCCAGCCTTCTTTACTTAGCCTTATAAGGCTAACTAACGAAAATATCACGACCTAACCTAACCAATCGTTAGGTCAACTGTACGACCTTGACGATTGGTTAGGTTAGGTCGTGATATTTTTGTTAGTTAGCCTTATAAAGCTAACTAAAGAAGGCTGGAGGCCCTGATCTTCAGGTGATCCCCTTATTTTTCTGAGTACACGATTAAAACTTAAAAATTAAGCATGGATCTTGAAAGTAATTAAAATTGTTTATAAGAAACAAAATTTGAAGGGGAAATTAAGAAAAGCTTTTTTATAAAGTAACTTATTTTGTATCATCAAGACATTTCAGTTAAAATACAAAATACAAAAAGTTTAATTATGTTTCAATGGTGGCAGTCAAACGGAAAAGATCCTGGACAGCTTCATTGCTATTTTTCTTTCAACTAATATGAGTAAGACCATTGATTTATTTAAGAACTTAAGTAATTTATAATGACTTTCCAATCCTGTTGGATCCCCCAAAATTGGGCAACAACGTGGTCACTTACTTACTCCACATAGCTACTAAGGATTCTACAGGATGAGCGAAAAGTCCCTGTGCACTTGTCCACTTCCAACACAGTGCAGGTACAGGTTTACTACACTTCTTGCAGGTGCACAGGGACTTTTCGCTCACCCTGTATATATCTTTTTGCTTGACGGTAAGCAATATATATATGCAGATTGACGGGGTTTCAAATGGGGGGGTCAACTGTTACCCCCCCTCTAATCCTAGCTAACATTTTCTTTGCCTGTAACAGGAATAAATAGTTAACAGTTAACATTAATAACAGTTGTGTCGGTTAACAGAGTTCCCATGAAATTTTAAACGAACGCATCTCGCCTATAATCTTAATAAACTACTGATGAGAGAGTCATTACGTCTCGAAACGTTTGACAGTAAAGATCATGTGACATGTTTGGTCTTATTCTTCATCCTTCAATGTCGGCTTCTGAAGAACTGAAGAACTTTGTTTGGGTTTGAACAAATGTTCAGAATCGACCTGCGTTTGACCCCTCTGGAGCATCCTGCTTCATTTTGAGGGATTTGCTGAGAGAAAATTGCTTTCAACTCTCATCCTGTCCTCGTGGCTGGTCGGAGGTTTTAAGATAGGAATCTGTCGAGATGATTCTTGAAGGTATTTAAGTTGGTGGAGAGGAGGTTCCTCAGTTCTCTCTCTCTCTCTCATTAGACTTCATCGGAGGCGGACGTGCTGTGTGGTCTCTCCAGTATCTTTTTTTTAATAGTGACTAAGTGACAAAGTTTGAGTGTATATTTGTTAGATAAGTTTAATATTTATTTACTTTATTATTGAGATTAGGGCAAGCACTATTGCTTAATAATTAGACAATTTATTATTAATTATACTTAATTTATTCCTTTTCCGGTTAACGAACATAATTTCATATTGTTTAAATTCTGTTTTTTCGGCTGAATTTCTCTGGGAAAGTTAACGTGAAATAAGTTTGCATTGTTTTAGACGGTAGTTACAGATTGCATTTTCAGACGAGTTACATAGTAAGATTTGTATGTTCGAGTCTATTTCCGTTTCCGGTCTGTTACACGTGCTCTCGCAGGTCCATTTCCGGTCTGTAACACGTGCTCTCGCAGGTCTATCTCCCGCATTCACTACTTCTCTCCCACGATCCGTTGTATAAATTAAAATAACATATTATATTTTAAAGTAACATCATTCTGCATTGTTATAAACGGCTCCCTACAGATCCCATTCAGTTCCGTATTCAATTCCATTTCCGGTCTGAAACACGTGCCACTCGTCTGCGCGTGTTTATTTCGGCATTCACCAATCCTCCCTCACTAACCAATATACTAATTAAAATAGCATTTATTATTTAAATTAATATCAGACTGCATTGTTACTAACGGCAACCCACAGGTTCCATTCAATTCTGTATTCAACTCAGTTTCCGGTCTGTAACACGTGTTTACTTCGAACTCACCATTACCCCTCTCACCATTCGTTATATTAATTAAAGTAGCATATTGTATTATTTAAAAGTAACGTATCGTATTAATTAAAAGGAACATATTGTATTATTATTTAAATTAACGTTTAATAAAAAAAAAAAAAAAAAATATGACAGGGCCAGCTAAATTGAAAGCAGAATGCTTTAAATGTAAAGTTAATCATTGGTGCGTTGACTTCCCGAAGGTAGTATCAGCGATATCACATCCCTTAGTATATGTTTGTTTTGTAAACTTAGAGACAACCACGAAAAGGAAGTGAAAGAGCTAAAGGAATTAGTAAAAAAGCTTGAAGCTAGGCTCGTAGCACTGGAAATCCATCCCAGTAGACAAGATCAAACTAAAAACAAACAAGCAGATTTAAATTGTAAAATTAAGCATCTAGAGCAAAGCGTGGCACGCTTGGAAAACACGGTGACTATTCCGGAAAATGGAACGGAGGACCAAGAATTCAAATTGGTCAAAAATAAAAGACCCTCCAAACCAAAACCAAAACATAAGGATTTGGAACCCATTACCATCAAAAATAAGTTTCACTTACTTGCTGATGAGGAGGATGAATCCTTTTTAATTGGGGATTCTATGGTAAGGAATCAAGGGGACTTTTTCGGAGCAAGACGGGCGACCAAGAGAAAGCTCCGATGTTTTCCGGGTGCCACAAGCCAGATAATTAATAGGGAATTAGGCAAAATTAATATCAAAAATAAGAGTTGCCCTATCATTGTCCATGTTGGTGGCAATGACGTTTTTATGGGAGGGACAGGAGGGCAGACAGAGCCCATTATTAAAGAATTTAAGAACCTAACTGACAAGGTTAGGGATAGGACAGACATGGGTATGGTCGTAGGAATTCTCCCTCGAATGCGTGCTAGTGACTATACTCTAAGTAAAGCCATTAGCATAAATAAAAGAGTTAAACGCATGTGTGATGAAAAAGGCCTAAAGTTTGTCGATTTTTGGCCTACATTCACGGAAATGGGGAATACTTGGTTCGGACGGGATACATTTTAACCAGAAGGGGAAAAAGAAGTATGGTGATTTACTGAACATTAATTTGTATAATCTTTTTAAACTAAGACCCCCCAAACCAGCAATTGATCCTGCTCCCCAAACAGTTAAACCTACTCCCCCAGCAGTTAGTCCCCCTCCCCCAGCAGTTAGTCCCCCTCCCCCAGCAGTTAGTCCCCCTCCCCCAGCAGTTAGTCCCCCTCCCCCAGCAGTTAGTCCCCCCCCCAGCAGTAGTCCCCCTCCCAGCAGTAGTCCCCCTCCCCCAGCAGTAGTCCCCCTCCCCCAGCAGCTAGTCCCCCTCCCCCAGCAGTTAGTCCCCCTCCCAGCAGTAGTGACTCTCCCCACGTTGGAGCTCAGCTCCTGCAGATTGTCCCCTCGTTAGTGAGGGGCTCTTCGACTCCCGACAGCCCTGGCTGTTCGGGAAACGGGTCGTGCTAGGGGGCGGTCAGAATAGGGAGGCTCCCTCCGTGCAATGCTTTTTAATGCTAGGTCAATTAGGAACAAGTTTCGCGAGCTACGGGCGCTCTTAGCATCAGAATACCAGGATATCGTTGCTATCACCGAGTCCTGGATTCATACTGATCGTAGGGACTACGTTGGGGAGTTCGAAATTCCCGGGTATAGAATGTTTCGCAAAGACCGCACCCGTGGGGAGGGGGGTGGGGTACTAATATACGTCAGAGACACGTTGAGTCCGGTTGACTGCCAGTTCCGGTCGGAACGGGAGCTGCTTGGCGTCGATCTGAACGTGGGAGGGACGAACTATAGGTTAATCTTGGTGTACAGACCTCCGCATCTCCTCCTCGAGGAGGATACAGCCCTGTACACCGAACTCAGTAGCCTGCTAGGGGATAGGGTGTGTGTAGTTTTAGGAGACTTCAACTGTCGCGGCATAAAGTGGGAAAACAGGACTGCCGATGCTGAAGGGAGGAGGCTAGTTGACTTTGCTGATGAGAACTTCCTCACTCAGTGGGTCAACGAGCCTACACGAGGCGAAAGCGTTCTGGACTTAGTATTCACGACCGAAGACAACCTCGTCACTGGCCTCACCGTTGACGAATCGTTGGGCGGGAGTGATCACGGTCTTATTAGGTTCCGTGTGTGCGTCCCTCGGGTGAAGCGTAGTAACTCGAGAGGCAGTAAGCTCGATCTCCGGCGGGCGAACTTTGTTAGCCTCAGGGATAGCGTAGGAGAGATGGGGTTAGAGGTTGGCGGCGATGTTGAGGGAGTGTGGAGTGCATTCCGGGACGAGTTTATGGTGCTGCAGTCTGCTGCCATACCCTCAAAACCGGTCACCCCTGCTTCAACGCAGCCTAAGTGGTTCAATCGTGACATCGCTTCGGCTATCCGAAATAGGAAAGTAGCGTATAGGAGGGCGAAGGCCAATCGTTCCCACGAGAACACTGAAGCGTATGTCCGCCTGTGTAGGGAAGTGAAGGCGAAGGTTAGGCTAGCGAAACGTAACGAAGAACTACGGGTGGCAAGCCTCTGCAAGGGGAACCCTAAGGAGTTCTTCAGTTATGTTAATAGTAGAAAGCCCATTAAAGGACGGAAGCGGCGTTCTGCGGACCTCCGACGCGGACATCGCTAATGTGCTTAATGAGTACTTTGCGGGAGTGTTCACCAGGGAGGATACCCGCGTCATCCCCGAGCCAGCGTGAGGCACGAAGGTGCTGGCCTGGATAGTGTTAGATGTACCGCGACAGTCGTTGCCATAGAATAGACAAACTGAGCGCGTTTAAGGCTCCTGGGCCAGACCAGTTTCTCCCCAGAGTGTTGCGAGAAGTGCGCGACCAGGTGGCTCCCCACCTGGCTACAGTCTTCAACAAATCGTTGGAGATGGGCCAGGTGCCTGGTGACTGGAGGGAAGCCAACGTGACCCCTATCTTTAAGAAAGGGGATCACGAAAGTCCAGGGAACTATCGTCCATTAGTCTCACTTCAGTTGTAGGTAAATTATTAGAAGGATAATAGCTGATAGAATCGTTGACCATTTGGATTCCTACAAGCTGCTTGGGGACTCCCAACATGGGTTTAGACGGCATAGGTCGTGTCTCACCAACTTGCTCGAGTTTTTCCACGTCATGTTGAGTGAGTACGATAAGAGTAGGGCGATTGATATACTTTATCTCGACTTTCAGAAAGCCTTTGATAAGGTACCTCACCGCCGGCTAATGGCGAAAGTGCGCGCGCTGGGTATCGGTGGGGAAATAGGTAGGTGGATTGAAAACTGGCTGAGGAATAGGCGGCAGAGGGTGGTAATTAAAGGGGCTAGTTCGGGTTGGGCCTCGGTCACTAGTGGGGTTCCTCAGGGTTCCGTTTTGGGGCCACTGTTGTTTACCATTTACATAAATGATATCGACGGTGGCATCGTCAGTCGGATCGCCAAATTCGCTGATGACACCAAGCTTGGGGCCAATGTTGGGACGCCCGAAGCGATCGAGGAACTGCGTGCGGACCTAGGTAGGATAGGAGAGTGGTCCGAAAAATGGCAAATGCCGTTTAACTTGGGTAAATGCAAAGTGATGCACATTGGCTACGCCAATCCCAAGTCGGACTACTCGATGTTGGGCAGTAATATCGAGGTGACTGATTTAGAAAAGGACTTGGGTGTGCTAATTAGCAGCGACCTTAAGTTTACGAAACAGTGTGTAGAGGTGGAAAAGAAAGCCCAGAAACTATTGGGTTATATCAGGAGGCAATTTCAGTTTCGGAACAAGGAGATTGTGCTCTCACTGTACAATTCCCTTGTTCGGCCGTACCTGGAGTATGCTGTGCAGTTCTGGTCGCCCACCCTCAGGAAAGATATTGAGAGGCTGGAGCGAGTGCAGGCGAGGGCCACAAAGTTAATCCCTTCCGTTAGGCATATGGGCTACTTGTTTTCGCTTGAAACTCGGAGGCTGCGCGGTCAACTGATCGAGGTTTTCAAGCTCTTACGAGGGTTCAACGATGTCGATTTTAGAAGTATGTTTAGTTTAAATGATAACCCAACTCGCAACAATGGTTGGAAGTTGGATTTGAAACGGTTTAGGACTAGTGTGTGTGGGAATTACTTTACGTATAAGATCTGTGACACATGGAACAGGTTACCTTCGGAAGTTGTGAACAGTTCCTCTGTGGATCAGTTCAAGAAAAGGTTAGACGAAATCTTGCACACTATTTGAGTGTGTAAAGACATTTAGGACCTCAGTCTGCGGAAATTTCTTTTCCTATAAAATAGTTAATATCTGGAACCAACTTCCCTCAGAGGTTGTTTCCAGTCAAAGTGTAAATGTGTTTAAAAATAGGCTAGACAAAGTACTGAACACACTCATAGTTTAAGATTAAAATAAGAAAACTCTGCAGGAGATCGCTTGCACGGTGTCTCTGTGAGCAAGCTAAATATAGAGCTATTTATATATTCTCCACTTTCCTGTAAAATTTCCTTGGCTACTTTTCCAGGGTCAAGGTATTTTCTTCAATCTTTTTCCGTACCTGCCTCTGGCAGGGAGGGAGCGGAGGGTGGGGAGAGAGCCTTCTACTTTTCTATCCAGTTTTCTACTACTGCTAGGATAGTTGAAAGAAAAATAAACTTTTACAAAATTTTCTCTGGCACCCGTTGCCATTGGTACCTCCTCGGTATGGGCCGCAAGGCCTTTTGAGGTACTTCTTTTCCTTGTAACTCTCTCTCTCTCTGTGTGTGTGTGTCTCTCTCTCTCTCTGTGTGTGTGTGTCTCTCTCTCTGTGTGTGTGTGTGTGTGTGTGTGTGTGTGTATTATGCAGGAAGGAGGGGCCAAGGGCAAATGCTTGCAAAAACGGGGTCACCCCCCTTCCCCATAGAGGAAGAAGAGACAAACTGAAGGTCCAAGGTTTTCGAGACACAATGAACACAATGCGTTTGAAAGCTATATACTGTATATACACAGGGTGTACATAAAGTCAGGATCTATTTTTGTGAAGCACTTGGAAATTATATGGAATTGAATCATAAAATGATAAAGTGGCAACATTTATTAAATAATTAAGAGTAGGATTCGACGTGACGCCCATCAGTATCCCTGCACAGCTCAAATCGTTCCGCAGCATTTCTAAACACATTCTGGAGCATTTGCGGGGTTATGTTATCTGCAGCAGTTCGTATACGTGTACGTAAGTTTTCAAGACTCGTAATCTTCGTCTGATAGACGTGCGACTCGATAAAGCCCCATGCAAAGAAATTTAAAGGGGTTAAATCTGGTGATCTCGCTGGCCAAGGTCTTTTGTTGCTTCCGCGTCCGATCCAGCGATTTGGAAAACGTCCATTTAGATAATCCTGAACAATTTTGGCATAGTGACAAGGAGCACCATCATGTTGATAGACGACGGTACTAACAATCCTATCCCCAATCAGCTGAGGTTCAAGGAATTGCTGCAACATGTCCAGATAAATAAGCCCCGTAACTGTAGCTTCAGCAAAGAAAAAAGGACCATAAACCTTAGATTTTGTTAAACCCATCCAGACATTAACTTTAGGTGAGTCTCTTTCCCAATTTTGGACGAAATCATTCGGTCTTTCATCTGCCCAAATTCGACAGTTACGGCGATTTACTTTTCCACACGTATGGAAAGTGGCTTCATCACTAAAGAGAATGTTGTCCATTAAATTATCACTCCAGATTTGTTCTACGAGATCAGCACACACAGCACTTCGTCGAGGGAAATCTTCCTCATGTAAAACCTGCAAATGATAGCTTTTCTTCTGCAAATTAACTTTCAGAATTTTGTGCACAGATGACGTCGGGAGGCCGAGTCTGTGTGATGCAGCACGAACGGACGTGCGTGGCTCCTCAGTGATAATTCCGCGTACTGCATTCACGGTAAGATCTGACTTACACGGTCGTCCTGAGCTTGCTTCATCATTTACAGATCCCGTTCGTTTAAATTTGTTCACCAATTTTCGTATTGTCTTGTCTATTGGCCCCGGCTTATGAAATCTCCTTCTAAACTTCTCTCTGATGCCATTGTATTTCTTTCCCTCGATTCGCCAAATTACTATTGCCACACGCTCTTCTGTATTCATTCTAAGGGCTTCTGAAAAGAAAAATAGAAAAAAATAATTATTTCACAAAAATAGATCCTGACTTTATGTACACCCTGTATGTCAGGTGTCCCCAGATAATGTCCCTATCTCTAAATAAGTGTTCTAAGCTATAAAAAAAGGGACTCTAAACAGAAAGAAAAACGTAATAAGTATGTAAATCTTTGGAGTTTATTCATTTTAATTAAATAATGTTCAGTGTAATCGCCATTTTGTTTTCTAACACAATATTTAACTTTACACAAATGTTTGACAATTTTTGGAAATAGCTCAGCTGAGATGTTGTTGATTACCTCACAGACTTTGGTGTCTTAGGCTTGGTAGAATAGATCCTACCTTTTATGTAACCCCCACATAAAAGGTCAAGGGATACGAGGTCAGGTAAATATGGGACCCATTCCACTAGTTCATGAAAGGAGACAAGTCGCTCGGAAAAATGCTTCTTTAGAAAGTTGACAGCTTCACAAGCAGTGTGTGGAGGTGCTCTATGATATTGAAACCTCTGTAAATCTGGGGTAATTTCTTTTACGGGACAAAGTGATTAGTTGTGGGAAGTAGAAATCTCGTACCATCTGACGATATGAATTTTACCTTATCGTTACTGTTTTTCCAGTTTTATTCTCAAAGAAATAGGAAGCTACTACACCATACCACTCAACAGCGACCCAAATGTTGAGTTTAGCAACACTACGTAGAAGCTCTATTGGAGCGCCAGCATGACTTCCCTAGTAACGAAAGTTTTGCTTATTTATTTCCAAGACAGTCGTCAGTAAAGTGGATGTGTTTAAGAAACTCAGAATCTTCTTCAAGCTTTGCTAACATCCATGTTGCGAATTCCATTCGTTTTTGAACATTCGTGAATGAAATTCGTAGTGAAAAAGGTTTAATTCGGTACGAAGTAAAACGATGCACTGCACAGATGTTCATGAAATACCAACTTTGGCTGACAAACGTTGAATTAACTCTTCCGCGGACCGCGCGCAATAATTTCATGAACCATATTTACGTGTTGCACAGTTCTTGGGAATCGTCGCCCACCTCTATTACCCTTATTTTGATTGAGCAAATTTCCTTTTGTGTGTGAAATTTTCTAACAATTCGTGATATTGTCTTTCTACTGGGTGAATCTCTGTACCCCATATTCTCTGAAAAATTTCCTCTACACCAGCGTCACAGAACATTTCACATGAACCACTCAACGATTTTCTGTTCCAGCTGCAAACGCGGCATCACTGTTTGAGGGTTCAGCCATTAGAAATGTACAAGTAGGCCTATAAGCATATAGGTATATGGGGAATAAAACCCATAATCTTATTACCTTTTTGAAGGAGAAACCTCAAAAATAAAATATACATCCATTATAAAATAACCGGCAAATAAAAATAGGGATATTTTTTTGGGGGGGACACACTATATATATATATGTATATACAGGGAATCCATAAAGTCACGCATCGTAGGAAAATACATTTTGTTTATTTATTTATTTTGTTTTATTTATTTGTTCGAAATGATTCCCACCAATCTCAAAACATGTTTATAAATGAAAAAGCAGGTTTCTTTGAATGTTTCTCAACATATTTGGCCTGATGGAGACATAAATAAATAGACATTGCTTATGTTCCTATGATGCGTGACTTTATGGACACCCTGTATATATTTTACCAATCAAGTAAGATAAAAAAATTGAACAGTTTTCATACTGGCATCATTCCGCTATAACCTTTATTTCAGGGTACGAGCAGCTCGCAGCAATATTACCAAGCAAAGAATGGGTCATTGTACTGACGAGGCTTCCGTACGTGGTTCATCATAAATGACAGCAACCACACTCCGTTTTATCCCACTTCAAAGAATATCCAAATCCACTTTCGTTTTCGTGCAATTTTCGTTTGTTTGAATCGCAGACACCCCTCATTGTTATCAGTCCAGGCGCATGATTCCTCAGGAGCAAGATGCACCGTAAGTTTGTGTTTCCTCTCCAAAGCAGCACAACTCTACCTGTATCAATCATGGTTACATTCGTACTACTCCAGCCTTGCTCTACACAAACCGGACCAAAAACCACAAGAATTTGCGAAGCTTCCGTATACAGATTTGTACTTTTAATTATTTTTTTTCTGTCAACTTTAGCTTTATCAATATATATACACAGGGTGAACCAAGAATGTGTGCACATGTTTGGAATATTTATCTTCTGAGTGAATGTGCAAAGTATGAGGCTTGAAGTTGATTACGAGTGTCACTCGTACTTTTTTCCTTGCTTTGCGCAGTCAACCATTTTATCAGAGGGTCACTTGAAGTTCATCTGGAAAGAATGAGATCAGAATATTGGTAAAATGCCTATATAGGGTCGGATATTTGGTTATATATATATATATATATATATACCTTTCAACCTTTCAAAGGTTCCGTGCGATGATTCCTTATTTCACGAAGGTCAAGCTTGTCGCCCCTCCTCTCGAGTTGGTCTGGTGAAGTAGTGAGTTGGTTTTTTATACTCTCCACCTCACATAGCCAGGCGCCTAATCTTTTTTTGAAGATGTCCACTGCAACACCATTCGTGTTCCTTAGGTCTTTGGGCAGCTGATTAAACAGTTTTGGTTCTCTCACAACAAAACTATTTTCTTTCAGGGTTAAGGATGCTCCCTGTCTCGCCTTTAATTTGGGAACACGACACAGTCTTCCTTTTCTACTTTCCACTGTTGTTTGGGGAGTTACAGGATTAAGAGTAAGATTAGGGACTAGTTTCTCCATTATTTTCCAAGTGTAAATAATGGTGTATCTCTCTCTTCTCCTTTCCAGTGAATATAGGTTTAATTCGCGTAACCTTTAAACGAAGGGATAGGAATACAATGATTCCTCTACTGAAAACACTGATCATACCCAAATTTCTCATTATCTGCCCAGTTATTCTCTTTGCTCTGTTTACTGCTATCTTATTTTGTGTTTCAAATTTCGCATCATCTGTCATTACAACCCCTAAATCTTTTGCTTTAGAATTTCTCTGAATTTCCTGTCCATTTGGGGTATAATATTCTATGGATTTTAGGTCTTCTCTTTTTCCTTACCTTAACAACTGACATTTCTCAGTGTTAAACTTCATATTGTTGTCTTCCGTCCACTTGTAGGTTCTGTCCATGTCGGTTTGTCGAGATCCTATATCTTCTGGGTTCCTTATTTTTCTACTGATCTTTGTGTCATCTGCAAAGGATGTTACTGTGCTGTCTCTGGTAACGTCCTCATCTATGTCAGTTAGCATGATTATGAAGAGTAGTGGAGCTAATACTGTTCCTTGTGGTACTGAGCTGAGGACCTCTGATTCTGATGAAGATACTCCTTGTACTGTAACGACTTGCCGCCGCTCACTAAGGAAATTATATATCCATTTCCCTACTTTTCCTGTTATTCCCATATATTTCACTTTATGTATTATGATTCCATGGTCACACTTGTCGAACGCTTTGGCAAAGTCTGTGTATATTACATCATGTGTATGTTACATCATAGTTTTCATTACTTTCCAGTGCATCAATAATGTTGTTGTTTGTCCATTAGTTATGATAGGCATGAACTGCCTGACCGAAACCCATGTTGGTTATCATTGAATTTTTTCTGAGTTTCCAAAAAGTCATAGATTTTCTGTCTAACTATTCTTTCAAATATTTTAGTGAGATGAGTTGTAAGCGATACTGGCCTATAGTTTTTGGCCTCGGATCGATCTCCTTTATATTTTGGGACTATGTTCGCGCTCTTCAGGATGCCCGGTATTTCTCCCGTGTCTAGTGATCGTCTCCATATCCAATATAGGGGCTTGCAGTTTTTGATCAGTGTGGCATTCCATTTGTCCGGTCCTGCCGCTGAGTGTGCTTTTAGTTTCCCTATGGCTTGTGTAATATCATCCGTCGTAAAGTCGAAGTCCGTTATACGTTTTCCTTGTAGTTCTTCTTCAAAGAACGCGTTTCTATCGCATATCAATTTGTCAGTTTTTGGGATACTGAAAGATGATTCGTACTGAGCTCTTAATATTTCAGATACTTCTGTTGGATCATCAGATAAAACACTGTTCTCAATTTTCAGAGGTCCGATAGTCGTATGGTTTTTCGACTTCCTTTTTGCAAAATTATAGAAATACTTTGAGTTAACCTTTATCGCTTCTATAGCGTTGTCTTCTTCTTTTTGTATGATATATATATATATATATATATATATATATATATATATATATATATATATATATATATATATATATATATATATAGTGAGACGTAAGAGGATGAGGAGATGGTACATGTTGAAATTTATTGTCAAACGTTTCTGAAAAATTTGATTTCCATCATCAGTGCTAAAAACATATTCTTCCCGCATATTCTCAATACAAAACCAACTCTCAACGACTGTAGTTCTGCCTTTAACTTAACCAAAGCCCGATAAACTCTCCCGCCTCACCACTGTAAAAGGCTGTAATAAAAGAAACCTGTAATCACTTATCTTAATTCTCAAACAATTCCGATATGAATATTTCAACATTCACCCAATTGCCATTTTTTAAATTTTTTTAATTAAATATTGTAAAAATTTGTTAAATATTTTTGAATATTTGTCATCTCTTTTTAACCTTTGTATATTTTAAGTGTTATTTTATCCTTTTATATGTAAACAGGAAGAAGTCTATTCGAGCATCAAAAGCCTGTGAAGCTCGCATAAATAACGATAATAACAAATTTTGGAAATTTGTTAAGAATCAAACGGGTGTCAAAAATGTCCTCCCTCCGACAATCGATGGGGTGTCGGGGGAGGATGAAATTGCAAAGCTGTGGAAAAATCACTACTCTAACATTCTTAATAGTGTGAGTAGGGATAATCTTAAGATAGATTACAGCGAAACGATTGTAGGAGGGACAAGGGAAAATATTTTGATATCATTTTCTGAAGTAAAGAGGTTAATTAAAGAGTTAAAGACTGGTTCTGCGTCAGGGGTAGATGACTTATCGAATGAGCACTTAAAATATGCAAATGACGTAGTATGTCTGCATATATCATTGCTCCTATCAGCCATGCTTGCTCATAGCTATATCCCTGCAGAGTTCATGAGGGTATATATCTTGCCCTTGGTCAAAAATAAATACGGAGACATTCTGTCCAGCAATAATTACAGGCCCATTGCTGTCGCTTCCTGCTTCTCGAAACTACTAGAAAAACTCTTGTTACTCTGATTAAATGATTTCCTATGGACATCTCCTAATCAGTTTGGCTTTAAAAGGTCCCACTCAACTGACCTGTGTATCTATGTACTTAAAGAAACAATATCTAAATACATTGACAGTAATTCAACCATTTATAGCTGTTTCCTTGATATAAGTAAGGCATATGATAGGGTGAACCACAATATTTTATTTGCAAAACTAGAAGACAGGAAGGTTCCCATGTATATATTAAATTTATTGAAATTTTGGTATTCCCACCAATCTTTCACTATTAGGTGGGGCAATGTACTATCCGAGTGTTTTGGCTCCTCTTGCGGGGTGAGACAAGGTTCCTTGCTCTCCCCTATGCTGTTTAATGTGTATATCGACGGATTAATTGCTTCACTTAATGAGGCAACAGTGGGATGTTGTATAGATAACGCAAGGATAAATAACTTAGTTTATGCCGATGATATGGTGTTAATAAGTCCTTCTGTTAAAGGTCTGGATCGGCTACTAAATGTCTGCGAAGTGTATTCGCAGAAACATGATATTCTTTTTAATGTTACAAAAACTAAAGTTATGCAATTTCATCCGAAAAGCTGTAATCAGCCAGCTGATATAAGGTTTAAAATGAATGGTGAAGTAATTGAGGAAGTACAAGAGTTCAAGTATTTGGGTCAAACTATTACCAGCTCCTTGAGTGATGACTCGGATATAAGAAAACAATCTCGAAGCCTGTGTGCTAAAGCGAATATGACCATAAGGAACTTTCGTTTCTGTACAAGTGAAGCTAAAGACACACTCTTTCGTACTTTCTGCAGTAATACAGGGTGTCCAAGAATTAACTATCTATTTCAATGAAATCGGACAAATCTTTTAAAAACACACTTTTATTTGTTTATCATGTTTAATATGTGTTAAAAATGTATAAATTTCTAAATTTTTTTCATAATTTTATTTTCATAATTTTTTCATTATCTGGTCCAATGAAAGACCGTCTGAAGTCATAGAATGGCAGAGACTCTCCAAAAGTTAACGTGTGGCTTGGAATGACCAAATCCAAAATTTATGGCCCATTCTTCTTTGCGGAAGCAACTGTAACAGGTACCGTCTACCTTGATATGCTTCAGCAGTTTCTCGAACCACAGCTTCTTGATGATGGCATTCTTAATAATGTTGTGTTTCAACAAGATGGAGCACCATGTCATTATGCTCTAATTGTTCTAATTGTTCGAGAATACCTCAACAGACGCCTTCCGAATCGGTGGATTGGACGTGGAGGACCTCGACCTTGGCCTCCGCGTTCTCCGGATTTGACACCCCTGGATTTCTTTGCATGGTGTTTCATAAAAACAAAGGTTTATCGCCAAAAGATCAATGCTTCTTGTTGAAACACAACATTATCAAGAATGCCATCATCAAGAAGCTGTGGTTCGAGAAACTGCTGAAGCATATCAAGGTAGACGGTACCTGTTACAGTTGCTTCCGCAAAGAAGAATGGGCCATAAATTTTGGATTTGGTCATTCCAAGCCACACATTAACTTTTAACTTTTGGAGAGTCTCTTTGCCATTCTATGACTTCAGACGGTCTTTCATTGGACCAGATAATGAAAAAATTATGAAAATAAAATTATGAAAAAAATTTAGAAATTTATACATTTTTAACACATATTAAACATGATAAACATAAATAAAAGTGTGTTTTTAAAAAATTTGTCCGATTTCATTGAAATAGATAGTTAATTCTAGGACACCCTGTATATACGGTCAGCAACTCTAGGTGAATTATAAAAAAGGTTCTGGCAGAACCCTAAATTTGCTGTATAACAGGTCTTTTAGACTCTTAGATAAATTACCCCCGAGATGCTCAGCTTCGCAAATGTTTGCTACCCGCAATGTCCCGAGCTTCCCGGAGGTAACAAGACGTGCTCAACACAGTCTAATGCAAAGAATTAAAAAATCAACCAACCCGATCATCCAAGCTATCCATGAGTCCTGCCATTTATCCTCTAAGCTATGGACTTCTTGGTACGAAAACGTCTGTCCGTAGCTCCACTTAACTTCGACAGTGCAGCATTATTTCTAATCAATTGTATATTTTCTATCATTAGTGTATGAACTGTCATTGTATTAATAATATTTGTCATATGGACTATAGTCTGCCAATAAACATTTTCATTTCATTTCATTTATATATTTTTTTTATAAAGCTTATCATTATCATTATTATTATCATTATTATTATTTTATCATTATCATTATCATCATTATTATTATCATTATCATTATTATTATCATTATTATTATTTTATCATTATCATTATCATCATTATTATTATCATTATCATTATTATTATCATTATTATCATTATCATTATTTTATCATTATCATTATCATCATTATTATTATCATTATCATCATCATTATTATTATTATCATTATTTTATCATTATCATCGTTATTATTATCATTATCATTATTTTATCATTATCATTATTTTATCATTATTTTATCATTATCATTATCATCATTATTATTATCATTATCATTATTATTATTTTATCATTATTATCATTATTATTATTTTATCATTATTATTATCATTATCATCATTATTATTATCATTATCATCATTATTATTATTATCATTTATCTACACTTGATAGAAATATATTATTAATATATTATAAAATTATCTTAATATATTTTTGTATAAATTTTTTGTTCATTATATTTAATTATTTTCCTAAACTTTTTTTTTTTTTTAAACTTTTGAGAACTGATGATGGAAATAAGGTTTTCCCGAAACGTTTGCCAATAAAGTTCAATATGTACCATCATCTCGTCCTTCTATTTCTTATTAAATTGCGCTTCCCCCAAAACAAATCAAGGATAACTCGATTTCACGGTTAACTCAGTATACCCCGCCGGTGGGTGGGTGGGTGGTGCAGCTGCTGCTGCCTCCGACCACTGACTGGTCTCTCGTTTAAGTCGCTACCACACACAGTATTATTCTATTGCAATATAATATACAATTAAGTAGTTTGTACTCATCACAAGACGTTAAGACCATCCGCTCCTGAAGATTGTAACCCTTCCCTCTGGCTAACATAGCTGTTAATATTAATTGCTTTTGGCAGCCTGAAAAGAGACTGACTAAGGCGCGTTGTTATGGGCTGTCGGAAGTCGAGTAGCGGATGTAAACACCGTGCCAAATCACGGTTAACTTAGTGTCAAGATCACGGATAAATGCACAATTATCACAATTAGTAAATCACGGTTGAGTGAATCACGGATAACTGCGTGAATACTATATATTGTATACACAAGTCCGTTGCCACAGGAGATTGTTTTTATTTGTTATAAAGATGTAGTGAATACTCTTATTTTAGTTTCAAGTTAAATGTTAATTTTACCGTCTTGAATTTCGGAATAGTATAAATTCATTTTAAATTAGTTACCCCATTATAATTCAATTGTGAACCACATTAATACTAATTTTATGTATACTATATTATTTTATTGTATGTAAACATAATTAATTATATATCACAATTGTCAGTTAATTATTTATATTCAAATATTTATTTTAATCTAATACCATGTCCATTTTACAAATAAATAATAGAAAACCAAAGGTTATATTTTCCACCTTTGGTACTGTCGCAGTTTCGCCTAACGGACTCAATACGGCTAGTGAGATAATCACTGGTTGGCACTTAACTAGCGGCAGTGCTTATGGCTACATCATCCAGGTTAACCTATACCGGATAGATGCGCTACGGTCCCAAGCCGTAGCTTGCCTAGGCCGACGACGACGACGACGTAAACCAACAATTGGTGACCCCGGAGCTGGATTACCCCTTCTACCCGAACGACTAGGACTAGACTGTAATGTCGTTCGTGCCCATCACCCCCTTCACTCGAACGACTAGGACTAGACTGTAACGTCGTTCGTGCCCACCACCCCCTTCACCCGAGCGACTAGGACTAGACTGTAACATCGTTCGTGCCCATCACCCCCTTCACCCGAGCGACTAGGACCAGACTGTAATGTCGCTCGTGCCCTCTGCCCTCACCCCTGCCCGTGCGCTCTGTGCCTGCGCTCGTCTCAACCTCCACTCCTTCGTTGGGAACTTGTCGTCTTGCTTGTACGTTAGCAAGCATAGGAGAAGATGCCTGACGACGCTGGTGCCATCTCCCACTTGAGCGTAAAGCTCCCCGTCTTCTGGCCGGGTGATCCATTTATTTGGTTCCACCAAGTGGAATCACAATTCAACTTGGGAAGGATCACCGCTAGCAGGACAAAATACGATCATGTTTTGTCCTCTCTACCAGCGAGCATCATCTCTGAAGTCCGTGACGTCATCGTATCTACTTCCACGAGTGAGGACCCGTACAACGATCTGAAGTCTGCCATCCTGTGCCGCACCACTGTCTCCGAGCGTGAGAAACTACATCAGTTAATCTCAAAAGAAGAACTTGGAGACCGTAAGCCCACTCAAATGCTGAGGGCTATGCAGTGCGCTCTAGGCGAACGCGCACAAACCTTCGATAAGGACATCTTTAGACAGTTGTTCTTGCAGAAACTTCCTCCATCAGCTCAGCGTGTCTTGGCCACTATGGATCCTGCTACTCCAGTTGATAAACTAGCAGAAACTGCCGACAAAGTAGTGGAGATTGACACAGCTCCGGTCAACAACGTGAACACACAATCGGAACTGGAGTTGAAAGTGAAAGAGTTAAGTCAACAACTCAACCACGTTTGTTCTCTGCTACAAAATCAACGGCAAAGAAGCCATTCTCGGTCAAGATTTACGAAGAGGCATCGTTCGAGTTCCGGGAAGATCTGTTTCTACCCACTCGAAATTTGGAAAGAAGGCTAGGAAGTGCATCTCCCCTTGCAATTTTTCGTCGGAAAACACCAGCAGCGAGTCCTAATGGCGTCTAGTACTCGCACTGCCAACCTGTTATTCATAAAGGACAGGAACTCTGGTGTCAATTTCTTGGTTGATACCGGAGCGTCAGTCAGTGTATTCCCTCAAAAATCTGGTCATACGCACTCGAATCTCCGCCTATCTATACGCTGCTAACGGTTCACGCATACCCACGTACGGTACTCAGTCGCGTGAACTAAACTTGGGCCTTCACCGATCCTTCAAGTGGATTTTCATCTGTGCTCAAGTGCAGCATCCCATAATCGGCGCTGACTTCCTCCAGCATTTCAAACTCCTGGTGGATCTTGACAAGCGACGCTTATGCGACCAGGCCACACTGCTTTCTGTTCTTGCCAAACAGGTTGCCCTTCCGGACGCCTCGAACTCTGCACTTTCCCTCGTTCCCCCTAATTCCATGTACCAGTGCCTTTTCCAACGATATCCAGGAATTCTTCAACCTATGCAGATGGGTGATACCATTAAGCACACCATTACCCATCACATTACAACAAAAGGTCCCCCTGTGTTTGCAAAACCCAGACGTCTTGCCCCGGACAAACTGAAAGCTGCCAAATCGGAATTCCAGCTTATGATGGATCTTGGGATAATAAGACCTTCCAAAAGCAGTTGGTCCTCTCCCCTACACCTGGTCCAGAAGAAGTCAGGAGACTGGAGACCATGTGGGGATTACCGGTTTTTGAATTCGACAACCATCCCGGACCGATATCCGGTACCAAATGTCCAAGACTTTACTTCTCTTCTCCACGGCAAATCTATCTTCAGTAAAATAGACCTCGTTAAGGCTTTCCACCACATTCCCGTAGAGCCTTCGGATATTCCCAAGACTGCAGTTTGTACACCATTTGGGTTATTCGAATTTGTGAAGATGCCGTTCGGGCTACGGAATGCTGCGCAAACCTTTCAGAGGTTTATAGATGAGGTCACCAGAGGCTTAGACTTTGTTTATGCCTACATCGATGATTTGCTTGTGGCCAGCTCAACGGAAGAGGAACATAAGGAACATCTTCACTCCTCTTTCAACGTTTAGAACAATACGGTGTTACTATTAATGCATCTAAGTGTGTGTTTGCACAGCCAACCTTGGAATTTCTTGGTCACACGATTTCGCAGCACGGAATTACCCCCCTTCAGGACAAGTGTGAAGTGATAAAAAATTACCCTATGCCAAGTAATCAGCGTGAGTTACGTCGGTTTCTAGGTTTGGTAAATTATTACCACAAGTTCATTAAAAACTGTGCCAGTGTTCTTGCTCCTCTACACGCTATGATCACACACAAACGCAAGGTAACGAAATTGGTATGGTGTAGCGATAGTTTACAGGCGTTCGACAATGCCAAAAATGCTATCAATAGTGCATTGTCTCTGTCATTTCCTATCAGTGATGCCCCCCTAACTCTGACGGTCGATGCCTCAGATGTTGCGATCGGTGGAGTGTTGGAACAAACCATTAACGGTCAACAAGCACCCATCGCGTTTTACTCGAAAAAGCTGCAGCCAGCCCAAACGCGTTATAGTGCTTCGGACGTGAACTTCTTGCTATTTACTTAAACGTGAAGCATTTTCAACATTTCCTTGAAGGCCGAGATTTTTGTGTTTTTACCGACCACAAACCTTTGGTCACTGTCTTCAATAAAAACAGCTGTAACCACTCTCCCAGAGTCATCAGGCAACTCGATTATATCTCGCAATTTACCACAGATATCCGCCACATCAAAGGTGTCTTGAACACTCCAGCGGATGCACTTTCAAGAATAGAGATTACTTCTGTTACCTTCAGCTCTACACTGTGGAATGCTATTGCACAGGATCAAGATAAGGATACGGAACTACAAGAACTGCTCAGAGAAGACTCCACTCACTCACTTTCCCTCAAGAAAATGAGTATGCCAGGATTGTCTGTACCCCTCTATTGCGACGTATCAACAGCTGCTATTCGCCCTTATGTCCCTCCATGTCACAGACAAGCAGTCTTCACGGATCTTCATAAGCCCTCCCATCCTGGTATCCGTGCTTCGCAACACCTGGTTACCTCTCGCTTTGTTTGGCCCTCGATGCGGAAGGATGTCAAACATTGGACCAAAACGTGCCTTGCCTGCCAGCGTGCCAAAGTCCAAAGGCACACCAGGTCCCCTTTGACGCATTCCCGCCCCCATCCCAGCGATTTGAGGTAATTCATGTAGACATTGTTGGCCCTCTTCCAGTGATTCAAGGCCAACGTTATCTGCTCACCTGTCTCGACCGCTTTTCCAGATGGCCTGAAGCCATCCCACTTCCTGATATCCAAGCGGACACTGTTGCAAGAGCCTTTCTTCATGGATGGGTATCAAGATTTGGATTGCCGACAAAAGTCATCACTGACCAAGGTCGCCAATTTGAGTCTTCGCTTTGGAAGAAGTTTACCAGCTTGTTGGGTACAGTACATGCGCATACCTGTGCGTATCATCCGCAAGCTAACGGCCTCGTCGAACGCTTCCATCGCCAGCTGAAGTCATCCCTTATGTGTCACGAAGGCTCCCATTGGATGGATAAGCTTCCACTCGTGTTGCTTGGTATTCGCTCTGCATTTAAGAGTGATCTGCAGACAACAGCGGCTGAACTAGTCTATGGAACAACACTGCGGCTACCAGGTGGCTACTTCACTGCAGGGGATAAGTCATGTGATCCTACGGAATTCGCTCAAACACTTTCCTCTCACATGCAGTCCCTTCAGCCTGTTCCCCCTCGATTGACTAGCCAACAGAACATCTTTATTTCCCCAGCCCTCCAGTCTTGCACCCACGTTTTCGTTCGTGTACCTGTCCCAAAACGGCCTCTCCAATGTCCATATGACGGGCCCTATGAAGTTCTCCGACGTACGCGCAAATCATTTCTCATCCAGCGCGGTTCCAAGGTCGACAAGGTTTCTATCGATCGTCTTAAGCCTGCGTTTTTGGAATCAACCTTAAGTGTGGTACAAGTAGCTACCAAAAAGGTCCAGCGGAAATCTGTGTCGTTCGGAACTCTTTGAACTTCCTCTCTGGTGGGGGAGTGTGTAGTGAATACTCTTATTTTAGTTTCAAGTTAAATGTTAATTTTACCGTCTTGAATTTCGGAATAGTATAAATTCATTTTAAATTAGTTACCCCATTATAATTCAATTGTGAACCACATTAATACTAATTTTATGTATACTATATTATTTTATTGTATGTAAACATAATTAATTATATATCACAATTGTCAGTTAATTATTTATATTCAAATATTTATTTTAATCTAATACCATGTCCATTTTACAAATAAATAATAGAAAACCAAAGGTTATATTTTCCACCTTTGGTACTGTCGCAGTTTCGCCTAACGGACTCAATACGGCTAGTGAGATAATCACTGGTTGGCACTTAACTAGCGGCAGTGCTTATGGCTACATCATCCAGGTTAACCTATACCGGATAGATGCGCTACGGTCCCAAGCCGTAGCTTGCCTAGGCCGACGACGACGACGACGTAAACCAACAAAGACAATAAATACATTAATTCCCTCGGAAGTCGAGTAGCGGATGTAAACACCGTGCCAAATCACGGTTAACTTAGTGTCACGATCACGGATAAGTGCACAATTATCACAATTAGTAAATCACGGTTGAGTGAATCACGGATAACTGCGTGAATACTATATATATTGTATACAAAAGTCCGTTGCACAGGAGATTGTTTTTATTTGTTATAAAGACAATAAATAGATTAATTCCTACTCACTGCCATTCCCATTCCCATCCGTGGTCCTCAAATGAAAATGTACGAAGTGAAAAATCCATATTTGAGGAAAGAGTTTCTTGATTTGAAAAACAATGTCACGACATTTCCAATCACGATAAAGACGCCAAATGAGATGGCTAATACTTCCTAACCAAACCTAACCTAACTTATCGTAACCTAACCTAATCCAAATTAATCTAACCTTGACGAAAGTGGGAAAGACGTGAACGAGTATGAGAATGGATTGAATTGAGAATAGATCGATTTGAAAATGCCTCCTTTGAAATTCTCCCTTGCTCTTTGCCACTTTTGGGGGCGGAATGAAATGGAAATGACATTGAGTGGGATGATACCAAATGGAAATTAAGCGTGATAAATTGAGTGGGATGATACCAAATGGAAATTAAGCGTGATAAATTGAGTGGGATGATACGAATAACCGTTGAAACTGGATGTCATTCAAGTGTTGACATGTTAATTCGATGATCACGTAAGCTACATTGAACGTTACGTAAGACACCTTTACTGATGGCATTATATGTTATAATGTTATAATGTTTCAGACCAACAAAGACCCTAGGATCCACTCATGGCTGGTCTACCTAACTTTGTTCGTAATTGTGTATTGTGCATGTCCTCCGTGGTGGCGGAGGGGACCTACAATTTTACGTGGGTTCTGAACCACAAAGCCTTAATTTTACTACCTTAAACTATACCCAATCTATCAACATATGCGTCTAATCGATTTTTAAACATGTTTATAGACGTGCTACTAATTACTTCTACCGGCAAACTATTCCAGCTATTTACTATTCTATGCGTAAAAAAGTTTTTGGCAACTGCTCTCTCGAACCTTCTCCTTGTCAACTTACACCCGTTATTTCTAGTCCTATCTCTATCTACGTTATCGAACCCATACATAATTTTGAAAACCTGGATTAGATCACCCCTTAGCCTCCTAGTCTCGAGTGTAGTCAGTTTTAACTCCTTAAGCCTATCCTCGTACGACTCTAGTTGCTCCAGTAAGTCCCTGTACCTCGCCAGCAGCTCTTCCGATCTAGAATTTAAAACGTTATTAGTACCGACATGAATAACATACGTTGTGTCCTCAGAGGTTCCGTCTGTAAAATGGTCACCACTATTATTATATCCTCCACCCTTGCACCAGGGTAGCAGTACGGCGCCTACGACGAGGGTTTCTCCCATAGAATTCCTCGAGCTGCCCTCGAACAATGGAATCGCCAACGAGTTGTATTTCCGTTATATCAGCATGTTACAGTGTTGTGTATTGTCTTTTAACTACTGAATAGTTCGTGGTCTTCTCTGGTAAACAACGAACTTTAAATGTTTGAAGAGGAAGCAGCAACATGTAAAACTAATTGTTTTCTTTTGTTTGCTTTTGTTGATCACTTATAAACCCGAACAAAAAGAGAAAATATTAATTTCCGATATAGTAAGGACTTTTGTTGCACCTATATATATATATATATATATAGTATACACAGGGTGGCGCAAAAGTCAGGAGTCAAAGGAACCGGAGAGAATAGATGTTTTCCGTTCTATGCCGCCACTACTTTTAGTTACATAATTTATAATTTATAATTTTTTAACTAAAAAATTATAAATTATAAATTATTTCACCTCAACATGGTGCATATACAATCGAGATAACTTGAAGTAGTTTTCATAAGACACTGAAGGAAAGCGGTTGATAAATACTCGTTGCAACATGCACAAGAACTAACATGGAACTGAAAGACAGGAAAGCATTCATGAAATGAACTAACTTAACCTTGATGCTTTAGTTAAAGTACGAGTTAGTTAAGAACTCGTACTTTCTCAATATTTTTTTGTATTGAGATTAACTTTAGATTTTATAAATCTAAATAATGTTCCTCTTATTCAATGTGAATTTGTTGCGTGAAGCTAGTTGTCACTGTTGTTGAAGTTGTTCAACTGTTGCTCGAGCATTACGCCTATCCTCTCCCCTGAAGTAATGCATGATAAGTATATAGTATGTATATTATTTGGGATATATGTTGGGACTGTAACAAACAAACAAAATTGATTTTATTAGCATTATTTTCTATAAGAATTGACCCAAGTGCAGAATCATCTCTTTGCAATGCAATTGTCAATCACAACCAGTCTAATCCTCTGTTGTTATTGTTTTTTTTTTGGTCAGAAACTGCTTTTCATTTCGTTTACTAACAATAGTACTTGAAAAGTAGCGTAAATGATGAAGATTTGATATTGGTTTCAGTCTAAGAAAATGTCTTCAGCCTTGAGTTGATTTTTTTTTATTCGGAGAGGAAGAGTCAAGGGCAAATGCCCACAAAAACTGAAGAAGAGCAAGAAAGCCTAAATCAAGATCCAAAGTTTTCGAGATGTCTGGACATCTGCGTTTGAAAGATTGGAGGTCATAGATAGATAGATAGATAGATAGAATAACCTTTATAAATAATAATAAAATAAATATTTTTTTTTCAATTTACAATGACATTAATAACTGTGAAGCTCGGCTATTTATTTAATTTAATTTGGCTCTTAAGCTTTAGGCTTTACTGGGTTCTTATTAAAAATAAGCAGCTAGTTGTTATAAATTAATAATAATAAATAAATAAATAAGTAAATAAGTATTATTAATAGTTAAAACATGTATTACAATATTAAACAATATTAATGGACAATATTAAACAATATTAGTGGACATTAATCCTAGATTTTTGTAGTATGCCATTATTAATCGGGATTTCAACTTGGTTTTAAACACATTTACATTCACAATATTTTTTATATCGGCATGCAAGTCATTCCATAGTTTCAATCCAATGAAAATGGGTAGTTTTTGAGATGAAGACAATCTAAATTGAGGTATAACAAGCTTTGATCTATTTCTCGTCTGATACGAGTGGATTTCTTGATGAGTTACAAAATATCTATTTACCCATTGCAAATTAATGATTTTGTTCTTACACTCGTAAATAAAAATAAACTGTGCCAGTTTGGTTATATCGTTGAGCTTTAGTAGGTTTAGCTCTTTAAATAATGCACTAGTGACTAGAGTGATCAAGGAAATCAGCATCAGATAATAACCTTATTGCTCGTTTTTGGATGACAAAGATACCATTTAATGCGTTGTTAGCGGAGTTTCCCCAAACAAGGGTGCAGTACGTTATATAAGGAAGAACAAGAGTATGATAAAGAGTCAATAAAACTTGTTTAGGGACTACATTTCTAAGTTTAAACATTATAGCAACGCTCCTTGAAATATGATAATAAAACCCCACTCTAATAGACAGAGTTTATTTCCACAACAGTTTCGATGCCCACTGGCATCCTCTTCGGGTGGATACAGAAAAACGAATGAACCAAAAACAAGAGGGAAAACAGTCCAGGGACCATTAAGAAATTCGCACCTAGGTTAGATTCCCTTCTCCCGACACTGGAAGGGCATTTTTTAATAAAGGGACCCGCTTATAAGTACATTCGCACAAATTTAAAACTATCTTCTTGTTCTATACATACAGATTCTATTATTTTTTTTATATAATTATTACATTTATTATTAAATTTATTACATTTAATATTGCATTATTATTTATTACAGAAATTATAAATTTATTATTACATTGATTATTACATTGTTGTTTATTATACAGAAATTATAAACCGAAAAACGAATGAAAAAGGCGAGAAGGAAACAATCCAGAGACCATTAAGAAATTCGCACCTAGGCTAGATCCCATTCCCCGACCCCAGAAGGGCATATTTATTAAAGGGTCCCGCTTATAAGTACATTCGCACAAATTAAAACTATCTACTTGTTCTATACATACAGATTCTATTATTTTGTTATTTTGACATAATTACTGCATTTATTATTGCATTTACATTTTTTTAACATTTATTATTATTACCTTTATACTAATTATTACATTTATTGCATTTATATTTATTTCCACATTTATTACTTCCATTATTACATTTACATTTACGTTTATTATTCCATTTACATTTTACCGGAAAAAAAAAAAACGAATGAACCAAAAGCGAGTAAGGAAACAATCCAGAGACCTTTAAGAAATTCACACTTAGGTTAGAACCCGTTCACCCGACACCGTAGGGGATTTTTTGACGAAGAATCTCATTAAAGGGTCCAACTTATAAGTACCTTCGCACAAATTAAAATTATCTTCTTGTTCTATACATACAGATTCTATTATTTTTCTTTCGACATAATTATTACATTTATAAAGTACCTTACTTGATTCCCAATCTTAGCATGATTATTTTAGCTGGCGTGATAAAAAATGGCATTATTAGTATTACAACTTCTGAAGGCATATTTGTGTTCTTTAATACGGGTTTCAATATTTCTTCCAGTTTCTCCTACGTAGACTAAATCACAACTTTTACAGGGAATGCTGTAGACGCAGGCTTGTTCCTGTTTTGCAACGTTATTCCTAATCAATTTACTTTTCACGGTAGACGAATATTTGAACGCCAAAGCAAACTTAAACTCTTTCGTCAACGGTTTTACTCTTTCTAAGCCGGCAATGTAAGGCAAACTGACATATTGTTTTTGGTTAACTGAAGGTTCCCGAGGGGCATAAAAAGATTTTCTGGCTTTAAAATATGCCTTTCTGATAAACCACTCAGGATATTTTAAATCCTTAAAAATGTTCCAAGTCTTTGAATTTTCCGGGGCCAGCAAATGTGGGCTACAAATCCTGAGTGCTCTTAGAAACATGGAAGAAGTAATTGAGCTTTTTAACCCCTTCAACATATGAAAAATAATGAATGCACGAATTACAATGAGTAGGTTTTCTATAGACCGTGAAATTGGGCTTTCTTAATGGTCCCTGGACTGTTTTCCCTCTTGTTTTTGGTTCATTCGTTTTCTGTATCCACCCAAAGAGGATGCCAGTGGGCATCGAAACTGTTGTGGAAATAAACTCTGTCTATTAGAGTGGGTTTTTATTATCATATTTTGACCTTCACGCAGAAAAAAGTGAATTTTTTTGCGCTCCTTGAAATCTTTTTCGCGATATAATTTACATGATCACTCCGTTGCAAATTCTTATCTAGCATTACACCAAGAAATTTTGTTACAGTACACTCCTTTATAGCGATTTCATTAACATTAAGTTCATGAAGATATACATTTCTTTTATTAGTAAAAATCATGAAATTTGTTTTACTGGTATTTAGGAAGAGTTTATTGGTGGTCAACCATTTCATTACACTGATGAATTCTGAATGAAATATATTCTTAGCTGTATTAACATCTTTGCAAGAAAAAGAGACAGTTGTATCATCTGCAAACATTATGAAGTATATCAGATGAACGTGGAAGGTCATTTATATATAATAAAAATAACAGTGGACCCAGAACTGAGCCCTGTGGCACACCCTGTTTGACAAGCGCTTTAGTTGAGCAAACCTTATTTACTGATACAAAATGATATCTATTGGACAAATAACTTTTAAACCAATCACTGATTGCTCCTCTAAAGCCGTAACAATATAATTTATTAAGTTGAATATTATGGTCTATTACATCCAAATCCATAAATATTGATATAATTACACCGGTATGCTTGAAAATCGATTTCTTTATTTTGAGTTATAATTCTGAAGCAGTTCGCTGCGCTGAATTCAAAAATGCTACCAGTTTTTTTCTATCACCCACAGTTTTAAAGTTATTAGCAAAACAATTTTGGGGCGTTTTGTAATTTTTTACCCGTTTTATCTTTAATTAATTTCGTTTTTTCATATTTTTCAGATAGATAATTCTAACATTACGTCTTTAAAATTTTAATAATGGCTTCTAGAGGATGTATCCATAGTCCAGACATATTTTGTTATATTTGTGGTCGGTATGCTGTTGTAAAACAAAGGACAAATGTAACGACCTTCATTAAGAGAGCTTATCATGCTTATTTTGGAATTAAATTAGGAGATCAAGACAAAAGTTGGGCTCCACACAAGGTTTGTCTTACGTGTGTTGCGGCACTAAGGAATTGGAGCAAAGGTAAAAAGAAAAGTTTGTCATTTGGGATCCCTATGGTATGACGCGAGCCTAGAAACCATACCGACGACTGCTACTTCTGTTCTTGCAATGTTAAAGGTTATAATGCAAAGAATAAAGAGAGCCTTCAATACCCAAGTCTTCCATCTGCAATAAGGCCGGTACCCCATGGTCCAGAAGTTCCTATTCGCCGCCCACCCGAGAGTCTGGATCAATACAATTCAGATTCTGATTCAGCTCCAAATCCAGACAAATGATGTTTATGAACAGCCAACAGCTGACCGAGATCCTCCTAAACCATTAACCCAAGCCGAACTAAATGACTTAGTCAGGGATTTGAATCTGCCTAAGGACTCTGCAGAACTTTTGGGGTCTAGATTGCAGGAGAACAATTTATTGGCATCCGACACATACTTCGCTTGGCACAGAAATCGTGAGAAAGACTTCGTGCCTGTTTTCGAAGAAGATGGTCCCTTGGTATTTTGCAAGGACATCACAGGATTAGTGTGCAAGCTAGGCATCGAATACCAAACCAGTGACTGGAGGTTGTTTATAGATTCCTCTGAAACCAGTCTAAAAAGAGTGTTACTGCACAACGGTAACAAATATGCATCAATCCCAGTGGCCCATTCTACTCATTTAAAAGAGACCTATGATAACATGAAACTGCTTCTGGAAAAAAATCAGTATCAAAATCACAGATGGATATTGTGTGGGGATCTCAAAGTCCTTTGCATGTTACTTGGGCAGCAATCAGGATACACTAAGATGCCATGTTTCATCTGCGAATGGGATAGTCGAGCACGTGACCAGCACTGGAAGAGGAAAACTTGGCCTCCTAGAGAGAATCTTACCCAAGGATCAAAGAACATTTTACATGAACATCTAGTTGAACCAAATAAAATCCTCCTACTCCTACCACTCTTGCACATTAAGTTAGGCTTGATGAAGCAGTATGTCAAAGCATTGAATAGAGAAGGTGAGTGTTTCAAGTGCATTTGTTCAAAATATCCAAAGATTAGCTACCAGAAAATAAAGGAAGGTGTTTTTATAGGTCCTCAGATTAGAAAGTTATTGACAGACGATCATTTCCTGAACACAATGACCAATAAAGAAAACGAAGCATGGCTTGGTTTCAAAGATGTTGTTGAAAACTTCTTGGGAAACTACAAAAGCCAAAATTATGAAAGACTGGTGGAAAATATGCTTAAAATGTTTTGCACCTTAGGCTGCAACATGAGCCTGAAAGTTCACTTATTTTCGCATCTTGACCGTTTTCCCGAAAATCTCGGAGATGTCAGTGAGGAGCAAGGGGAACGATTTCACCAGGACATCAAAACCATGGAAAGAAGATATCAAGGAAGATGGCATACAAATATGATGGCGGATTACTGCTGGTGTCTGCAACGAGATCAGCCTAACGCACAGCATAAGAAAACATCAAAGAGAGCGCCGGTTTAGTCGTCATTAGTCAGATCTACCTTCGTAGTCTTAAGTCTTTGGAATAAGTCCTGAAATGTTTGCAAGTAAAGAAGGTTAATATATTTTGTTCTTTCAGTATTTTTTTATTCTTTCATAAACAAGCAATATGCTTGTCCAAGAGCTAGGAGCTATTTAATTCTGCTTTAATTAGGTTTTACTCTGTCACCTAAAGATTTCGTGCTACAAGGGGTGTTGTAATACCTCATCTGTCCCCAAATGTTAACCACCCATTGATGGGAGGGGAGAGAGTATTTGCTGGGAACGGGACTGGTTGTTATATATATTTACCCTACATTATGTAAGCGTTACTGTAGTCTATAACAACAAAATTTATGGTTTAGCATGTGCAATCCAATGTTGGTCTCGATAAGATGGTTCACATTTGGGGATAAATGGGGGATTTATGACACACCCTGTAGTAAGAAAACCATACGTGATAGGGAAAAACTAACTATATTTTTTAGATCAGCGCACTCAAATTTTATAGAATCACCAACTAGTTTGTAAAAATCGATCGACAAGTTTTCAAATGTGTACTGGTGTTATTTCTTTGTTCTCCTTAGCTATATTTACATTTTCCATAAGATTTAAAATAGCCATTTCCGTTGTTTTATTATTACGGAAGCCATATTGATTTGGAGATAATAAATTGTAGGATTCTAAATATCGCTGCATTCTACTTTTTACAATTTTTTCAAAAACTTTGCTGAACGCAGATAATGAACACACCGGCCTGTAAGTTGTTGCTAGTGTAGGATCACCCCCTTTAAAAAGGGGTGTTATACAACCAGTTTTTAGCATTGATGGGAATATTCCTTTGGAAATACTTTGATTGATAATTTTAGCCAAAGTTACAGATATCTTATCTTTAACAAATTTCAATATAGGTACAGGAATGTTATGAATGTTATTTTTTTTTTTTTTTTTTTTTACTAATAATATTCTGGAACCTCAGTAGAAGTAGCAGGAACAAAAGAAAATGAATTTAGTGGGCTGGGTGGCGTATATTCTACAGGTGAGTGATCATTATTTAGTAAGTGTGAGGGAAGCTTATCCGCTATTGAAGTAAAATGCGCATTTAAAGAGTCTGCAATAGCAGTATCATCAGTAATTTCTTTATTATCAACATAATTTCTCTATTGAATTTTCTTAATTTGTTTTCCGAGGAGATTGTTTATGGTTGTCCAAATGTTTTTCATGTCTCCTTTATGTTTGGAAAATTGATTGTTATAATAGTTATATTTTGCAATTTTTATTATTTTAGTTAATTTGTTTCTGTATTGAGTATATTGTATTTTAGGAATTTTGCTCTGCAATTGCAATTTGAATAATTTATCTCTTTTCTTTATTGAAATGATAATTCCTGGAGTGATCCATGGACTTGCGACACTTGGGCGAAACCGTTTTTCTCCTTAAAGAAAAGCAAATATTAAAAATATGGAATAAGGTGTCATAGAAGAACTGAAACATATGATCTGGGTCATTTAAAGGTTCGTCACAGTCAAGTCGAGTATTTTCTAGAGCCCCAATAAATTTTCTTTTGTTAACCTCTGAGAATATTCTGCAATCAATAGTCGTTTTGTCCGCATCCTGAACAATGTTATTGAATATAGCGTAAGTAGGAAAATGATCACTGATGTTAGTGGTTATAATTCCAGAATTTACGAGGGCATTGCTATTTACAAATATATTATCAATCGTAGATTCTGTTATTCGATTGCCATAGCTGCAGACTCGAGTGGGTTTGGTAACAGAATGACTAAGACAGAAAGAATTCAATAAGTTTAAAAATTTATGAGAGATTGCTTCAGATTGCAAATTGATGTTGAAGTCTCCCGCAACTATGGCATTCGATTTATGAAAGTTGCATAACACGTTATCTAAGTGAATTAAAAAGCTATTGATATTAGTATTAGGTGGTCTATATATTGCATGGACAGAATATACATTACTGTTGTTTTTTATATTCACAATCAGGTTTTCATTGTCACCATTACATTGAGGAAGATTGTTCTAGATTTACTGGGTGAGTGAATGAAAGTTTGAAAATGTCGATTAATCCTTGCGTTAGAGAGTGGGATACAAAAAGAATGGCAATGTGTAGAAAGTCTGGTACTGCGTGCTCTCCTTAAAGGAGGAGGCATGCAGTTAGAGAGTTCCAAAGAGCAGTGTCCGTTATAATAGCGACAGTAAAGAGAGAGAGAGTGAGGCAACATTGTGGCGAAGAGAGAGGAATTAAAGATAGTCAATAAAAGGCGGGGAATTGATAAGACGAAAAGCCTTTGATTCCACTCGGTCAAGTAGAACTGCGTGGGTTGAACCACCCCACACATGAGAAGCATACTCCATACAGGGACGGACAAAACCCCTGTACAGAGACAGCAACTGAATGGGAGTGAAAAAATTGCGGGGATCGTACAGCACACCTAACTTCTCAGAAGCTGTTTTGGAAAGAGAGTATATGTGATCTTTCCAGGAAAGATCACGAGAAAAGGAAACGCCAAGAATATTAAGAGAAGAGGAAGGACCAAGTTGTGTATTGTTGAAGATAAAGGTATAGTCGTATGGAAGATTATGACCAGGGCCGTAACTACCTATGAGGTCACCGAGGTCCGGACCTCGGTAATTATTTCCTAAAAAAAAAAAAAAAAAGACTGAACCGTTCTCCGTGCAGCTTTAATAAAAGTATTTTTGCTAACAGGTCCCTTTGTACAGTATTTAATTATAGACAAGGGTTTTGTGTTTAGTGTATAGCTTGGGTTGTGTTTGTAGATGTCATTTTGGTGTATAGCTTGGGTTGTGTTTGTAGATGTCATTTTGGTGTATAGCTTGGGTTGTGTTTGTAGATGTCATTTTGGTGTATAGCTTGGGTTGTGACTTGTAGATGTCATTTTGGTCTGAATTTTGCTCGTCCCGCCGCGCTCGAAAAAAATCTGGACCTCACTAATTTCTAAACCCTAGTTACGGCCCTGATTAAGACGAGTAGACGGATGAAGGAACTAATATTTTGAGGCAATGAAAGCCACAAGGTTTTCTCTTCCCCAATCAGAGATAGTAGAAAGATCAGAGGTCAGTTTCATCATGCTTCGTCTCACGTGAAGCATGGAGTGACTGTTGAGAGGGACGCTTTGTGAAGCGAGTGGAGAGTCAGAGGTCAGTTTCATCATGCTTCGTCTCACGTGAAGCATGGAATGACTGTTGAGAGGGACGCTTTGTAAAGCGAGTGGAGAAGTGAAGAGTGAAAGCATTGGCATAGCAGTGGATAGGACAGGAAGTGCGATTTAATAGATCATTGAAAAATAAAAGGAAAATAGTGGGTGACAGGACAGAGCCCTGAGGAACACCACTATTAACAGCAGTGGCGGCTCGTGGTGAAGACGGCAAGCATTGGCATAGCAGTGGATAGGACAGGAAGTGCGATTTAATAGATCATTGAAAAATAAAAGGAAAATAGTGGGTGACAGGACAGAGCCCTGAGGAACACCACTATTAACAGCAGTGGCGGCTCGTGGTGAAGACGGCAAGCATTGGCATAGCAGTGGATAGGACAGGAAGTGCGATTTAATAGATCATTGAAAAATAAAAGGAAAGTAGTGGGTGACAGGACAGAGCCCTGAGGAACACCACTATTAACAGCAGTGGCGGCTCGTGACTAAAAATTCTAGGGGTGCTGTCTCTAAGAATGGGTTGAAATAATTACTGAAACAAAAGGATGAGCATTGAGCAATGAATAAAAGTTTCAAAAGTTATTGAAAAAGTTATTCAGTGAGCTCATCCTTGATTATTTCAATTGTAAATAAAAAATTTAGGGGTACTGCAGTTCCGCAGTGCCTACCGACGAGCCGCCACTGATTAACAGCGTTTGGAGAAGAACAGTGACCATCTACAACCGCAGCTATAGATCGGCCAGTGGGAAAACATAGATGAAAGCACAAGTAGAAGGATAGAAACCGAAGCAGGGCAGTTTGGAAATTAAGAATTTGCGTTAGACTCTATCAAAAGCTTTTGATATGTCTAGAGCAGGGGTGGCCAGACTTCACTGAAATGGGATCTACTTTTCCAAAGTTCTCCCTAGACGATCCACCAGCCCAGTTATATATTATATATATATATATATATATATATATACACAAAGAGAGAGATGGAGAGAGAATAACCAAGAATAAAATGAAGTGAATATAAAAATATATTGACAAATGCACACATATTTTTCATTAAGTTTTAACCCCCAAACTTATTAGAAATTAGGTATACTAGAATAGGAAGAGCTTACTTTACTGATGTGATGATTTGCACTGCATGGCATCAGCAAGTCCTGTGTAGTCCGGATTGTAGCTGCTGATTGCTAGCCTCAAACAAGCATCCAGGTGATCATCTCTCAGAGTGGCTCGGTATTTTGATTTGATGATATTCATGTGTGAGAACGTTGACTCACAAAGGTAGGTTGATCCAAAAAATGCTGTCAAGTACATGGCACTTTTTCTGACATTCGGATTTTTTTTTTCAAGAAGTAGGTGCCAAAAGTTTCTTTCTGAAGACCTGGATTTGATTTGAATGTCGTTTCGCAGAGTCAAAATTTCATTCTCGATTGCAGATATGTCCATATTAAACAATAAGGCCATTTTTGATGTAATATCATCAATGTCAAAGTTTGCACCAAATGGGAAGCACATGAATGTTGCTACAGATTCTAGTGTTGCTAAGTCTTGGAACCGTCTGTTGAAGTCTGTAATAACATTCTGCAACTGTTCAACGTATCGGACACTGTCAAACTGGTCGCATTCTTCCCTTGACTTTCCAGCTCTGACATCATGTTTTTGAAGTTCCGCAGTTGGTGTTACTGCAGCTGTGAGGATACCAGTTCTAGTTTTTGTTTAAAAGCATTCACTGAGGTAATCATTTCAACAATAGTTTTGTTTTTACCTTATAACTCTAAGCTTAGCTGATTTAGAAAAGCAGTGGTGTCAGTCTAAAAAGCTAAATCTAACAGCCACGCTTCGTCTTCCAACGCTTTGTAATACGTTTCTTTTAACTTCAGAAAGTGTTTAATTTCAGGTAAGAGATCCCTAAACCTCTACAAGAATTTACCTCTACTTAGCCACATGACATCAGTGTGCAACAAAAGGTCAGTGTGTTCTGCTTTATTTTCTTCTAGCTGAGACCGGAAGAGACGCCTCTGTAGACTTCTCGCCCGAATAGAACACACAATCTTATGGGAAATATCCATACTTTCTTTAATATTCAACATTTTACCACACAATGCTTGTTGGTGAATTATGCAGTGATAATTAAAGAAGTTTGGAAACCTTTTGTCACTTTTGCACAGGGCGATGAACCCAATGGAGCGGCCAATCACAGCAGGTGATCCGTCAGTTGTTATGCTCACAAGCTTGTGAAGTGGGAATTGTGTGTCGTTAACAAACTCACTGAATGCATGAAAAATGTCCTCACCTCGAGTTTTCCCTCTTAAAGGTAAGATTTTAAGCAATTCTTCTTTGGCAGTCATATCTTTAAACACGATTCTAATAAAAATATATAACTGTGATGTGTCGATCACATCTGTCTAGTCATCAAACTGAAGTGAAAGGAACACGCAGTCATGTATGTCTTTCTTCAGTTGTTCCACCAAATTCTCATCCATTACTTCACAACGCCGCATCACAGTGTTTCTAGATAGCTGAAACTGGTTAATAGCAGATAATATTTCCAATTTATTACTGAAATTCTGAAACAACGACTCTGCTTCCTCTGTAAATGCTTCTTTGAATATTTCTCCATCCTGAAAAGGTTTCTTGTGTTTCGCAAGTACACGGCTCACCCGAAATGACGCAATCGTTGCTGCTTTCGATTTTGTGCTAGGCCCTGTAAAGATTGACTGCTGAGCACTAAGTTGAGACGTAAGTTCATTGACTTTTCTCTTACGTAGTTCACTTTCAGCTGGGAAATCACTGTCATACCGCTTGTGAATAGTTTTAAAATGCCTCTCTAAATTCTCCTTTTTGACGAAAGCGACACATGCATGACAAATTAAACAAACACATTTGGAATTTTTCATCATAAAAAAATATGCCGTCTCCCACTCATTGTGGAAGTTGTAAGTTTTTTGTTTCTTGGCACTTGGTCCAGCACTCATTTTAACGGTGTTAATGTAATTGGACTGGAGACTGACCTTCACCACCGATTATTCCAAATGACTGACCCGTCACTTAAGTGACACATGCTCATAACAGCTTAGCTTACCGTGGTATGAAATTTTGGCGGAAATTAAAGTTAGCGGTATCATTTTCTGTGACATTAATTAAATATCTCTCAGAATTATTAAAGTTAAACTTTGTTATTTTTTGTTAAATGACTGGTAAACACAAAGATAAAACAAATAAATGTTGCTACCGATAATGGAGGTGATAGCATAAAGAACGCTAATTTTTGGTAGTAGCGGTCGGGTCGTGTGCTCGTTAGTATTGTGAAATGTAAGGTCTCTTTTGCTAGGCTAAGCTACTGGTCATTCTGCGATCTACTAAAAATTGCTCTGCGATCTACTGGTAGATCGCGATTGACGTTTTGGCCACCCTTGCTCTAGAGCAATAGCAAAGGTTTCACCAAAATCCCGAAAAGAGGATGATGACCAAGAATCAGACAGATATGCAAGAAGATCGCCAGTAGAGCGTCCCTTTCGGAACCCATACTGACTATTGAAGAAGATTGTGGGAAGAAAGGTATTTAAGAATTTTCTTATTAAGGATAGATTCTCCGCCGTCGGACTGGAATAGCGGAGGGAAAGAAGTAAAGTTGTTGGAAAGGTTCTTGGCTAGGTACCAGAAAGAGCGAGAGGAATTAGAATTAGATAGGTTTTCACATTTTTGTCTGATGAAAGAATTCTTCGTGAGTCGAAGAACAGATTTTGAACGATTCCGGGAAAAAATATAAGCTGACTGAGAGTCAGGAGTTGGATGGTGACGGTATGTTCTAAAAACCATCTCTCTATTGTGGATACCTTTAGAATAATCAGAGTTAAAATAAGGTTGTTGTTGTTTTGCATTCGTAGTCGATATAGAATATGGAATGTATTATGTATGCCTCCATGCCCAAGAGAATTACCTCCGTGATGCACTCAGCATCGGAAGTAGTAATCATTCCACGGGAAATCAGAGAAGTATTGCCTAAGTGCCTCCCAATCAGCGACGCCAAAATACCAAATGCGCCTCCTCTTGGAAGGATCCAAAGGCCGAACTGGAGCGATAAGACAGTAAACAAATGAAGATTGTGGTCGGAGGAGCCCAACGGAGAAAAAAGTTTGACAGAGTAAGAAGAAGGATGAGTGGCGAGAAATGAATCCAGAATGTTGGGCCTATCCCCAAGGTGATCGGGGGTACGAGTAGGGTGCTGTACAATCTACTCTAGATCATTCAGGATAGAGAAGTTGTAAGCTAGTTCACCAGAGGTGTCACTAAAATGGGAGGAGTCAAAGGTGGTGGTAAACATTGAAATCTCCTAAAATGGAGATTTCAACTAAAGGAGAGTGGCATAAAATGTATTCCACTTTGGAAGTGAGGTAGTCAAAGAATTGTGGATAGTCAGTAGAATTATGAGGAAAGTAGACGGCGCAGAAATATTTAGTTTGAGATTGGTATGTTAGTCGCAGCCAGAGCCCAGAGGGTTTAGAATTCGGAAGATTCAAGTTCGGAAATAAGAGATGAAGTTATGTCGTTGCGTAGATATACGCAATATCCAACTTTGGAGTGAAAATGAGTATAGAGAAAGTAGGAGGGTACAGAAAAGGGGTTGCTGTCAGTCGTCTCAGATACCTGAGTTTCAGTGAGGAAGAGAAAGTGAGGTTTAGAGGAGGAGATGTGGTGTTCAACAGGTTAAAAAATTGAGGAAAGGCCACGAATGTTGCAGAAGTTTTTTAAAAATGAATCAGGTAGAGGCCCAGGATATCTCGAGTAGGTAGTAGCACAACGAACCCCGCTTCCCGGATCTGCGTTCCCAATAACGGCAGTGGGTGAGCCAGTGGGGACATTTATGGTCCCCTCCCCAGGGGACTCCGAAGCTCTTGAAGACGATGCCATTTATTTTTTTTAATTCTGAAAAGGTTGTGTAGTGTGTAAGATGCCTGTATGTGTAGTGAGGGATAGTGAGAGAAGTGTGTGTTTGAGAGTATGCTGGACTGCTCACGGGGTAGATGAGACACTGAAAAAGATTAGCTAAGAAGAAGAGTGACAGGAAGAACGAGTGTTCCAGCACTCCCTCTCTCTCCTGCCTAACGTCCCTTTCCCCGGAGTACTTCCCTGGTCGATTGGTCGATTGGTCTTCTCCTCCAGATTGGATTAAAATTGTCTGTAACTTTGTATTACGGTTTTTCCATCCGCGAAGACGAAGTACTTTTTTGTGATGTCAAACTGGGCCCACAATATGAAAGATCATCAAAAGTACTTAAAAACAGGAGTAGCCACACTGGGGTAAAGAATGATCAGGTTAGATAGATTTAGGTTAGATTAAATTAGGACAGGTTAGGTCAGGAATTTTGAAGACTTCGTTCGGAGATTTTAGTTCTTTTATAATTATTTTGAGGGAATGGGCCGAGTTTCACTGAATCAGGATTAGACCTGAAATACAACCAAAACACGAACTACAACCAAAGCACAAGCATCAACTATAAAAAAAAAACTATATAGGGTTATGGTTGATTGCCGTCACCCTCATCCCGGTCATCCGTTGGAAATTTCCAGCAGATATTGGTGGAGAGTTTACGACAAAAACCGCACGTCCTTTCGTTAAAACGTTGTGTTTGAGTAGGTTGTTAAGTAGGTTTTTTTTGGTCAATGTTTAATTTATATGCCTTTGGTATTTAGCGCTGCCTAATGCAGTGGTCTCCAAACTTTTTTGATCACGCACCCTTTAATCAGCAAAAATAAATAACACGCACCCCTAATGAACATGAAGATTATATATATATATATATATATCCTTTCATTATTTACTAGTAAGTTAATAGTATACAACCTAAATACGATAGGGTGAAGATATACTTACCAATATAATTTAATGAGAACAATGTGGCTGACTGTGCTTCATAATTTCTGAAAATCTTGGTTTGACACTTTGTGATACAGCGATTCGAAGGTCCGGTTCCACGTTCAGTTTATTTCGATTCTTGGTTTTAATACCTATCATAGCAGAAAAAGACACCTCACACAGATATGTAGATCCAAATGGAAGGAGCGCATCGTTCGCTGCGCTTACTAAATCTGGATACTCATTTTTTAATCCAATCCACCAATTGTGCACAGTTTTCTGTTGAAATTCTGTTCGTAAACTTGTATCTTCCCTGATGTCAATCAACTGTTATTTTACAAAATAATGCGGCGATCTCGAATTGTGATATTTAGTTTGCTAAATTTTAATCGCGAGTAAGCGATATCGCGGATACTATATCGCAAATTCCTAGGAATGACTGCGTGTTAGCGAGTATTTTCTTTCTCGGTCATCTTCTTGAAATTCAAAAACTTTCTACGAAAAAACAATGATAAATCAGAATCATCAAATTTTCTTCGCGCACCCCCTAGATCGGCAGGCGCACCCGACTTTGGAGACCACTGGCCTAATGGTAAAGAAGGAATTTACCATACCTTATTATCTCGTTGGGCCTTGCTTCTGGTTGTACTGTAGAACGCGCGGCTCTCTTTCGATGTAGGTGATGGGGATACGCAACGAGTTTATTCGGTTTAATTAATATAGGCAACACTCTATTTAAATACCTGAAGGAATAGGCCTATCCTCGTGCATTATTAGTTTTATATTATTAGGTATTCACTCAGAACTTATAGGCAAGGACCGTGCCCAGACATTTTGCCGCCTGAGGCGAAATATAATATGGCGCCCCTTTATTTATTTTACTAAACTAAGTCATTTATCATAGTTCTATGTTAAAAAAAAGTAGGAAATAATATAAAAAATGTATTTATTTACATAATATAACTACTCGTATTTATCAAAAACAAAATCAGAAAATCAGGTACAATTTTTTTTCATAATTATATAATTATTTAGGAAATTTACAAATAAAAGGAACAAATGCTTAATCCGCTCCATTAAGAGAAAAAATTAAGAACTGATAAATATTTGTACAAAATTATTAAATTTAAGAACGGTATATAATTAAATATTAATTTACCTTATGAAAATCAAAGAAGGGAAAAAGATAGACATTCAAAAGCGAGCTTTTAATTTGGCAAAAGTATCAATTGTATCCAAATAATCCAAAGAATTTGCCATCTCACTTTCGGTGGACAATATGGCCAAGTCTACTAACCTTTCTTAGCCTCATAGTTGTTCTTAGGTAATTTTTTTATTATTTTGAGGTTTGAAAAACTCCTTTCTCCACTGGCAACGGTTACAGGCAGAGTTAAGAGGAAACGGAGACAAACCAATGTATTCGGAAGAATAGTGACAAAATCATGATAATAGCTATAATTTAATACCTTTAATGGAGTCATTCGTGGAGATAAAAACGGTGAAACATTCTCCAATTCAAATTTAAGCTCCATTCCATCTACATCCATATCATCTCCATCTATTAGAGCAACGTGGATGTCTCTACAATTTTTTTTTAAGAGTATTTAAATTCATATTTTTGATGTTATAAAAAACATCGCAAAATATTTGAAATATTTCACTATGTTTATTTATGCTTGAAAATCTTTCTTCTAAAGAATTAATTGTGACATCCAGTAAAAAAATTAAAGAAATCTATTTTGAATTTTTCTTTGGGATCAACAACAACTTCATCATTTGCTTCATAATCAAATTGTTTCTTTTTGCGCCTTACTCTTATTGTAGCTTCTGTAGCAAATACCGGATCAATTTCTAGCTCTTCTGCAACTTCTTTTCCTGCAACTATGTCGTTGAATCCTGTCATGCAATATTCTTTAAAAGAGTAGTGATTTTATTAATGGCTTCAATACATTCTGAAAGATCTAAAGTAGGACTTTGAAGTAAAGTTTTACCAAATTGTTTTTGTTTTGGTCCTGGGCAATTTCGACCAAAGCATCATAAATTAATGGCAGCTAATAGCGTAATGGTTTCAGCGCATCTATTCGGCTTGTCCATTGAGTTGTGTTAACAGGTTTAAGAGTAAGTGAAGTAAGGCGTTTTTTTAGTACAGTGGTGGCGAACCTTTTTTGCTGGCGGGTAATTTTTGTTACTTTTGATTTAAAAAAAAATGAAATTGGGTCACAATAATTTACTTACTATTTTTAGTGAGAAACTTCTTGTTAGTTTTTAGCTGCTAATGTTTTGATCCGAGGTTTATATTTAGTTGTTTTTAGTCTCACACATGCAGCACTCATATCTGTGCCAAGGCGATTCCTAGTGGTAGATTTGACGAAATTCATGGAGGAAAACAACTGTTCACATGAATAAGATGAACCAAACATTATTAGCAGAGCTAATGGTAGCTTTTTCATTGATGCAAAAAAATTTGGTAAAGAGTTCCATTCTGCAAAAATAAGATTCTCTACTCTTTCTATTGATTGTTGTTCTCTGGTTACACCCAAAATTGACGACTCCAATTCCTTTTCGTGTAACTTCAGATTAAGATCAATAAATTTAGTCTTCCATACTGCACTTTCTTGGAAGTCAACTAATTCCAATTCTAAATTACCACTGTCAAGCCAATGAAAAGCTGATAACTGAAGATCTTCAAATTGAATAGTATGGGGGAATTGGATAAATTGTAATGTTGCATCAATTTGTCAGAATTGTGAAAACCTCTCTGAAAGTGATTGTTTAGCATCTCTTATTAATGAAGAGTACTTTTTGAGCACGTCGGATTTATTTTCTTCATTGTCCGCAAAATATTTTGAAGTCGAGAAGTGTTCCTGCAATAATGGAAAATATTTCAATTTTTCTTCTTCCAGAGCTTTTGAGAAAATATTTAGTTTTTTCAAAAGCTTTAATATTTTCAAACATTGATAATAAAACACAGCCGCGACCTTGCAACCTTTTATTTAAAGCATTGTAATGTGAACTCAGCGAAAAAATGTAAGTCATTCAACCAATTCATGTCAGTCAGTTCTGGATATTCATGTTCCTTTTTAGTAAAAAAATATCTTATTTCTTCTAACACTTCAACAAAGCGATTCAAAACTTGACCACGACTTAACCATCTGACATGGTTATACATGACTAACCCTGAAAATTGAGAGTCAGTCTCATCTAATAGTTTGGTAAATTGACGTTTGTTAAAATCGTGAGTAACAATAAAATTGACAATGTTTGTCACAAGAGACTAGGGGTGCACCGATTAATCGGTATCGGCGCCTGGCATGCCGATTATTTTCTTAATATCAGCCGATTAATCGGTATCGGCAAGCTTGGCATAGGTAGCGTCGACTGGGGCGAATTGGGTCACCAAATGGGAAATGATTTTTTTGCTGATGCGACATTCTTAAAACTATAATTAAAATTGTTTCTAGTTTTTACCACTAAATCACAAAACTTTAACCTTTTGTGTCTCTTTTTTTAAATGCAGCAGTTAGGAACATCAAAATCATTTTACACTGAGTCGCATGTATAGAAGACAAAATTTTTAGCAAAAAACTACCTTATTTCAACCGAAATAAACGTCATTAACCAAACATAAATGATTAAGACAACACCGAAATGAAGCTTTATTGAAAACACACATCCTGGTAAAAAAACAATCAAATTCTTCAAAGTAGCTAGCTATGGTAGCTATCTTCATATAAAAATATTTTCCTTAAAATAACTAAAAATTAACTTTTTAAAAATGGTTTATTTATTCAATATATTCCTTACAGCTGCTTGAAGTGTTGGAAAATTTTTTATTTTTATTTTAAAAATTTCATGTTACAATGAATTAATGCCAATTGTTTCCCACGTTCGGGCGTTAATTTGTTTCTCTTGGATTCGTAGATATTTCCTCCTGTGCTGAACAATCTTTCGCTATAAACTGAAGAGGGAGGAGGGCACAGATATTTTTTGACCATTTTGCAGAGTGTAGTTAGCTGTTGTTCATTTTCTGTTGACAGACAATATCACAATCACATGTAGATACTTGCTTTTGCTATACACAACCACAACTAACCAAGGAAATAATTTGCCATCCTTTATATAGGTACTATTTTCTCCCAAATCCGGAGTATTCCAGAATGTTGTAGAATACTCCAGAATATTCTAAGACATTCTAGAAAGTTCCATAAGGTTCTGAAATATTCTAGAATTCTATAAAAAGCTGTAAAACAATCTAAAACTCTCTTAAAACTAAGAAAAAAGAAAATTCTCGAATATTCTCAGTGAATAATATTTTGGAGTATCAATAAGAACTTTTATTAAAAAACAAAAAACAAGCTCACATCGATAATTAAGTAATAAGTTTTTATTATAGTAAATAAAAGTAAATAATAAATAATATAATATTAATTAATATACATTACATTGGGTTATACTTGTAATTTTTCTAAATTGATGCCGATTAATCGGTATCGGCCGATTAATCTGTATCGGCAAATTGGTATCGGCCGATTAATCGGTATCGGCAAAATTGAGGTATCGGTGCATCACTACATGAGACATCACATTTTCAAGTGATTTTAAACTTTTGTTTTGCCCAAAGAGTTTCTTGGTGTAAAATACAGGGTGTTCGGAAAGTCACTGTGCACTTATATTTATTTAATAGCATACAATAGTATGCTATTAAATAAATATAAGTGCACAGTGACTTTCCGAACACCCTGTACAATGAAATTCAACTTCTTGTTTAAGTAATTGAACAAATCCAACATTTTTTCCAATCATACTCGGAGCTCCATCAGTCGTCACAGATACAATATTTCTGAAATTAATACCCATTTGGATGAATTCCTTCTTCAATTCATTCATAATATCCTGTCCTGTGGTTTTCTCAGGCAGTGTCATCAATTTAATTAGCTCTTCCTTCATTATATTTTTGAAATAAAATCTTGCAATAACTGCTAGACGGGCCTGTGTACTTTCATCCAAACAAATTGAAAACATCCCAGCATTTGTCAAATCCAATAAAAGTTGATCAGATACATCTTTGTTCATGATAACACAGGTCAACAAAAAAAAAAATTTTTTTCGTTGCCAAGGAAATTCGTACGAATTTGGGGTATTTTGGGGTTGCTGAATTCCAAAATGAAAGTAGTTTTTCCGATTTGGCTCTAGTTCTTGAGATAATGAATACCCTCAATTAATAGGAAACGTAACCATAACGCGTGCATATGGGAAACTACCGGAACATTCTAGATGGTGAGACCGAATAAAATGCCATTATGTATTTCATGTGTTTACTTTTGTATGATTTGAGGCAATTTCAATGCGATTTGTAAGTAGGCTCCGCCTGAACATTAAATTTTTTGCATTTTTACGTGTTTCAATGGGGTACCAATTATCTCATAAATTAGAGCCAATCTAGCAAAACCGATGTCATATTCGGAATCAGCACCACAAAGTTACCCCAAAATCACTCTAATATGATCGGCAATAAAATGAGTGTTGACCAGTGTAATTATTCTATATTTGACCGTATTTCTGGCCACAGACAACTCATTAATACGTTTAATTACACTGGCCAACAAGTATTTTTCATCAGATATAATTATGGGTGGGCTAGATAGCTGTTGGGATGCTATTTCCAAATCTGTTTTCGGTTTTCCTTTAGCACGTCTAGTTTTCGAGATGAGACCGATCATAATATATATAATAAATATAATATATATAATAATTTATAATACTATATATAAGTTAATATGCCTATAACTATATATAATATAATATATAGGGTGTCCATAAATTATTCACCCCATTATAAGCCTTAATAAATTCGTTATTGTAGGAGCTATTTTAAAACGGTTTGCGGCAGTTAATAACACAACTCAAGAAATTTTTTTCTTTATTTCGCAGAACATCCACTAGGGGCACAATGGCGACAGTGAAGGAGAAAGCAATGTGTGTGTGCTGTGGATGTGGGAAACCAAATCTCCAATTACTGTACAGAGACGTTTTCGGGAGGAATATCAGAAAACTCCACCAACAAAGCAATCACTGGGGCTACACAAAGGACAGAGTGTATGCAAAGAAGGTTAATAACATCACAGGATTAAGACACGGGATTGAAGAGACATTAGCTTCCATCACGCAAGACATGCTTCTTAATGTTTGGAACGAAATCATCTATCGCCTTGATGTTCTGCGTGCTACCAATGGGGCTGGGGATTGGGGCTCACGTGGAGGTTTACTGAATTAAAACAAAAATTTCTTGAGTTGTGTTATTAATTGCCGCAAACCGTTTTAAGATAGCTCCTATAATAACGAATTTATTAAGGCTTATAATGGGGTGAATAATTTATGGACACCCTGTATAATACTATAGATACACACAATATATAATATGCATATAACTATATATAATATATAATACTATATACATAATATATAATATGCGTCCTTTATACATGCAACCGAGTATTTTGTCGTTGCAGCTTAGGTGTAGGTTTTTGCTTTACCATTTTTGTACCCTCATGTATAGCATTTTGTCGTTTCAACTTAGGCTTTCCGCAGGTTGTCTTGTGGTGTTTTATGTGAGAGCAGTTGCTGGCCACAAATTTGCAAACGTTGCACATGTACACCCTTTTATTCTTTGGTGTAACACATGTCTAGTTTTGTGTTGTGTTTTTTTTTTTTTTGTTTTGTCCCCCACTTACACATTTTATGTTTTTAGGTGATTTACATCATCGATCATCATGCCTCGAAAGTGTAAAAATTACCTCGACAATTTCTGTTACGTGTGCGGCTCGTTCTCAACTAAATCACAACGGCGTACAATCACGATGGATCTTCGGAAAACTTACCGGTTATACTTCGGCTGTCCACTAGGCGACCAAGATAAGGCGTGGGCGCCACATGTTAGCTGTACCGCTTGTTCAAATGGATTACGTGACTGGTTGAACCAAAGGAAAAAGTTGATGCCGTTCGCTATGCCCATGATATGGAGGGGAGTCGAGAGACCATCATGGCTATTGTTACTTTTGCAATGTTAACATAACTGGATTCTCCGTGAAGAACAAGCATAACATCGTTTATCCGAACGTAGACTCCGCGATCAGACCGATCCCTCACGATGGCACGATGCCGATTCCGGTACCTCCACAGCATGGACTCGATTCTTTAGAAGACGAAAGGGAATCCGACGAAGGTGCGATTAGCGGAGATGCGGAACCTTCGGCCGATCTTGACTACACACCTGACGAAGAGCGATTGGAGCCGAAGAAGCTTACTTAAAACGAGTTGAATGACCTCATTAGAGACCTAGCCCTCTCCAAAGAGAAATCAGAACTTCTCTCCTCGAGACTCAAGCAGAAACACTTACTTGAGAAGAACGTCCGAGTGTGTCACTATCGAAAACGAAACCATGATTTGGAGACATTCTTTACAGTAGACGGTCCGCTCTGCTATTGCCATGATATCAATGGACTTTTCGAGAACTTGTCACAGATACACACACCATCTGAGTGGGGGTTGGGTACGATTCGATGTGGCCGACTCGATGCGACCCAACTCGATATGGCCGACTCGATGTGATATCCCTAAGGGATATTTTCGTTAGTTTTAACGAAAATATCACAACTTAACCTAACCAATCGTCAAGGGCGTACAGTTGACCTAACCGGGCATTCAGTTAACCTACATTAAATATATAAATAAAATGAAATCGACTTGGCCTGGCATCGACTTGGCTTGACATCGAGTTGTCCTGACATCGAGTCGGCCACATCGAGTTGGGTCGCATCGAGTCGGCCACGTCGAATTGTCCCTGCCCCCTGAGTGGCGCCTCTTCATTGGTTCTTCACAGCGAAGCTTGAAAGCGGTTCTCCTGTATAACGGGAACTTAAAGCCGTCCATCCCGATCGCCCACTCCATTCATCTAAAGGAGACGTACGATAACATGAATATACTACTCGAAGCAACCCAATACAGCACTCATCAATGGAATATCTGTGGTGATCTCAAAGTCATTGGTATGTTAATGGGTATGCAAGGACGGTTCACGAAATACTGTTGTTTCCTATGCCTATGGGACAGCCGTGCTACCGCGGATCATTACATCAGACGTGACTGGCATCAAAGAAGCACATACGAGCCAGGAACGGGCAGTGTCCATTGTGTTCCTTTAGATGATGCAAAGATTTTCCTGTCACCTCTCCACATTAAGCTCGGCTTAATGAAAAATTTTGTGAAAGCGATGGATAAGGCGAATTCGAGAGGGTTTCGATACCTTGTTGAGAAATTTGCAAACATCACTGCCGCGAAATTGAAGTAGGGAATCTTTGTGGGGCCCCAAATCAGGGCGGTTCTGCAGGGTGAAGGCTTTGAAGAAAGCCTCAATGCCTTAGAACTAAAAGTATGGCAGGCTTTCAAATGGATTTGTGGAAACTTCTTGATGGAGTTCAGAAACTGCTCGATGCATATCAAGAAATGGGCTGTTGCATGTCCTTGAAAATACATTTTTTACATTCGCATCTAGATTTCTTTCCCGAAAACCTTGGCGCGGTGAGTGACGAACAGGGGGAACGTTTCCATCAAGACATCCAGTCAATGGAAAATCGCTACCAAAGTTTCTGGAACAAAAGTATGCTGGCAGACTATTGCTGGATGTTGTACCGCGACGATCCGGACAAGGTTTACAAAAGAAAATCGTATTCGCGACGGTTTTAGGTTGGTGTACATTTCTTTTTATGAATAAAGTTGTACTTTTACGATAAATTGTGCTGAAATTAACACGTCATATTTCAATAACTAGATGTGCTAGAGGAAAACCGAAAACAGATTTGGAATCAGCGTACAAAACTGGTCTACAAAATATGTATACCTCTTTGATGAGAGAAAAAGGTTCGATTTTGTCGACCATTGTTATTTGATCTTTATTCTGAAAATCTTCAAATAAATAATCTGAGCAGTTTATAAAAGCTTCTTTTGAATAATCACCAACATAAAGTGGTTTTCCGTGTTGAGCAACGGTAGATAATAACTGAAAACTAGCTGCTGTAATATTGTTGTTTGGTTTAAAAATTCTTTTGAAAATAGCAGAGTTGTTGCTGTTGGTGTAATTGCCGCATAACAATTTCATTCCTTTCCTCATCTGACATTGAGCACAAATTTTTGTGATTACTTTCAAAATGTCGCTTGATATTATAAAAGCGAGCAACAATGTCCACTTTGCAAATACAACAAAAAGCTTTATTATTTCGTTTAATAACACCGTATTTCACGGTCCACTCTTCATGAAATAACCTTCCAATTCCACTACTTTCAGAACTAGTTTTTCATTTTTTTGTAGCCATTTTTTTTATGGGTGATAATTTCTGCACCAATAATTTGGCACTCCCAAACTTAAGGACTTGAACTGCAAAATTGGGAAGGCGGATGACCGCGCGGCGTGCACCATGAGTCGGTTGTCATACATACACGCACGTTTATAAACGTATACTAAACGTTTAAAAACGTTTCAATGTGTATCAGCTGTTTATTTCGGGGGGAGAATAAAATAATTTTAAAACTGTAAGGCAAAAAATATTAAAAATTAAAGTCATATTTTATTTAAATAAGAGCTCGTGGGTCACTAAAAATTGCCTCGTGGGTCAGTACTTGACCTGCGGGTCAGTGGTTCGCCATCACTGTTTTAGTATATCCCATCTATTAACAGATCCGCTGAAAAACACAAATAATTCTTGTACTATCGAAAAGAATCCGACTATTTCACCTGAAGCAGAAGCGGCGTCATTAACGACTAGATTTAAAGAATGACATGAACAGGGCAGAAAAACGCTCTAGGGTTTAACTGAAGAATTCTGCTTTGAACTCCTGCGTTCTGACTTTCATGTTCGCCCCATTGTCATATCCTTGGCCCCCCATATTTTTCAAAGGTAGTCCCAATACATCTAGTTGTTTTAACTTCTGTCAATCCTACTCCATTTATATCTGTTACAGGAATAAAGCAAATAAAATGTTCACGAGGCACATATTGACCAGATTTCTTATCTTTTGTTACAAATCTTAGTACTAGGGATAATTGTTCAACGCGACTCTTATCCGGTGTACAGTCAACGATTATAGAATAATATTTGACATCTTTAATAAGGTCAGTAATTTTTTGTTTAATTTTGTCGGCCATTATTGATATCAATTCATTTTGTATTTTATTACTCATGTAATTGACTTTCCATTCATAACGTGTTTTCGAATCTGGTGACTTTTTCAAATGTAGCACGTGCGTCGAGCATTGTCTTACTACCGACAACCCAGTATGTTTGTGAATTGACAAACAGATACTTTACCTTACCTTATGTTGTTTCGTGCGTTGGTCTCTCTTCACACGGAGGTCAAGCTGTGTATATCATGCTGGAAAAGTGAAATCATTAGTTATTTTACAAGTCTATAGAATCTCATGTATATTATGCGATTGAAGATTGAAATTTCCTCATTTTGCAGTTTTAGAATCAATTTTAAATATGGAGCGAGAACCAGGATTTTAGCAGTGTTATAAATACTATTTTTATATGCTAAAAGCAGACTTTGAGAAAAATGTAACCAACATGGAAACAATTTTAATTGGGAAGGAAGCGTTCGATCTTCAATCTATTATGCTTGCATGTATGATCTGTCACCCTTCCATGTTGACATTTCTAAAGTTAGCTCTTTTACATTTTTATTGTTGTCAAGTTTTTGGGGCCCCTTCCCAAAGGCGCCTGAGGCGGCCGCCTCGCCGCCTCATCCATCGGCACGGCCCTACTTATAAGAAGATTAAGCACTTCTCCCTTGCCTAATGCAACGCTCGTGACTAGACAGCTCTGAGATGAAGTCTTTGTCTTAAGAATTCGCTGACTTTACAAAGTCCCCAGACGTCTAATTTCTGTGTTTTCATTATTTCTTCTCTCGAAGTAATTTTCATGAGTCAGCAATAGAAAATTTTGATACGAAATAATATGTTTTTCTTGTTGTTATGCAGGCCCAATGCCTACATATGGGGCTCTATGTATGGCAATTATTTTCATTCCCAATAGGCTATGTCGCCAATTCTGAGGCAATTTTGTAGTTATTTAATTCAATAAATTAATAATTTGTATTTAATTAAGAAATAAAGGTACCATATGTGATACCATATTGTAGGCATGTATAGTTTTCCATATCAACCAAAAACAAGGTATTTCCACTAGGAACGAATTGTTCATTTGTTGATTTACTTTTTCTGTCCCCCTTCTCAATGTTTAATGTTAATTTAACTTTTTAATGCAACATTCTTTAACCCTTGATCCGTACCCATTATAAAAGTTACGCTAGCAATACCCGGGGTACTGGGGTACCCAGTACCCCTGGTAGGGTTTAAGAGTTAAAACATTTTTTTTTTTCTTATATGCGCGATCAAAAATCAGTATCAAATCTGGTCTCGGTAAAGTCATAAGCTGAAAGACCAGAAATAATGAATCGATGATGTATAGACTCATTTACTGATTTGATATTAAACTTTATTTAGTCTTTTGTAATTTCTTATAAATGCGTTTTTGTCAGTTTACCAAATTATATCCTCAAATACTTTGTTTCATAAAATGTTATGAGGGGTTCACTTTGTATGTCTCCAAGTGTTTACTGTTGGTAAAAGGTTAATTTTTATTATCGCAAACCTGAAACATTGAAACGGGCTAACATCATATTCTCTCGTAGTGAGATTTAATTAGATTAAGTAAACTTGAGTTAGGTTAGGTTAGGTTATTAGAGTGTCAGCGGAATATGACGTCGAACACATGGGTATAAGTCCGAAACGTACCATAACTTTGTAAACAATGAACAGATCTACGGTGAAATTTTGCACGGAAAGAGATAGAATGATGGAGATGTCAATTGACGTTCATGCGGAGCTGCATTTCATCATTACATATACTAAAAGACGTGAATTGTCCAACGAGAAACCATAGTTCCCTAATCAACACCTCTTCATGTTCGAAAAGTTAGTGTGTGATGCGCAGTACGAATAAATAAGGTTAGTGGGACAGTTTGTTTACTTTTAAAAACCTTTAATGGGACAGTTTCTTTATCTTCAAGAACCTTTAACGGAAATTAATTCCTTCCCATTCGTAATTAGGTTCGAGGACACTGAAGAAGACAAGGCAAGATGTCATACATCGGAAAGGGGTATGACCCATATTCAGCGGCTCTTTGTAACCGAATCATTTCAAAAGATCTGTGGTCATCAAGATCTAGTGTGTCGCTACTAGATTTTTTCCTTTTGGATTATATGATAGAAAATGCTTACGACAACAGTCCTCACATCATACAAGAGCTCCAGCACAACAAAACCAATAATATTCGAGGCACCGATGTCAACATTTTGGGGCGTACCTCCAACAACTTCGAGTTCAAATGTGCTTTATGTTCACTTTTAGCATGTGTTGTAATTCATGTTGGCGATATCGTTCAGTAATTACAGCTATGTTAGTGCAAAATTTTCATTTTCATCTATTCTTTGTTCATGAAGTTATTGTACAATTTTCACTCAGATTATCTCCTCTTTGCTTTAAAAATTTCACTTGTTTTTCTCCCCTCTTTTAACCTTCCTCCTCAAGCAGGCAACCTCGTAGGGATCGGCGGGTCTGTTGTTGTTTGGTGTCCTTTTTAGGGGTTGCATTTCGTTTTATATTACAATTATAGGTAACGAAGATCATTTATAATTCCAAATTTGCATTATATCTGTTTCTGAAGTTGTTATATTTGTTACTGTGATGTACATGGTAAGTCAAAAGTACTACCTCAAAGGTATTTATTGTATGGTTATTTTTGAGGCGGGACTTTTGACTCACCCTGTATACAGTAGTTTCTTTGTTAGCGAGATTTGTGTCGAAGATGTTTGACTTAAATTTAACAAACAAGCTCTTGGACTACAGAGGGTTGATAAAAATAAATAGATACCACGCCTATTGTCATCAAGAATAAATGGCAAAGTTCATTACTGGAATGCCAGAACGTGTTTCAAGAGGAAAGCAACACCATTTTAAATATATTAATTCAATAAATCTATTATTATTTATTGACTTTTATTATCAAATCAAAAACTATAGGAAAACCCACAAAGGTGTCTATTTTCTTGTCAACCTTTTGTACGTCCTGACCACGTCGTATCACGGTTTCCCATTAGATCGGCGAGGTTAAGCGACATTCGGTCTATTCAGCAGTTGGATGGGTGACTGTCCTCCGCTTCAAATGATGTAGAGACTCGTCGTATAGCTCTGATCCTACGAAAAGTTATAGATCCCTTCCGTCACGTAACCCGACTCGGTTGCGCGAGGTGATTCTTAATGACCAAAAACGACTGTGCATTTTTCGACTTCTTTACTATCTAAAATCCTTCGGTCCTACAAGTACAAAACTCTATAAACTAAAGGATAACAGCTCTCCTCAACAAACTACATTTTTAACTCAAACATAACAAAAAGAATTTGAACTCAACATCCATTTCACCTAATTACATATCATTACAATATTATCGTAATGATATATAATCATTCATTTTAGAATCCAACCTGTCCATCAACTCATTACGAGGGAATAGGCTGTGTGGAACTGCGGTTCAGTATTACAAATGTAATCGTGGTTCGTCTTAAACTCGAATTAGATGTCTTTTGAGCGTAATTAGGAAAATTTCCATAATTTGACATTTGTTGGGAAATACCCAAAATTGAAGACATGGCAAGAAATATGTTAATTTTTTTGGGTTAAGACACGTTAGGGTAGATTAGGTTAAAAGTGTCAATGAGTTTTACTTGTCCATAATTCTGGGATGTTACCCCATTTTCACCATCAATTAAAAAGATTTATATATACGACAAATTTATGGATACAGCTGGTGATGTAGTGGGCAGCATCACTGGCTACAAATCCATCGCCCCAAATTCGATTTCCGTCGCGGGTAGGCAGCGCACAGCTCACACAGCTATTCATCCTTCCTTTAGTTGGTAGATTATGGTACCGTAAAATCTTGCAAATGAGGTGGGATTCTGCAAAGGGGTCGAACACAGATCAATCCTGAACGTTTGTTACTATATATATATTTATGTATATGACACGAAGACATGACAGGAAATACAAAATGGAGGTGATATATAAAAATTCCAAAACGACAATCAAACATTATTCAATTGAGAATCAAAACTATAGGAAAAAAACCACAAAGGTGTCTATTTTCTTTTGTCAACGAAGTGTCTTTTGTCAATGCAACGAAGAAAATTACCAGCTGATAAGATACGATAAACCAAAAGAGATACAAAATAAAGGATACAAAACACTACGAGACAAACAGATAACACCAAACTTACAATGTCAAGGCTCTTGGAGTAATAATGTCATTGGATAAAGAATTCAGAGAACACTATACATTCAAATTACAACATCTAGAAAAATAATGGGAATTATCTGAAAGAGCTTCGGCAGCAGAAAAGCAAACATTATGTTGAAATTATGGAAGAATTTAGTTTAACCTATAACTGACTACTGCTCAGTGCTCATAAGCCCATACAGAAAACTACTGTAGATATTGCAAATATAGACACCAAACAAAGGATTCTTACGTCTAAGATGGAGGAAACGAAATATAAAGACAACTGATCTCTACTACAAAACCTGAAACAGGGCTACTTCAAAGACAGTTCTAGTGGGTGGGTTAAAATAGTTTTTTGTATTTGTATTTGATTCCAAATAACACAAATCAAATCAAATGCTCATATATACTCATATATATGCTCTTATTTTATTTTAGTAGGTGGGTGAAATCTTTCTGTACGTGGGCAACTGTTCACCCAGGTGGGTGGGCAGTTGCCCAATGCCCATATATATGCTCATATATATGAGTATATATGCATCAACATATACATTTGATTTGTGTTATTTGTGATCAAATACAAATACAAAAAAAATATTTTAATCCACCCACTAAAATTGTCTTAGAAGTAGCCCCTGCCCTGAAACGCTACTTACTCCCTGAAAAGAGAACGTGAACGATACAGAATAATATAGGCCTACATACGGAAATACTCAACATATTCGAGGGATCTCTCCCAAACTTTAAAAAAAAAACACACTGGAATGAGAGAAAAGGTAAATTCTGTACTGTCCCATCTGCAGTGGGATAGGGTGGAGGGCCATGAATGAAGATGGAAGATATCCTCAGAATAATTGGCCCCAAAGTCTTCAATGTGCTGCCGAAGGAACTGAGGAACCTCCAGCAGACTAACCTAAATAATTTTAAGAACCAACTGAACAGGATCTCATGCAAAGTCCCTGACCAGCCATACGTAGCTGGCTAAGAGGACAGGAGGAGAGTGGAAACCAATTCTCTCCTCCACCAAATCCCGCAAATGTGGAGGGATGCTGCAGAAAGATCGACCACAAGTCGATCCTGAACTACCGTTTGAAGACATCAAGCGTCAAGCGTTTATATGGGATGAATTTCACAATTAAACACATAAAATTAATAAACGTTACACACCCACAGTAAAAAATAAAAACAATCCAAGGCCTTTATGTGTATGTAAACACCTCGACAGGGAATGAAGAAAAGAAACAAAAGACGGAATATATATATATATATATATATATATATATATTATATGTGTGTGTGTGTGTGTGTGTGTGCAATGCAGATAAACAATATAAGAGGAATTAGAAAAAGATGACCAAGTATTGATTGAAGGAAAAAGTATTTTAACAAAATATGGTCTATTTTATAAATTCTCAAACTATAATTAAAGTTATTTATAAAGTATGTAAATACACATTCTAGAATGTTCCTTTCAGTTATGTTTTTTTTTTTTATTATTAGCATTTTTGACCCTTCCAAATTGATATTGTGATTATTTTTTTAAGGTCAAAGCTGTTAATGCTGTTTCACTCTGACATCTAAAGTTTTACGAGTTCGACCTATGCTTTTTTAATGTAGGAAGGAATGGGCCAAGAGCGAGTGTCCGCAAAAGTGACCCCTCCACAGAAAGAGAGAGCCGTAAATAAGGTCTCCAAGGCTCAACGATGCCATTTTTTTTCTACTATATATTTTGAAAAGATTGTGTAATGTGTAAGATAGTAATAAGGAATAGAGGGAGAAGTGTGTGTTTGAGAACATACTGGACTGCTCACAGGGTAGAAAAGACAGGAAACCCCCACCCACAGCTATATACAAAGTCACAGTCACAGATGGAGTAGGAGACTAGATACCAATCGACCAGGGAAGTACTCCGGGGAATGGGACGTTAGGCAGGAGAGAGAGGGAGTGCTGGAACACTCGTTCATCCTGTCACTTTTCTTCTTAGCTAATCTTTTTCAGTGTCTCATCTACCTTGTGGGCAGTCCAGCATGCTCTCAAACACACACTTCTCTCTCTTTCTCTCACTACACACACACACACACACGCATCTTACACACTACACAATCTTTTCAAAGAGGAGACCATAAATGTTCTCATTTCTGGCTCCCCCGTTGCCGGTACTGGGAACGCAGACCCAGCCAGAGGGGCTGGTTCTGCTATCATCCATTCGAGATTTCCTGGACCTCTGTCTGATTCACTTTTCATAAACTTCTGCAACATTCCTGACCTTTCCTCAAATTTCCAATACGTTGAATACCACCTCTCCTCCTTTAAACCTCACCTTCTCTTCCTCACTGAAACTCGGGTATCTGAGATGACTGACAACCCTTTTTCTGTACCCTCTTACTGTCTCTATACCCAATTTCACTACAAAGTTGGATATTGCGCAGATCCACGTAATGACATAATTTCATCATTTATTCCCGAACTTGAACCTTCCGAATTCTATACCCTCTGGCTATGGCTTACATGCTAATCTCAAACTAAATACATTTGCGTTGTCTACTTTTCTCCTAATTCTACTCACTATCCAAAACTATTTAACTACCTCACTTCCAAAGTTGAATACATTCTATCCCACTCTACTTTCGCTGAAATCTCCATTTTAGGTGATTTCAGTGTTCACCACTACCATCACACCATCACCTTTCAGACTTTGGGTTTCCTCCCATTTCACTGACATCCCTGTGAACTACCTTACAACTTCTCTATTCCGATTGACCTAGAGTAGATTGTACAACGCCCTGCTTGTATCCCGATCACCTTGTAGATAAACTCAACATTCTGGATTTATTTCTAACCATTCATCCTTCTTTTATCTATCCAACTTTTTCTCCGTTGGGCTCCTCCGCCCACTCTTATGAGTATATCCGTTTCCTGTCATATAGTTCCAGTTCGGCCTCTGGATCCTCCCAAGAGTAAGCGTCTTGGTTCTTTGGCGCCAGCGATTGTGAGGCCCTTAGGCAGTACTTCTTTGATTTTTCATGAAATGATTACTGTTTCGTGGCTGGGGCCCCTCCGAGTGTGCTGAGCGCATCACGGAGTGATTATCTCGAGCATGGAGGCGTACATTATGTATTCTTTTCCTAATGCTAATGCAAAAAAAAACAACAACCTTGGTTTAACTTTTTAACTTTAATTGTTCTACTTCTATCCACAACACAGAAGAGGCTTTCGGAAGGTACCGTCGCCATCCAACTCCCGACTTTCACTCTGTTTAAATTTCTACCTGGAATTGTGCAAAATCTGTTCTTCGACTCGCCAAAAATCCCTTCATCAGACAAAAATGTGAAAACCTATCTAAATCTACGTAATTCTTCTTGCTCTTTCTGGCACCTAGCCAAGAACCTCTCTAACAACTTTACTCCTTCTTTCCCTCCTCTTTTCCATTCTGGTGGCTCAGCTGCCGTCTCTTCTGATAAAGCTGAACTCTTCCCTTAGACGTTCACCTCCAACTCAACCCTGGACGATTCTGGTGTTGTTCCTCCAGTTCTCCTCCCTCTGACTTAATTATATCTGAAATTAGAATCTCTTCCCAAGGTGTTTTTTTCTGCCCTCTGTGGGCTCAACTCTAGGAAGGCATACGGTCCTGATGGTGTCCCTCCTGTTGTTCTCAAGAACTGTGCTTCTGTGCTGACACCCTGCCTAGTCAAACTCTTTCATCTTTGTTTTTGATCTGGCAATTTTCCTTCCTGCTGGAAGTTCGCTCTCATTAGGTTGTCCCCAAGAAAGGTGACTTAACTAAATGAAGGCAATTGGACGATAGTTGGAGGGTTGAGAGCAGCCACAGGGATAGGGACAGGCTGAATGAAAACGAACTTCCAGCAGGAAGGAAAAGTACCAGATGGAAGACACGGACGAAAGAGTTTGTCTAGGCAGTGTGTCAGCACAGAAGCACAGTTCTTGAGAACAACAGGAGGGACACCATCAGGAACGTACGCCTTCCTAGCGTTAAGTACAGAGAGAGCAGAACAAACATTTTTGGAAGAGATTCTAATTTCAGACATAATTAAGTCAGAGAGGGAAGGAGATTTCTTAGGCAGGAAGAAGGGGCCAAAGGCGAACGCTCACAAAAATGTACCCCCCCCTCCCACACTTAGAAGGAAAAGCATAAAGCCAAAATAAAGGTCTCTTAGGCTCTTATGAAGGTTGTCATTTTTTTTTTTAAATTTTGAAAAGATTATGTAGTGTGTAAGATGCATGCATATGTAGTGAGGAATAGAGGGAGACGCGTGTATTTGAGAGCATGCTGGACTCCTCACAGGATAGATGAAACACGGAAAAATATCAGCTAAGGAGGACAGTGACAGGAGAAACGGGAGTTCCAGCACTCCTTGTCTCCTGCCTAACATCCCCCTCCGAGTACTTCCCTGGTCGATTGGTGTATACAATCTCCTCTCTTGGAGATGGAGGAACTCGTAAAACTTTAGATCAGAGTAAAACGACATAAATATTAAAAAAAAAACAGTATTAATATATATATATATATATTATATATATATATATATGTGAGCAATCCAAGAATAAGCACCTCAAAGTCCCCAATCCAAGAAAAAAGCACCCCAGTTAGACCCCAATCAAGAAACAGCACCCCAGTTCGACCTCAATCCAAATTAAAGGATTTTAACATCAACATTCCTGGAAAACTTTGTCTAGTTCATTGCTTGATCGCACTTAGCACAACAGCATCACTTTTGTAATAAGATTTTTTCCCTTACACCAATTTATTACTGGCAATCGATCTTCAACCAACAATGGTAACACTTCAGTTTGAAAAGGTGATGCTGTCATCTTGCCCTCAACTTCTCGATGGTTTTTACATTTCAAGACTTATTTAAAAATATATCTAAACCTACGGTAAAATTATTGAATGCCCGGTTAGGTTAATTGAATGCCAGGTTATGTCGACTGTACGCCCTTGACAATTGGTTAGGTTAAGTCGTGATATTTTCATTAAAACTAATGAAACTATCGCGACTTAACCTAACCAATCGTCAAGGGCGTACAATTAACCTAACCGGGCATGCAATAACCATTGTAGAGCAATTAACTCCATTTTAACTCCATTTTAGAGCAATCCAAGAATAAGCACCCTCGTTCGACCCAATCCAAGAAAAAAGCACTCTAAATTGACTTGAGGTGCTTATTCTTGGATTGCTTCGCGTCCCGTGTTCATTAGTTTTGTGTTTTCCATTAGAAATTATCTCAGGGACCATTCTGAGTTGGATTATATATATATATATATATATATATATATATATATCAAGAACGACGCTTGTGTAGAAGAGCGTTCCGAACAAGATGAGGAGGGAGAACGAACAAATGAAAAAATGAGGTACCACCCGGGAATCGAACCCGGGATCATCCGATTGCCTGTCAGATATGCTATCCACTACGGATAGATAGTTTAAAAACGGGGAAACATTTGCTCGTACCAGAAATCGAATCTGTTTGAAATTTTCATCCGTACGAGAAGTGGAAGGGCGGCCACTGCGTTCCTTGTCTTAAGCGATGTTTCTCCATTTTTAAACTTTTTGTGCCATTTGTAAACGTTAGCTACACTGAGAAGCATCATTTCCAAAAGCTGTTTTAATCATTTCGTTCGTCTCCGAACGCGCGTTGTTCCATTTCAGAGATTTATACGTACTGAAAAAACACCCCCCCCCCCTTTTAGCGCTCCAACCAACTACTGACTCATGGTAGCAGATTTTGCTTCAGACTGCAGACGCCAGAGGACAGGAAGACTCACATATGTAAACGGTTATTTCTTATTTGCATTCATTTGTCCGTAGCAATAAAATTATCGATACTTTTTGATCACTCCTCGTGTATATATATATATATATATATATATATATATATATAATATATATATATATTATATATATATATATCAGATTCTTTCACAACCTATCAGGAAAAAAATGTTTTATATTTTTTTAAGTTGTATTTCATTTGTTTTCGTTATACTTTTCGTTTTGAGTCACAACATTTTCTTTTTTCTTTTCTTCTTCTTTTTTTGTGAGATGAATTTGAGTGAAATCAAAAGTGAAAATATAAAAAGTGAAATTTTTAATGCAACAGAGTGTAAAAACGAGACTAATTACGCGATACTTTCCCTGCTAAAACAAAACGACAAAAGCGCCATCTATCAACTGGTCAACGCATCACTTTCCCATCGCCAACACGCTCACTTCGTCACACTCGGAGACGATTGTAACGAAGTCCGTTTAAAAGGTGAAAGAAATTTCGAAGAATTTTTAGAAATATAACGACCATTGAAGTCTTCTCCCGTGACTTTCTTATGTCAGGAATGGAACGTTGTTCAAAACATTATCACAACCACAGGGAATGAATTTGGACACAATGAGGAATGGATTTATTGGAAGTTTTTAGCCTGTACTTTACCAAGACTTTCTTATCGTAATTCAGGGTCTCTCAGTTCAAAGTATTAAACTAATTATCACCAAATTACACACTCATTCATGGCAAATTTGATAAGTTTAAACGAAGATAATTTGATATAACTTCCCACCCAACCCTACGCCCCCTAAAATCATAATTATTTAGTATATTAAAATTGGCTATTTATTCACAATAAATGTGAACTAACTCATATATTTATTTCAAATACTAAAATTCAAACTGGATCACCATTAAAAGTGTATACAAATATTTATCATTACATTTATAAATAATCATCAAACGTTGTTTTCCTTTCCTTTATTACTGTATGTAGCTGTACAACAACGGAAAAAAGTTCACCGAGAAGCAAAATTTCTAAAAATGCTTCACTTTTATTTTTGAAATTTTATTACCACACCCGAAAGGAATAAAATGTCACAATAAAATTAGAATATCACCAATTAGTAATTTTTATGGTGTACAGAAATTCAAGGTGCCTAGGCTAGCCGACTTCTTCTGTAACGGTACTTTTAATAATAATATATAATATAATATAATAATAATATTAAAACTATATGAAATAAACAAGTATGTAGAAACTCGACTAAAATTGTTGCACGGAGAAAAAATGTAATTTACTTGCTATAAACTCCTATTTATTTAATATATCCTATCATTAAATTGTATTATCTGACGTAACGTAACAGCTACACTTACGTACCTTGAGAATGAAATAAACAGATTTAATAATAAGTAAAAATGAAATTTAACCAAGATAAAATATTGCAAATTTTCATATTTTGTTTGGATCCAAAATAAATATGGCGAGTATTGTATAAGTTTAGATATTGCTATAATTTTGAGAAGAGGAACAGTCTGTTTGTAAAAACCACTTCCCAACTGTACACGTAGACAGAGAATCTAGCTATTATATATTAAGGTCATTTTTCTTTACTAGATACGTCATTAAGTGTTTTAATGTATACCTTTCCACTCCAGGGATAGGAGAGGGACAATATTACCTGGTGCTCTTCCAATATGTGCTCTACCGCGAAACTGTGATCTACCATATTCCAATACGTGCTCTACCGTGAACTAGCCTTATAGGCTAACTAACGAAACTATCATGACTTAACCTAACCAATCGTTAGGTCAACTATACGCCTTGACGATTGGTTAGGTTAAGTCGTGATATTTTCGTTAGTTAGCCTTATAAGGCTAACTAACGTACCTGCTACTAATCCGAATAATCTAAGGTAGATCACGTACTGGAATGTAATTTCGCGGTAGAGCCATATTGGAAGAGCACCTATTACCCTACCTCCAGCTGAAGAAAAACAACAAAATGTTTGGGCCAAATATATAACAAATTTAATGAAGCGAGCTAGTCATTGTTTCCCTTTTCCACCTTCCATTCCATTAGTAAATGCACATTTGGATTCGACATTAAGATTCATACATGTACAGGCAAACCAAAATGGGGACGCCTGAGAAATGTTCAAATTGCCGGATGTGAAACCATCGGTTCTCTTACATAAACTACTACCGACATTGCTTAACATTGTAATAGGGACGTTGGCAGAACGGTCCTTTGGAATGTCCACTTTTAGTTTCTTAATGATTCTTTACATTACGTGTCTACAACTTATATTTTGGGTAGGGAGTAAGGGGTGTTGTTGTTGAACGTACCAGAAGGAACGTACAGCTTTACGTCGGATCCGAACCACGGGTCGCTACGTAATCTGGACGCAGAGGACGGTCTCCCATCCAACTACTACCCACACCCAATATCACTTAACTTCGCTGATCTACAAGGAGCGATGTTGCGACATTGGCCACGACGTATTGGTTACAACTGTGTATCAGCGTGCGTAAGCGTGTTTTGTGCCTGTAGAAACAACTCCCTCCTTCCACAATAATCGTGCCAAATTTCATAATTAAAAATCACCTTGTAGCAGTTTCAACGTAGAGACATAGGCGTCCCTACCCGAAGGGGTAATGCGTAACTGACCCTCCTCGGAACACCTGTCGGGCATTGGTACTGTACATAGGCAAACCCTACACGTATAAGTAGATAGATAATAGATAAACAGATGGATAAATAACCTATTCGTAGCCTCTTCATCTATCTATATGACGTAGTTAATTATAAAGAGAATTATTAATTATTGATTAATTAATTATTCATTATAAAGAGAATTATTAATTATCAATTAATTATTAATTATAAAGGTAATTATTAATTATTAACTAATTATTAATTATAAGATAATTATTAGTTATTAATTAATATTAATTATAACGAGAATTATTAATTATTAATTATAAAGAATTATTATTATTAATTATTATTATTTAAAGATAATTATTAGTTTAATTATTAATTATAACGAGAATTATTAATTATGAATTAATTATTAATTATAAAGATAATTATTAATTATTAATTAATTATTAATTATAAAGATAATTATTAATTAATTATTAATTATAAAGATAATTATTAATTATAAAATTAGGCAAATTAGTGAACGGGCTTAAATTAATTTGCCAACCAATATTTGCATCAAACTCTGAAACTAATTGAGTACCCAGTTGTGGAACCTTTTTCTTGACCAATTTATTGGTTATTTTTAACTCTAACAACTTAAATAAATTACCGATATTTTTATTACGAATATTAGTCGTTGCTTAGGCCTCAATCTATATTGGGTATTCGGGTATGAATTAAGCGTGAACATTTTTAGTTAATAATATTAAACTCGGGTACATACGAAAAATTTGATTAAATTCTATTATTTTGACATTCTTCAAACATTAATGCGAAATCACTGAGACGATTTTAAGATGTAGCACGAAAACTCATTTTAGTACACATATTTTATCTACTACTGTAGTTAAAATTTTTACTTCCTCCTTCGTGAAGAAAAGGCGGAGCCCTTTCAGTTACGAGTGTAACTCATTTCCACATTAGCCATTTCCGTTATTCTACCTGCAACAAAAAATAGGTACCAAAACAAGACATCCATTTTAAATTTTTTTTTTTAGTTTTAATGTATAACTTTTGTAAATTTAATTTAAAATAAATATTTCTATGAGACCGGACTTATGGGACACCATATATATATATATATATAATATATATGATGAATAAACCACGAAGGAAAGGAAACACAAAATGGTGCTCAAGCGCTTTCGTCTAATGACATCCTCAGGAACACTGAAGTACATACAAGGGTTACAGCCTATATATAGGTTACAGAAAGAAAAAAAAAATAAAAAAAAAATAAATAATATACACACACACACACACACATATATATATATATATATATATAACCTTTGGTTAACCTTTGGTTAGCTTCCGCCCGAATTGTTCATTCTGACGAAGGTCAAGCTTTTCACTCCACCTTAGACCTACAGTTTAACGTGGAATCCGAACCACGCCCCATCAGCAGCCCAGCGTCTTATCACTAGGCCACCTAAGGTACCCATTTTATCTACAACCACTTTCTTTATTGTGTGGAAGGATGAACAGCTGGGTTTTGCTGCGCGCAGGCTGCCGTCGGGTCTCGAACTCGGGGCCGATGGATTCGTAGTCAGCGACGCTAACCACTACACCACCGAGGCGCATATACATATATAACTATATATATATATATATATATATATATATATATGCAATAAACGGAGAAGTAAAAATAAAAATTAAAAATTAAGGATTATCAGAGGCATACAGATTTGTAAGGAAAAAATATCGATTTTTAGCGCAAGATCAAATGAATTATAAAAATACAAATTTATACTGGAAATCTGCCCGGGTTTTAACACTCTGCCCTTTATGGTAAATTTCGATGTATATAAAAATAAAATGAAAATTAAAAGTTAATAAAGTAGCATACAAGTTTACCAAAGATTTAGCGTCCTACCATTCTTATCTAAATCTGTTTTGAAGGAATTCAAAACAACAGGATCTGGCCCATGAATCGTGACCTGGATAACTTCCTCCTTCAGTTAAATGATCAAGTCCCCTCCATTAAGTTTACTTTAGAAGTGGAACAAGACAATTCAATCCCATTTTTGGATGTGCGTGTACATAGGGAAAGCCCAGGTTTTAAGTTTAGTATCTATCGGAAAACAACAAACAATTTGTCCTACGTACACTTTTACTCGGGACATGACACCCCCCTAAGAAGGCCATTTTTTCATCAATGTTTCTCCGCGCCCTTAGGATCGCCAGTCCGGAATACATCGATGCCGAATTGGAAAAAATCAACGGCATTGGAAGTGATCTGTTATCCTCTGCGTTTATGGAATCTTGTCTCAACAAGGCAAAACGAACTTTCTATCGTGTCAATAATAACACTCGTACTTTGTCAAAATATTTTAGTACTTCCATTTTTCCCGGGCTTTTTAGGCATTGCTAATGTACTTAAATTTTTGGATATTAATGTAGTATTTTCATATAACAATATTGTGAAAAATATCATAGTAAAAAATAGCCCTACCAATAATTCAGGCATTATCTATAAATTGGTTGTAAACATGTGATTCCTTTTGTATAGGTCAGACGGGAAGGATTTGCACACACGTATAAAACAGCATCAATATTCCGTTAGAACAGGACAGTTGTCCAGTGCCATTTTTGTCCATTTGTCAGAGTTATCCACTGTATTGATTGGAATAATGCTTCAGTTTTATTCCACTCTAGCAACATTGTTAATAGAAATATTCTTGAGTCTGCCATTATCCAACTTTCAAATAACTTCAACATAAGCAAAGGTCTTTTTTCAACTCGATCCTGTTGTTTTGAATTCCTTCAAAACGATTTTAGATAAGAAGGGTAGGACGCTAAATCTTTGGTAAACTTGTATGCTACTTTATAACTTTTAATTTTCATTTTATTTTTATATACATCGAAATTGACCATAAAGGGCAGTGTAAAACCCGGGCAGATTTCCAGTATAAATTTGTATTTTTATAATTCATTTGATCTTGTGCTAAAAATCGATAGTTTTTCCTTACAAATCTGTATGCCTCTGATATCTTTAATTTTTAATTTTTAATTTTTACTTCTCCGTTTATTGCTATATATAGATATATACATACTATATTGTGTGTGTGTATATTATTATGATATTATTTATTTTTTTTTCTTTCTGTAACCTATATATAGGCTGTAACCCTTGTATGTACTTCAGTGTTCCTGAGGATGTCATTAGACGAAAGCGCTTGAGCCCTTTTTGTGTTTCCTTTCCTTCGTGGTTTTATTCATCATAAATATTTTTCACGTGTTACTTTCGTGAAATTTTATATTATATATATATATATATATAGATATATATATAATATATATATATATATATATATATATATATATATCATTTGTTTCCGGCTTCATTTTGTCCCACTATTTTCTACTTATCTTGATGGCATTAACTTCATTAAGTGTTTTTGAAGCATTTCACAAACATGGACTTCCGCCGACCAAGACGGGCTAATACTTCGATGGTTCAGTGGATGGTCCTGAAGCGACTAACGTTAAGTTAGATTAGGTTAGGTTAGGTTAGGTTAGGTGATGCAAATTATGAAATGAAGATCGTTGGCTTCATTATGTCTATTTGCCAATGATGCTCTTTCTTAGGTCTTTTTTATCGTGTGTGTGTGTGTGTGTGTGTGTGTGTGTGTGTGTGTGTGTGTGTTTGTTGCGGTGAGGTATTCGTTGAATTTGGTTATAAGTGCGTCAAAGGTTTTTTTGTCTGACTGTATAGGTCGTGTATCTTTCACACGTCTGAAGAATATACGTGTAAAAAGAGGACGTTTGGACGTGATGGATAGTTAAAGGTATATTAGAGAGAGAGCCTTAATGACAAGATCGCATTCCGATACCCCCCTCGCGAATTATATGCCCCCTTCGAAAGGGGTGTCAGCCCCATTATCTCCCGACTGAACAGATCAAGACCGATGCGATCCCATAATTTTATGCCAATTCAGAGGAAAAAGGAAACCATAATTACCAAACCTGGAAATGGGTATTGGAGGGTATAAAGGGGTCGTGTCACGAGTATTTTTATGGAAGTCACCGAGGTCACAATCTTGCAAGATGCCCCGGATGTCACTTCCAAGAGGTCAGCAGCTCCGCTTCGGATGCTGGGAAAAAAAGACCGCGAATAGCTGTGGAAAGAGAACGGAAGTTGCGCCCTCTCCCGGTGACTTTTTGACTCCTTGGCCTTGAAGCTCTTCCACTCCGCCAGAGGTCGCTGTGACGCAACGTTCATCAGCCAGTCATCGGAGATCAACTCGCGGGAAATTCGTACGGAAGCTCTCCTAGTTATTATAGCATCCGTCTTTCAATTATTATTTGTTGCAATATTTTTTTAGAAGTTTTAATGTAAAATATAAAATTGTTAGTAAAGATACGAAGTAGTTATGAGGCTCGGATGACGTCAGTGATTCGTCGCCATCTTGTTATCAAAATGAGTTTCTTCCTCGCCTTCTCACAGATGGAAAAACTCTCAAACAGTTTGGAACAACTTCTGAAAACGCGTCGTCTGGAGGAAACGCAAGATTTGGACATCCGATCTTCCCTCCTGAGACAATCATTGATGAGAAAAGTCGTTTGAGCGTGAGAAAACTTCAGCATCTTTTGTCCTTTGCAATTCCCGCCAGGTTAATTGTTTTCGGAAAGGTGTGCTAATACAGATCATGAGAATAGAGCGAAGACATAATTCGCTTCGACCAAGTATTCGCATCAAACTCGGATGTTGGAATCCGATAAAAGGGATGGATGAGGTCATTAAGGGAAGGATAAATGAGTAATTTCCCTGAAGGAGTGATGGAATATTACCTTATCTGATGAGCATCACATTTATGTGTGTGTGTGTGTGTGTGTGTGTGTGTGTGTGTGTGTGTGTGTGTTATACATTTGTATCTGAATTCGAAAAAAATCATGTGTAGTTGGATGGATTATGATCCAGATTTGGAATTTTACAAAGAATCTTCTCCAGTTCCAGAGTTCTCTTCAGTGATATATAATAATAAAAATAATAATAATAATAATGAGCCAGGAGAACCAGAAACTGGCACAGTGCTCAGTCAACCATTCGACCTACCGTACTATTATGTATCATCGGGAATCGAACCCCTGACATCGGTGTCTTCACTTTGCTTGTGTTTCGATAAAGATCAAATAAGACGAATTAATTATTCCAAAATATTTAGTTTTTAGGAATTAATATTAAATAAAATTACATCTCTGTACGAATAATATGAATCTCATCATTGTGAAAACTGGAAAATTTTGTACGGATCCTTCATTTAATATGTATCCGAATATGTATTTTAAATTTCTTGGAACCGATGACATATTGATAGAAAAATTCCTTTTGAACCCTTCACTCATATATATATACATATATATATATATGGCGATTTGGAAGGAGTAATGAATAGCTTGGATAACTGGATTACCTGAATTTTAAATTCTCTGCATTTGACTGTACTTGATGACGTCTTGATAGGTCCGGAGGCTCGAGATATTGTGGTTAGCGAGCAACTGCGAAAACTGAGCATCTTCGAAGTGCCTTACGCACCACTCTAAAAGGTCCTTATCAAACAAATTTATGCTCTTGTCAGAAGCTCTTTTATAATTAGCCCAAATTTTCTGCCCAGAGATGTTAGTGCAGAAAGTACAGTATTTTGCTTCGCTTGTACAGAATCAAAAGTTCCTTATAATCACGTTTGCTTTAGCACAGGACATTCGATGTTGTTTTCTTATGTCTGGAGCGTCACTCAAGGAGCTGTTGATAATATTGAATAATATAATATTACCTCAGTGTTGTATATGCCCCCACCAGGATTCGATGGTAGCGCTCGCTACTACTACTCAGGAGGTCCCAGGTTCGAATCCTGGTGGGAACATTTTGTCTTAATATATATATAAAATGTACCTCCGAACTAAATATTAGAATCTTAAAATATATTAAGCTGTCGACTAATTACATTATTCGGGGCCTTCCCTGACCCCCACCATAGTACTTGACGGTTAATACTTAACTTCCCCACTATTTAACACGAAAACACAGTGAAATTACGATTTGTGACTATGTCTTCAATTTCGTGAGGTTTTTTGCAACAAAAGATTCAAATTTCTTTGACACGAATTTGGTGTAATTTTTTCAAGAGAAAATTACCAGAAAGAAATTTTAAATAATATTTTTACAATATTTTCCTAGAATTGGAACGTGACAAAAGGTTCGTGGGGATCAATGAGGGTCACTGAGGGCATCGAGAGTTTGTGGCGATTTAGAGGAATCGCAAGGTCATGGTCATATAGAAGTTAATTCGTTGAATGATTTTAAGTCGTTTTTATTTTTGAGTGACGGAAATCCAAGTTTGGAAAATGTCATGTGGTTTTTGATTCAAAAGTTTGAAGCGATCGTCTACTGGGAGTTTTTTCTGTACCCGCTATACCCACTACCCGCAGCGGGTATCATGTCCCGGTAGAATGGAAATCATCTGTTTTCTGTAAACAAACATATGTGCCAAACGGATAAAGGTTGTTTGCTAATAGACAAAAGGGTTATAACAGCTTTTGTAATAGACAAAAGGGTTATAACAGCTTTGAAAGCTGGTGGTATCGGGTATAGGTGGGTATCCATAACCAGATAAGAGAACAGTTTGCTATAATTTGCTACGACAGTTTAAAATTAGCGTTATTTTGGAGAGAGTTCGAAGCATGTACAGTTTTCCTACCTTACAACCTTACAATGGACGGACACTTCAAGTCACACGGAATCCTATGAATTAAAAGTGTTGGGCTTTGGAAGAGCTCAACATCGCGCAAACTAATTAAGGAGTCATTATCATTAATTATTAGGATTAATTATTAATTTTTTATCATTTATTAATTTTTCCCGAATTTTTTTAATATTAAAACAGGAAGTCATTAATATTACGAAAAGATGCTGAAAGATTTTGGTGAATTTTAAAATTAGATCTTATGTTTTATTATTTTTACATTATTATACAGGGTGTTCAAAAAGAAAGGCAACCCATTGACGAATGCCTCTATATATATATATATATTTGTAACCTAACCATTTTCTTTTCTATTTTGGGTTGCGTTTCTTTTTGAACACCCTGTATTAAATCTAGTCCCTGTAAAACAACGCGTCTGCAGTTGAAAATTTAAAAAATAACAGAGTTTGCCGGAAAAGAGTATCAGCATTCAAAAGGTTTGAAAAAGTATTTTTTTTCTTTGCAATGACATTCTTGTGCCAAATAATACTGTATTCTTTCCAATTCGTGTTTGTTAGGTCGGAGGTGACCCCCCCCCCCCCCCCCCACACACACACACACACACAAAAAAAAATATCTGTGTTGTCTGTATGGAAGAATTCAGAATTATTATCTTCAAACGTATAAAACACCATCAGCTTATCTCAAAATAAAATCCTGTTACCTTCCATGCCTTAATTCTGTCCAGAACCGAAGTGCTTCGGGATTATTTCAGTACTAAAAGGATAAACGAGACCGTAAAGAGACCGAGGGTTACAGTGATTTGCAGGGAAGTGTTTGCACCGACTTTAAATCCATTTAATTTCAGACCAGAGTTATAAAACCATTAAAAATAGTGTTTTTTTAATGTTAAAAATGCAATACGGTTCTTATTATACAGGGTGTACATAAAGTCAGGATCTATTTTTGTGAAGCACTTGGAAATTATATGGAATTCAATCATAAAATGATAAAGTGGTAACATTTATTAAATAATTAAGAGTAGGATTCGACGTGACGCCCATCAGTATCCCTGCACAGCTCAATCGTTCCGCAGCATTTCTAAACACATTCTGGAGCATTTGCGGGGTTATGTTATCTGCAGCAGTTCGTATACGTGTACGTAAGTTTTCAAGACTCGTAATCTTCGTCTGATAGACGTGCGATTTGATAAAGCCCCATGCAAAGAAATCTAAAGGGGTTAAATCTGGTGATCTCGCTGGCCAAGGTCTGTTGCTTCCGCGTCCGATCCAGCGATTTGGAAAACGTCCATTTAGATAATCCTGAACAATTTTGGCATAGTTACAAGGAGCACCATCATGTTGATAGACGACGGGATAGGATATATATATATATATAATATATATATATATAATATATATAATATATATATATATATATTATATCACCATTTGCTCGTGAACGCGTAAATGAACAATCAGACTACGGAAGCCCTCCTCCCTAATCTGTCGCAGCTCTAAGGTAACTTAGCTGAACTTCGTCAAACTTACAGTATGTTTACTCGTATAAGAACTCATTTCCTCTGAACGAAGACGCGTTCTAGCCCTTCAATAGTTATGTGGAGGAGCTACTACATATTAATTGACCTTTTTTCCAGTCCTTTTACGTGTTAAATGTATTTTATGCGCCATAATAAATTTTACTTCCGTTCTGGTGCTTAATTTCTTCTGGCGAAGATCTCTACTCCACTAAAAGCTCTGTAAAGATTATACTATGGCCACCGCTTCATTCGAGCCTCTCGTTTATCTCCTGGAAGGGGTATTATAAATGAACGCTCCTCTTACAAAAATGCTGCTAATAATATTTAGTACATTTATCCATCATACACATCACTCATAATTTTTAAACATTTTTTTTTACTCATTTGAAGGGATTTATTCGTGCTAAATCCCTTCACGTTCAGGAATTCCACCAAATGTTAACGGAAGAAAGCAAATTCGAAAATATAGAATTGCTTCGGGTGTCGTACGATCTTTGTAGTTGTATTGCACTGACAATGTCATAATAAATATCAAAAGAAAGTGTTTTTTTTTTGTTATTCTTACAAACAATGAAGCAACTTTTTTGTTTTAATTTTTCTACTTTTTCTGAGAGGCCTCAAAGGAAAGAATTTGGCCTATTTTTCTCGTCGTACGCCATTATTTTATCGTGAAAAAGGTCTGTATGAGAAAGCATATAATATATATATATATATTATATATATATATATATATATATATATATTGTGGTGCTAAATTTCGGTGATGCCAAAGAGATTGTGGGTATTTATGAGAAGCCTTTAAGCATAATATAGGTGTCGTTTCGATCAAAGGCGAATCACTAACAAGGAAACTTTGAATATGTTCATAATATAGGAACAAAACGTCAGGAAATCAAGTTCAGGAGACAAATATTAGGAGGAAAAATAAATTTCAGTTCTACAAATTAACAACTTTGAAGTTTCAACTATTTAATAATAATAATAATAATAATAATAATATTATTATTATTTTCCGTTTTCCTTCCCGAAATTATTCCGAATTTGGATCATTAGTTGTTATGCATTAAGATCACTTTCCGACAGCTGATACCAAGAGCAAAACCGAGCGAAGCGAACGCAAAAGAGTAAAAAAAAAGCTGTTGATTCGATTGATCGCCATTTTAAAGTCTCATCCACCAATGAGACACGATTGAAAGGTAATCTCGCCTCAAAATAAGATCCCACAAACAAAAAAAACACCAACAACTCTAAAACAAGACTCAACATGTATAGTCTCGGATGAGAAAAGCAGTCAATCACTCCTCACCAAATTGATCAACTCAAAATGAAACAGTTTTTGACTGCAATTTACAGAATTTGAGAAGGAAAAACAACCATTAATCCATAAGTGAGTGAACAATTTTGGGATGGAATTTGGGAACACAAAAATTAGTTTGGGCCAAAAAAAAGTGTCTCAACCGATGGTTTCCAACCCCCTTGTGGTCACGCCTTCACCAAACGTCAGGCCTCCGTTTTCTCTTCATATGCAAACCAGTAATGGGGAACTATTAAATATATATATATATATATGGAAATTCTGAAAGGGCTTTCAAAATTTAAGCTTAAATTTAGAGTGGGCCTAACATAAAGCATTTCCCACGACCCCACCTGTCGTGATAAAGAGTGGGAGGACACAAAATCTCACTAATTTCAAGTGTAAAAGGAACGAAAAATTAATTACCAAAAAAAGTAAATTAAATTAAAAAAAAATTTCAGGGAAATTAATTTCAGGTAAATTTTGTGTTATTTCGTGAACGAAGCGATTTAATCCACTTTCACTAAACTAATTTTAGTTGGTTTTCTCCCGTTCACTAATTTCTCATCTCTGAAACTATCTCATGCTTCGTAGGAAAGTACATTCAATGGCGCGTGTATTTGTTGTTATTTAACATCAGAGAAGCTGATTTCCATAAAAAGAAAAAGGGGGGGAAGGCGCAGTGCTTATTGACAGAAAATAGGTTTTATAAAATAGCATAAATCAACTCACGAATTAGGAAATTTTGAAAAAAAAATTTCTGATAATTAAAATTTATTAAATTTTATTAAAAAAAAAAAATAAAAACGAACTTAAAATTCGAGTTTTTAAGTTTTATTTTCGTTTAAAAAAATAAAAAAAGATTTTAAGATAAAAAAGATTAAAATATTTTTTAACACACACACACACACACACACATATATATATATATATATATATATATATAATATATAGAGAGAGAGAGAGAGAGAGAGAGGAGAGAGGGTGGGTAAAAAAAAGTGACCCCTTACAGGTAAACTGTCATATTAAAAAAGTAAGGGGACTAGAGCCCCCAAACTTCATAGATGCTTACCTAGTATGTTCGTCTTAATTGAGAAGTTGCTCGATGTGTCCCCCTTCCTGTTCACGCAGACCTCCAAACGTGGACGCCACTGATCAATACACCTGTTTACATATCGTTGAGACACCTTCTCCCAGCCGAGCAGAATTCTTTCGCGTAGTTCATCTATGTCTCTTATATTGGTACCAGGGATGTAAACTTTGGACTTCAGGGCTTCCCAAACACCATAATCTAGTGGTGAAAGATCGGGGCTACTGGCCGGCCACATATTGGATTCGATAAAATCGGGTGTTTCGTTCTCAAGGAATGTGACAGTTTGGCGTGCTCTGTGAGAAGGGGCGCCATCTTGTTGGGAAGTATATCTTTCAACACTAATTCGTCGAATATCAGTTAGAATGAAGATGCTCACAGAGATGCTCACAAGATGCTCACAGAGATGCTCACAAGATGTTCACAGAGCACGCCAAACTGTCAATTCCTTGAGAACGAAACACCGGATTTTATCGAACCCAATATGTGGCCGGCTAGTAGCCTCCATCTTTCACCACTAGATTATGGTGTTTGGGAAGCCCTAAAGTCCAAAGTTTACATCCCTGGTACTAATATAAGAGACATAGATGAACTACGAGAAAGAATTCTGCTCGGCTGGGAGAAGGTGTCTCAACGATATGTAAACAGGTGTATTGATCAGTGGCGTCCACGTTTGGAGGTCTGCGTTGAGCAGGAAGGGGGACACATCGAGCAACTTCTCAATTAAGACGAACAACATGCTAAGGTAAGCATCTATGAAGTTTGGGAGCTCTAGTCCCCTTACTTTTTTTAATATGACAGTTTACCTCTAAGGGGTCACTTGTTTACTCACCCTGTATACACACACACACACACACAACAAATATATATATACACACACACACATGTCTGTGTGTATGTGTGAGAGTTTAGGCAACTATAATTATACCTATAGGCATAAGTGCAATGGGTTAAATTGTTTTTATGAGGTAACAGCTTTGGTACCTCAGAACATTAAAAAATTGATGTAGAAAAATCTGGAAACATTTTTACCGTCGGAAAAAGATCTCTGAACCCTGATTAGGTTAAGTTACGCTACATAGGTTAGGCTAGAATAGCGAGGACCTCATTATTTTATGACTTAACAGAAAACACCCTTCGAGCCCTTAATTGCATCCGAAACATTTATCGCGACCTTCCCCGTTCGATGACACTAAGGTTAGGTTAGGTTAAATTAGGTTAGGTTGAGTTAGGTTAAATTAGGTTAGGTTAAGTTAGGTTAAATTAGGTTAGATTAAGTTAGGTTAGGTTAAATTAGGTTAGGTTAAATTAGGTTTTTAGATATATGGATTTACAAAAATCAGTACCTCACTTATGTGGAGATGCGTATACGTGTGTGTGTGTGTGTGTGGTGTGTGTGTGTGCACGCGCGCGCATTAAAGCGCTGTCTATTGTAGAGATTTATGAGAAGTATGAAACGTTACAAATGATGTGCGATCAGTTTTTTTTTATATTTTTCTTCTTTTCCAAAACGTTTCGATCGACGTAATTTCGTCGTCGAAATTCGCGCGTGAAAATTGCGCGAAACACGACAACGTTTCGACTCGTCTCCGTGTGTCACTGACGGAGAGAAAGTCAGTTCCGGAGGTTGACTCCGGAGACGCCACTCGACGGACGTGGAAGAAAGCGCATCCGAAATGACAACTTTCAATCTCACGCGCCTCATCTCCACTCTCTAATCAGAACTACTACACGCGCGCGCGCGCGCACACACACACACACATACACACACACACACAACACGCGCGCACACACACACACACACACAACTCGCAAGATTCGGAATTTTTAAAGGAATATCCGGAATATCTGTCCGATAAATAATCATTCATGGCTGTTATAAACAATAGATTAAGTTTTCATCGAATAATCACGTTGTAGGTCCCCACAATCGGACCTTGATGGTAATGAGAAAGTTTTGACTATTAAAGATAGATGAGGTCATCAAAGAAAGTCCAAAGATACATATACCAACCTACCTTCAGGTGACAATAAAAATCGAAAGTTGGAGTTTTTTATTGGCCATTTGTTCAATGCTGCTACTACATGAGAAAACAATGTACTGTAAATATTAGGTCATTCAGATAATATTTAAGGGTGTCTCAAGTGAGGTAAATAATTCTCCTTATTCATTAATATTTTTTTAATTACTTATTACGATTGGAGTACGCCTGCACTTAAACTTTATGAACTAAAACTAACGTTTATTTACATTAATTAAAAAAAAATATTAATTTATTTTTACTAGGTAATGAACAATTAATTTGTGTTATAAGGAGAATTATTTACCTCACTTGAGACACCCTTAAATATTATCTGAATGATCTAATATTTACAGTACATTGTTTTCTCATGTAGTAGCAGCATTGAGCAAATGGCCAATAAAAAACTCCAACTTTCGATTTTTATTGTCACCCTAAATTAAATATTCTAAACAAAAATGCATAAAAAATTAATAATTAGTATTTTTTACTGTCACCAAAATGTATTAAATATCCAGAGAAAAACGTAATATTATACCAATTAGTAATTTTTTGTGATTTTCAGAAATTCTGTTTGTAGGCGGACTTTTTCGAAGACAGTAGGTATCACGTACATATATATGCGTATATATATGTGTCTAAATCATCAAAAACACTTAGCATTATCGAAAAAAACCATTAAAAACGTGATTATATCAATAATATAATTGTTGTCAGTGAAGCATTTTCAAAACTTGGAATCTGTCTCAGGAAGTGAATGAAAATAAGAACTATTTCCACAATTTTGATACGGAAATATTTCGAGAAAACAGCCCCTCCCCCCCAACCTTTTTCGGGACTTATTTTCTCGCCTCATTGCTAAAGAATTATTCTACAAAACTCGTTCGAATTTCAATGTATTTATTTGTATAGAGTCTCTTTTTGATTGAGCGTTTAAAATTTAGAATTATAGGATCAATGAAAGAAAGCCACCCCCGGCCTTTTTAGTTAGCTCTATAAGGCTAACTAACGAAAATATCACGACCTAACCTAACCAATTGCTAGGTCAACTGTACGCCCTTGGCGATTGGTTAGGTTAGGTCGTTATATTTTCGTTAGTTAACCTTATAAAGCTAACTAAAGAAGGCTGGGGGTGGCTTTCTTTCATTGATTCGAATTATATAATAATTAATAATATTCGAAATGGGGCTTGTTCTCGTTAAATTAACAATAAATGAGTTTGTTAAGGTTAAGGTTAAGGTTAAGGTAAGGTATATTTTGAATATCCCTGAAATAATTTATGTTAATTGATTAAATAAAACTTACAATAACATGTTTTATTTTAAGAGTTTTTGGACAACAGGATATTTTTGGTTTAGCTTCAGGATTAATTTTTATAAACATACGGTTCGAAGCTTGTTTTTGTTTTAAAGTTTTTGTTATAAAATTCCGCCATTTTGTTCTTTAGATTTTAAGTTATCAGGATTTAGAAAAAAAAAAAACCGTTTTAATCCCATTTAAAGTAAAACCAAATAAAAATCCTTCACAAATGAATTAATTGTAGATTTAAGGATTTAATTAATTAGAACTATGATACGAAATTATTCGCAGGTGAATATTAACTAGAGTCACTTCGATGTCATAACACCGCTTCCAGTCGATCAGTGAAGTTCAGCGACATTCGCGGTCTTGGTTGTAATTGGTTGAGAGACTGTACCCCTCGTCCAGATGATAGAACGATTCGTGATTCGGGTCCCTCGTAAAGGTGCGGTTCCCCTTCGTCATGTGACCTTAGACGATGAGAACGAAGTTATAAAAGCCCATCAAACAAACCTAAATAATTCAAGTGTTGGAACACGACATTTTCTGTAACCACAAATCCTCATGGAATGAAATCAGTGGAGTTCACAGACTCACCCGTTATTCGCTACATGTTCGTCACCAGAGATTTACGGACGGTCACAGGAACTCGCGAGATCTCTCTGAAGAAGGAAAGAGGTGGAAATACCGTAGTAGCAACTGCGCCTTCTGTCGCGCACAATGTGTGTGGTCTTCTCACCCGCCAAAGACCAAACTTATCATTTCAAAGAAACAAAAATTCGCTCTTGCGTGTTATCATAATAAACTAGCTTATATATATATATATATATAACACGTGTGTGTGTGTGTGTGTGTGTGTGTGTGTGTGTGTGTGCGTGCGTGTGAGTGATCCCAAGACTGTTGCATCCTGCAATAAAGCGATCGTATGTTTATAATATCATCTGAATTAAACGTTGTATTGCCGACTTTGAATGCTATCCTGAGATCGATTTCGCATCTCCCTCTACCCCCACTACCCCCCCGAAGGATTCTGAGGATTCCTACCTACTGGAGAGCGACCAACCCCATCCCATGTGACCACTTCCGGCTATTAAAGGAGGGAATAAATTTTTTGTCTTCTTAACGGGAGGGTCAAAGGTGACTACAACTGGCCCTTAGGTGTCTCCCAACTCCAATTATGAAGTTACGCGATGTTCAGTACTACTTAGAAAACGAATCAGTCTGAAATGTGGAGCCCAAATTGAGTACTGCAAAACTCATCAGGAAAAGGTACATTAGAATTCTTTGATAAGTACATGTCTACCGACGGAGAAATGCGATGCACATTAGCAGCGGTCCACCTTGCGTGTATAAATCTTTCTTTGTACAGTTCAAACCGTGACAATTACTCATACGCCCGCGAGAGAGAGATAGATAGATAGAGAGAGATAGATAGATAGATAGATAGAGAGAGAGAGAGAGAGAGAGAGAGAGAGAGAGAGAGAGAGGTATTTTAATGAGAAGAACAAAAATTTGATCTGATTTGAAAGGATGAAAGCAATGACTTTCTATTTAAAATGTTCACACTTCAAATTTTAAAATTCTTCAAATTTTGAAACGTTTAAAAACTTGCATGATAATTTGAGTTAATTGAGCAAAGCCTTTGCGCGTTGGGGGATTGGGGAGGAGGCCGGGGTTCCGAATTCAAATAATTTGTAGACTAAATGAAAGAAAGAGCCCGATTCACGCGGTAAATGATAATATATTAAGCTTAAAATCGAATTTTAATTTCGCCAGAAGGATAATAAATAATGTTATTGACGAGGGAACAGCAAAGATGGCGGAAATTTTAAGTCAATTTAGACTGACGTCATCCTCGTTTCATCTTATTTTAATAATTCATTAATAATTTTAATAATTCATTAATAATTTTAATAATTCATTAATAATTGATGACATAAGAAATAGAATATTAGAATTTCTGCTATGGTACAATAATTTTAATATTAAACAATTATTAATTGGACTATTTATTTTATTTTATTTGGTCCCTTAAGTTTTAGGCTTTACTGGGCTCACGGATTAATTAAAAGATAACATAACACTTCACAGGTAATTACGATTAAGTAATATATAAGTTATGAATAGCAGGTATTAATTAATTTGGAATAGTGAACTTGATTGTACATTAAATTGTATGCGAATACAACTTAAGAAATAGGTTGTATGTTTCAAAACGTTCTGAAACGTATTCTGACTAGTGGTGCACCGATTAATCGGTATCGGCACCTGGCATGCCGATTAATCGGCATTTTGCCGATATTAAGAAAATACCTGACATTTGCCGATATTAGGAAAATATCTGGCATGGCCGATTAATCGGCATGCCAGGTGCCCGATACCGATTAATCGGTGCACCACTAATTCTGACCTTAAATCACAATTGTTTATATTCTCGATGTATTCAACCAATGGGGAGTCACAGAGCCTTCGTCAGCTATACTGTAGAAGCATGGTAATTAAAATATTCAAAAGGTCTTTGTTACTTTCATAAGGTTGTTTAACCTCCTTCGTAGCATCCAAGGTCATATGACGATGGAGACCTACAGCTTTAAGTGCGATCCGAATCACGGGTCGCTACATCATCTGGACGCGGAGCACGTCCCCCATCTAACTACTACCCGCACCCAGTATCGCTTAACTTCGACGAGAAGCGGTGTTACAACATTGGCCACGACGCATCCCATTCCGGAATTAGCTTGTGTTATTAATATTACCCTCAAGGTGCCGTAACTGACGTTCGCCAAGTGAGCATTCTGCAAGAATGTATTAAAAGGTCGTTAAAAGTCATTACATAAACAGTTTGTGAATATTAAACAAAACGAGATTTGACCAAATGGTATTTGTTAGAAAATCTTGAAGAGGAAACGCCATTTTGCCCCAAAGCGATATCACAACTGTACCGAGTCATGCTTCATGAAGCATTGCTTGTATATACAGTAGCTCATCTCGTAAACACTTAGCTACTTGGGTAGTTTTTATTGTTTATAATTTGATCACTCTTTCTCCCTCTCTCTGGGACATTCAAAGAGTTGGCAGACACGTACACTTGACAGACATCCAATTACAGAAAACGTGCTCAGTGCTCACCCACTTGCCTACCTCGTTAATATGTCTAAGAGTAGAGTAGATACGTATTCAGAAACTACAAAAGAAAATGAATGACATGGATTAGGTGAGGTAGAGTTGCGTTTCTGCCGTCACGATTTCTTTTTCTATTCTTTCTCTTGGGTGGCTGGATGCACGTGACGGGTGAGGGCATGGTGTGCAAAGTCTGATTTTTCTCATTTCCTGTTTCAACTCCTTTCCTGTAGAAGCATTTCGTCACTTTGCTGGCGTGATGGCTTTGCGTGTACATAGGTGTAGACATGGAGAATTTAACCTTTGCTTCTCTCTTAATCCTTTTGGGGCTAGACTGGAGTGGGTTATGGGGTCTTTGTTGGCACGATGCCTCGGTAAATAGCGCTATTAAATATATTGTATAAAATTTAAACCACATATTCGCGCTTTTTGTGACGATACCAAGTAGCTGATATAAGATCAGCAGAAATATATTATTAGTTAGTGTATACAACGGTGCTATCTAGTGTACGATTTTTATGTGTGCATAGTGTAATTGTAGAGTTAGCTTATATATTCTACTCTTTCCTGTAAACTTTCCTTGGCTACTTTTCCAGGGTCAAAGTATTTTCTTCAACCTTTTTCCGTACCCGACTCTGGCGGGGAGGGAGCGGATGCTGGGCAGTGGGCCTTACGCTTTCCTATCTAGTTTTCTACTACTGCTAAAATAGTTAAAAAAATTAACTAGTTTAATAACAGAAACCTTCCCAAGTGGACCGGAAGGTCTTTGAGGCTGCCTCTTGTCCTTGTAACTCTCTCTCCATCTCTAAGAGGGTAAGAGAGGGAGCTCTCATTTCAATCTGAGGCATTTCCTAGACTGGAAGTATATGGTCATTCCATTAGTATAGGCGAAATCCAGTATAGGATGTGGTGAAATCCAGTTATTTAGATCATACAAATATTGTTTGGCATTAGAAGAGGAACGACGCTTTAGTTGTTTAACGCTGAATAGGCCCTAATAGCTTTTGTCAGCGAAGTTCACAAATTTAGAGACATAAATAAAGCAATTTAGATAGTCAAAGAGATTAGGCCGACTGGATTTCGCCTCGCATTAGGCAGGAAATAAAATTAATAAATACTTTTCTTTGGCGAATTATTAAATTTCACCTGAATTTTGCTTTTGTTCCCGATTTTGCTTCCCTGAATCGAGCATTGCCCCGTAGTAGAAATAAACAGAGCGAGACACGGTGAAAGATTATTTTACTGAAAGGCTTGGCGTGTGCTTTCAATCAACTCTATATAATCTTCTTCACTTCGCTCCTATCCCGTTTACTGATTCACAACTCTCGTTAATGAGAAAAAAACCGGGTTACATACAGGTATTTGTCAGAAGGTTATGGGATTTGTTTATATTTTAATAATCTCTATATTCAGAGGTTTATAGTTGTATAGGTTGTATAGGTTTATAGGTTCAGAGGTTTCTAACGTTGTAGAATGTACAGTTTCGGGAAAAGGTTTGCCACGAAATTTAAGATCTGTAAAAAGCACAAAAAATTACCAATTGGTCTTGTTTTTTAAATTTATCAGTATTATCAAAATTAATAAAATATACAAAGAAAAACAGGGTATTACCAATAGGTGATTTATTGCCCTTTTAAGAAATGTTAGGTTTTTTGTGAACTTTATTCCAACACTTAGAAGAACTAAGTTTTTATTTTTAATATTGACTTTAATTAAAAGAATTATTGAGAAACATAAATTTTAGGAAGATTTGAAAACTTTTAAGAATTTATCTGGATCTGGTCATAAGGGAAAATTTTTAGTTCAAATCCGGAATGGAATCTTACCAAAGTTAAATATTTCTAATTCTAGTCCTAATCCGGGATTATTCCTTATTCGCATGCAAAGAAGTGAACAGGACAAGTAAACTCAAGGCTAAGTACGACGTTATGCTTGCTATAAATAATTATATAAGCGAGTAAGTACAGGGTGTTCGGAAAGTCCCGTCATCCCCTACAAAATGTACATATTATAATACCAATTTTTGTGTGATTAATTGAATTTATTTGTGATTTATTGACATTTTTTTTCTTTTCCAGGTATTAGAGTTGTGTGGACAATGGCAGACCAGAGCTGTTTGAAACTGGCTCCATCTAGGACAGACCACGGTCGGGAAGACCAACAACGCGAGCAGAACAATGTGAAGGTGTGATTGCATCGGTGGCTCGTTCACGAAAAAAATCACTTCGGAAACGATCACAAGAACTTGCAGACCACAATGAGAGATCACATGACAAAAGATCTCGGCATGAAACCATACCGTCCGTCATTTGTTAATGAATTAAGCAATACAGACGAAAATGATTGTGCACACAGCTATTTTTGATTAGTTTAATTACTAGTAGTAACTGCATTTACTGTAATTAAAGTAATTATTGCCTGTGACTTGTTTCTTAAATTACACCTACCACATATAAAGACAATTAATCACACAAAAATAAATTGGTATTACAATATGTATATTTTGTAGGGGGTGACGGGACTTTTTGAACACCCTGTATATAGCTATTTAGAGAGATAGACAGATAGAGAACCCTGTCTATAATGTTGAATTACGATGTGACCTTTGACTCATAGCTATGTAAATTCCTAATACAGAATCCGAAATGAAGAAGAACCAGTGACAACAAAATCTGAAAATTCCATCCTAAAACAACAAACAACAACAATAATAATAATAATAATAATAATAATAATAATAATTTGTTTGGAACCAATGAATGGTTTACTATTTTCTCTTCGGCAGGAAGTGGAGGCGAAGAGTTTTTGTTGGAACTGGACTAGAACCGAAAATGGAATTAGAATCAATTCCCCGAGGGTCGGAATTACCCAGCTATAGACTATACTAAAAATTATAAAAACCTTTCAACAAATTTACGCCAACCTGACCTGTCATAATCTACTGTACATTTAACCAGATGTATCAGACCTCTTCGAAACCTTAGTAAAAATTGCTATCCAGATTTTAAATGTATGTCAAAAAGGAGCTACCATTTTAGACTAATATAAGTACCTTAAGGTAATCATATGCCATATTTATTATTTTGCTGTCGAAGCTAATCGAAAACAGTAAACATGTAGTTTTGGGGCCAAAACATTTTTCGGCAACGCCCATGACCCATGATTGGCCAAAAGCTAGTGACGTTAGAAACTACGAACCAATCTTGAACGACCATCTAACCTAGCCTACGCTTAACCCGAGCATTATATGCACTCTGATTGGAACACGTATGAAATGGGCGGAATTTCGACTTAGAAAAAATCTGTTGTTCACAAACTACATATTAGACCAGAAAATGAGTCTTTTAGTTTTTAGTTTCAAGAATCCGTCATGGAGAAAATTGGTAGACCGTAAAACGTTTAGAAAATGGGTGAAGGTAAACTTTAAACTGAAATAGATGTTACTACTAGGGCATGGTTAATTAATCCATTTTTAGGAAAAAGTGCTGAATGATGAAATTTTCTAATTAATCAATGATTAACTGATTAAAATTATTAAAAATTAAATACTTCTGAAAAGAGTAAGAAAGAGCTTTATTGTTTCTCTTGCGTGAGATAAGACCGAAGGAAACATTTTGCTCAAACATTTAGTTTGCTTTAGTTCAAGAAATCAGGCATGGGCGGATTAGACAGTTTATACATGCAAAAAGGTGTCAAATTCAAATAATATATTACAGAATTTGGGTCTTTTCCGTTTGGGGACTAGCAGCGAATTTTAATGAAACTCGGTATACTAATGTAGTTTTGGTCAATGATTTAAAAAATAACTTTCTTTTTTGGAGAAATGCAAAACAAACATGTTAGAGCACTTTAAATAATTAATATGTGTTTTAACTAGCTTAAACTAGTTACCAGTGGCGGCTCGTCGGTAGGCACTGCGGAACTGCAGTACCCGTAAATTTTTTATTTACAATTGAAATAATCAAGAACAATATAAGGATGAGCTCACTGAATAACTTTTTCAATAACTTTTGAAACTTTTAGTCATTGCTCAATGCTCATCCTTTTATTTCAGTAATTATTTCAACCCATTCTTAGAGACAGCACCCCTAGAATTTTTAGTCACGAGCCGCCACTGCTAGTTACAGAGGATTGTGTTAAATTTAGCCAGATTCACAAACTGCTACTGTTTATGAAAAAGTGCTCTAAGTGTGGGAAAGTGTATTCCTTTGATAAAAATACTCAGTTCTTTCGTTGCCAAAAGCGTCAGGTCAAAATGGTAAAAAGTGCAACTTTACGAAGAATACGTTTTTTGAAGGATCCCGGCAGATCTGTAAAAGTAGCAGAAAAAAAAATCAAGAATTAATGCCCAGTTAGGTCAGTTGAATGGCCGGTTAGGTCAACTGTACGCCCTTGACGATTGGTTAGGTTAAGTATGATATTTTCGTTAAAAACACATTAATTATAAAGTGTTTGTTTTTCATTTCTCCAAAAAAAGAAAGTTATTTTTGAAATCAGTGACCAAAACTACATTAGTATACCAATTTTCATTAAAATTCGCTGCTAGCCCCCAAACGGAAAAGATCCCAAAATTTAAAGTAAAATGCTGGTGAAATTATGAGGAAAATGAATCATTTCCCATCATTTTCTAAAAATATTTTTTGATTAATTAATGATTAAATTCGAAACAATGATTAACTGATTAATCAGAACCATGCCCTAGTTACTACGGGTATCTATCGACTTAAAGACAATAACATTCTAAACCCCTATTTCCTCACACGTAGGGAGGGTTGAGCGTGACTCCCAAGAAAGTCACTTGAATTCTAGCAATCACAGACGGTACAATAATAGCCAAACTTGCGCTTTCGCAGCGTGAGTCCAATCTGTAACAAAGTGAGCCACAATTGAAATACTTATTTGTATAAAACGCATTTCTTTTGTGGAATGTGAAACGGTGATAATTGAGGGGAAGATTCGCCCATCGTATTCGAAACATTTTGAACACCATGGAAGAAAATATTTTTGTTAAGTGCAGTTTTATCTCTCGAGTTTTCGAGTGAAACTTAGCCTACAATCATTAAATTTGTAAAAAAAAAACACAAAAAATTACTGATTGGTTTTGTTTTGTAAATTTATTACGCTTATCAAAATTAATAAAATATATAAAGAAGGACAGAGTATTACGAATTAGTAATTTTTTATGCTTTTTAGAACTTTTTAGTTTTGCGATGAGCTTTTTCCCGACACATTTATATAAGAAAAAATTATAACTAAAAGAAAGCATTGACAAAATGGCTAACATTTTGCCCTTTTTTTACCCCCTTGCCTTACCAAAAGTTTTAAATAAGTCGCATTGATACTACTAATAGCGATTTTATAACCGCTAATATAAAACTTGGATCTTTTCCTTTATAGCACCCTCAACTGTACGCCTTTGACGATTGGCTAGGTTAAGTCGTGATATTTTCGTTAGTTTTAACGAAAATATCACAACTTAATCTAACCAATTAACCTAACCAATCGTTTTCTTGTCGTTTGTGGCAAAATTTTTACTAAGTGAAAAGAAGAAATGGATTACCTGAAGAGCTTTCCCCCCTAGGTAGAGCTTGAGGGCGGAGTTCTTCAGGTGGATCGGGCTGAGGGGGGGAGTTCTTCAGGTGGATCGGGCTGGGGGGATAATCTTCAGGTGATCCATATATATATATAATATTATATATATATATATATATATATATATGCCCGGTTAGGTTAATTGAATGCCCGGTTAAGTCAACTGAATGCCCGGTTAGGTTAACTAAATGCCAGGTTAGGTCAACTGTACGCCCTTGATGATTGGTTAGGTTAAGTCGTGATATTTCGTTAGTTTACTGTCAAAAGTGGGGGGGGGAGTATCTCCAGGTGGAGCGGACTGGAGTGGAGTATCTTCAGGTGGATCGGGCTGAGGGGGAAGATCTTCAGGTGATCCGAAGAAATTAGGGGGTGCTATAAAGGAAAAGATCCTAAAATTTAATAAATTTGAATAAAACACACATATACAGTACCATATTTACCGATTACTAATTTTACTAATCCTTTTTACTAATCACACGCATCTATGCATCTCCAAATCATTCATTCCCTCATTCGGTTGGGTTTTAGCGTTTGTACGTAGTTGGTGTAATTGTTCTTTTTACCAACTAAAACTGGCCGAGGAAATGAAATCATAACAACAGACTCGAACTGTACGAAAATATAACCTTAATTAATGAGCTCAATTGGCAGACAAAATGAAACAGTGACACCATCGCGGATTACGAAAAAGATTAACTTTTGAAATTATGAGAAAATACTTTCTATACAAAATCTTCGAGTCACTTGGATAAAAAAAAGACACACACACACATACTAATATATATATATATATATATATATATATATATATATATATATACATGCAATTTTTCTTATTTGAAATAAGATTACAAATATTATATACAAATTTCAAGGTATTCCCATAATATTTACTGGGTGCTCAAGCATTGGCAAAATGTTGGGAAAAATATTTGTTTAACAAAAAATAATGAACTGTTTATTTGAAGCAAAAGTAGCTTTAGTTTTCACATAATGGATTTGTCTTCAAATGCAGCTAAATGTAGTCATCTGAGCATTTGCTTACTGCCAGTGTTGATTTCTCGTTGTCAGGGAATTGGCGCTTGTGCATCTCAACCACTTGTAGGAAGAACTGCTTTTGTGTTTCGTTTTTGGTAATGGTTTCGTTGAAGGTTTATATCATGGGCACACCCCGTTCAGCACTGTCATTGATTACCCTGAGTCTTGATGGATGACTCTTTCCATCTCTGTAGGCTGGTTGATCTTCCCACTCATCAGGATGAAGTTCCAAGAACTCTCGTCTGATCTTGAAAGTATCCAGTAACTTCAGTGATGTCCAGTTGACAAAGTCGTTGAGATCCATACCATCTACTAAACCTTTTCCTTCATGTTTCCTCTGATCCTTTTGTATACTCCTTTCTCCAAGGTTTTAGCTGCTTCAACCATTTTCAACTTTGTCTCACTTGATACCTTGTCAGAAAATAAAGCCAAACCAACCAGATCAGATCCTAGATACAACAGATGGCGCTTGAAAGAAGTTAAGGCAGCATCAACGTTGAGTTCATTATAGGCACAAAGCTGCCTGCAAAGGTTGAGGTCATTAACAGGTGCATCGAGGGCCATTGGCGCAGAATACCATGCTTTAACATAGACTAGTGCAATGAAGAGAGAGAATTCGAGCAAGTTCTTCTCTTCATTTCTTGACATTTGAAACTGTTTCCGAAATATGTAGATTTTCAAAGCATAAATGGCCTTGGCCATCCATCTTGCATGATGAACTGCGCCTGGCTTTCTGAATTTTACTCCATTAGGTGGTATTTCACCAAGAAAAATAAGTGTCAAATCGAGCAATTCATGATAGTCATCTCTTGGCAATGAAGTTACATTTTGATTGATTTGAAGAATATCCAGGATGTTTAGCACTGAAGATTCCCTAAGGGTCCTGCTTTTCTCTGAAATGGTAAGTCTTTGGTCATGGCAAGCTTTATAATAAGTTGTATTAATCATTGGCCAGTGTTCTTGGAATCGTCGGAATATTTGGATGTTTGGTCCTGAAGATAGGCCAGTCAGATTTTTGAAAACATGAGCACACACAATCTCCATAATGTGATGGCGACATGCTAGATGCAACAACCTTTTGCCAAGCTTTTGCTCTAATAACTTACAGCAGCCTGACTGATATCCAGTGTTAGATGATGTTGTGTCAAATGACATTGCAACAATCTCATCTTTGATGTTCCATTTCTCTAAAACTTTGTGTATGGTGCTCGCCATCACTTCACCTGTACCAGCAGTGATCTTTGGAATACAAAGTAACTTTTGTTGCGAAAGATCTGGGCTTGACACAATGATGGCAAGGCGATGAACTTTTGTTGCCTCATCATTCTGTTTCGTCGAGTTAAACAATATTTTTCCGTCCCAGTGGACAACAAGGCACGCATCTCTTTCCTTTGGATCATGTTGAAAAGCTTCCTTGATATGATCTACTGCAGATGTACGGTGCTTGATTCGCTGATAACGGATGCTGCTCTTTGAGAGGGACACTTTTCCAATGTCAACTCCAAGACTTTTGGCAGTTGCACTAACTACATGGGCTACTTGTCCATGGCTCAGATTGGTTCTATCACATGCTGCTGCTACTTCAGAAGTCAAAACCTCTGCTGTCTTTTGACCCTTGTGAGGATTTGACAATAATTTACTTCCAGAGGAACTGCCTTTCCACTTAGGATCATCATTCATGTCACTGTCTGAGCTACTGTTACTTGATGTTGATGATATGGGAATAGAGTCCATTTTCTTTGCTGTTTCAGACTGGCGTTCCTTTTCCTGCTCCACTCTTTTCATAAATTCTTCCATTCTACTTTGACTTCTTTTCTCAATATTGCTGACTTTCTTGTCCACCCCGGCCATTTCCTACTTTCTGTTAGTTCGCTGGTCTGTCAGAAACACTCGATCCTCCTCAATTTTAATCAGGTTATGGGCCTCCTTATGGACAATATCAAACAATGATTCAGCTTCATCTATAAATTTTTCTTCACGCGCCTTTTGAGCAGCATCTCCCCTTTTTCTATTCTTCTTCAGTTTCTTGTAGTTATTAATCACGAGGGTTAGCTTTGCTATTATGCTTCTTTTTTCTCCTGTAGGGATTCTTGCATTTGCCCACACCTCTGACAGTTGCCTAACTGCTACTTCTTTTGCTTTGGATTCCTTTTTATTTCCAGTGTAGTGAGTGTAGTGAAAAACACTTGCATTACATCTCGAGTACTCGGCAGATTTTTTCCACTGAAGTGTGGAGTAGGCTGACCAATAAGATACACATCAGTTGAAAGCCTCGTAGTTTTGGTTGTTGCCATCTTGGTTCAGTGAAGTGGTAGAGTTAATCTGTAAAAAACAAAATTCAGTATTAGTTACAATATAATTATGTATTAGTTCAGTATGATGTATTAAAAGTTCTGAGGTAACAAAGTATACAAAATTTTATTAAGCCCCTTCCGTAAGATGACACCAATTAAGGTGTCTTAATCCTCTCTCTCTCTCTCCAACATATATTGAATCTTTATTAGTACACTTTAGCATATACTCACATGCCATATGATATCGACAGCATTAGTTTGATATCTGAGATCTACCGTCTTGGTTCTTCATTGTAGTGTTGGAGTTATCTGTAAAATAAATTAATGTCCGTAAATATAAAATAATACGATTAATATGACGTAGTAAAATTTCAAATGTAACAATGCACACGAACTTCCACTATTGTAAAATTATGCTTTTCTCTTTCTACAACATACATCAACTCTTTATTAATTAATAGTCCAGTATACACTCACATGACAATCCCCTTCAGCAGCAACAAGATTACTAAAGGAGTGTAGCCTGTGTAGGTTTGAACAGTGGCTGAAAAATTAATCTAGTGACATCTGGCATCTCTAATAACCGTTACAGTTTCGGCGGGTTGAGAAACATCAGTGACCTGTAGTGAGATACCACTGATCAGCTCTATCGGGTAAATAATGGCTTTGAGCACCCAGTAAAAATTATGCAATCAAGTAGAGATTTGGTATGTAAGTTGTAACTATCAAAACCAACTCAAAAAACAAAATGCTCAATGATTTGGCCACGAATGAAAAATTACCATAGTTCTGTGAACCGCCCTAATATATATATATATGGCGAATATTAAGTTTCACGGAGACCAGATACATTTGGTTAAATGGTCGTTTTAGATTGGTTAGTTACTTCTCGTGTGACCAATTTCAGCCAATCACGATCTTTGTAATAAATTTCAACTTTGCCAAAAGCTCTGATCTTTGCGAAACTTCATATACTACCAGTCAAACGTTTAAGTACACCTACTAATTTCCAATGTTTTGCTTCTTAGCTCATAACATAAACTTCAAATGTAAACTTAACAGGTACTAGAGATGAATTTGCTTACCTGGCTTTCATATTATATGCTTCAATGCATCTGCCCTATGCAGTGTGTTGTAACACAGAAGCTTCTTCAAAATAGTCTTCAAAATGTGTTAATTCACTTCTAGCATGCAACCTAAAATTAATGCCATTAGCTCTGCACAAAGGTCCAAAAACAGTTTAAAAGTCTTTACTGGGGTAATGTGTTTCTTCAGGAGTATGTTAATACATGTGTTCAGTTATTAACATGCGCTGCAGGTGTTTACATATAAAATCCTTGCAGAGGAGCTAACTGTGTAGTTTAAGGTATATTTCTGTGTTTCAGAAAGCAAAAATGGGTGCCAAAGCTCAGTTAACAACAGAAAAAAGACAGTCGATTGTAACTTTGAGAAATGAGGGCCAATCACTGAGGGAAATTGCAAAAAAATTAAAAGTTTCTGTGAATGCAGTTGCTTGTGCCATTAAACGGTACGAAGAAACTGGTCAAAATAAGGACAGAAAAAGGTCAGGGTGACCAGAACCACAACAGACTCAGAGGACAAGTATAGCCGAGTCACCAGTCTGCGCAACAGACGCTTCACAGCACCTGAAATCAAAGCACAACTGAACAACTCCAGAAGTACAATAGTTTCAACATCAACTGTTCAGAGAAGACTAAGAGAGGCAGGATTAAAAAGACGAACTGCAGCAAAGAAACCAATGCTGAGATTCCAGAACAAAAAGAAAAGGCTAGCCTGGGCTAAAAACCACCAAAAATGGACTGTTGAGCAGTAGACATTTGTCCTTTGGACTGACGAATCAAAGTTCGAAGTTTCTGGATCCAAACGCAGAGTATTTGTGCGGCGCAGAGCGGGTGAAAGAATGACACAGCAGTGTGTTGTGCCAACAGTGAAGCACGGTAGAGAAAGTGTGATGATCTGGGGATGTTTTGCAGGGGAGCAAGTTGGAGATCTCCATAAAGTCGCTGAATACTGAACCAACGTGGCTATCACAGCATTCTACAGCGCCATGCCATCTCATCTGGACTGCGACTAGTTGGCCAACAGTTCATAACGCAGCAAGACAACGATCCTAAACACACTTTCAAGCTGTGTCAAAATTACCTGAAGCAGAAAGAACGGCAACGTCAGCTCACAGTTATAGAATGGCCAGCACAGTCCCCGGTTCTGAAACCCCATCGAGCTAGTGTGGGATGAACTGGATCGACGAGTGAAAGCCAAGCAGCCATCCAGTGCTCAGAAGCTCTGATAACTCTTACAGGAGTGCTGGCAGCAGCTTTCACCAGACTATCTTCTTTCTTTTGTTGAGCGAATGCCTCGAATTTGTTCTGTTGTAATTGCTGCTAGAGGAGGCTATTTTGATGAATCTAAAATTTAGACTTTCCTTTTGGTAAATTGTCCTGATTTGTTGTTATTTAAGTTCCCATGTTTGTACTTATGAATTTGTGCCATGATAACTTAGTTAATAAATAAAAAACTTTAAACAAAATTTGAAATTTATGAATATTTCAGGGTGTACTTAAACTTTGACTGGTAGTGTATATATATATATATATATATATATATATATATATATATGATGAATAAAACCACGAAGGAAAGGAAACACAGAATGGTACTCAAGCGCTTTCGTCTAATGACATCCTCAGGAACACTGAAGTACATAAAGAGTTACAGCCTATATATATATAGGTTACAGAAAAAAAAAAAAAAAAAAAAAAAAAAATATATTATAATATATATATATATATATATATATATATATATATATATATATATATAGGGGTTACACAAAATAATATGAACACCCGCCGATTTCACCGGTTATCTTTACGGACTGCTCAGACACAAAGTAAACGGTCAAATGACTGGCAAACCTATTTAAATGCGTAACAGAGAGTGTATACGTCATGTTATAACCCTCACGTTGTTTTTACAGATCTGAGTGAATTATGAATTAGCAGTTATGAACGACCTGTCAGACTTCCAAAGAGGGCAAATTGTCGGAGCGCGGATGGCTGGTGCATCGGTGACGAAAACCGCTCAGATGTTCAATGTATCCAGAGGAACTGTCTCTATGGTCATGTCTGCATACCAAAACCATGGAAAGACAAGCACCGACAAATGCAATAGTGGACGCAAGAAGAAGCTGTGTGATCGAGACCGCCGGGTGCTAAAGCGCATTGTGACAAAGAACCATAAGACCACAGCTCCAAAAGTGACTGCAGAGCTTAACCAGCATCTTGCAAGCCCGGTATCGACCAGAACTGTACGTCGCGAGCTCCATGGAGCTGGATACCATGGCAGGCTGCAATTGCCAACCCTTCCTTTCGCACATCAACATTGAGCGGCGCAGAAAATGGTGTAATGACCATAAGAATTGGTCAATGGACCGGTGGAAGAATGTAGTCTACTCCGACGAATCCTCCTTTACGCTATTTCCATGTTCCGGTCGAGTTTACGTCTGGAGACAGCCTAAAGATGCTTATGACCCCGACTGCCTGACCCCAACCGTTAAGCATGGAGGCGGATCTGTGATGGTTTGGGCAGCAATATCGTGGAATACTCTTGGCCCAGCTGTAGTACTGCATGGTAGGGTTAACGCCCAGGTCTATCTGTCAATATTGGCTGACCAGGTCAATCCCATGGTCCAAACGCTGTTTCCCAATGGCGCCGCCGTCTTCCAGGATGATAATGCACCAATCCACACCGCTGGGGTCGTTAAAAACTGGTTTGAAGAGCATGTTAGTGAAGTAGAACGCTTGGATTGGCCTCCACAATCCCCGGATCTTAACATTATCGAGCATCTGTGGTGTCAGTTGGAGCAGCAGGTCAGAAGCCGATTCCCACCGCCGGCGTCTTTGGAGGAACTGGAGCAGGGTTTGCTCGAAGAATGGCTCAGGATTCCTCTAGCCACTGTCCAAAAGCTGTATGAATCAATTCCCCGACGCATTGCAGCTGTTATTGCCGCTAAAGGAGGACCAACTCCATATTAAGAATAAAAACCGCCATTTATCAAGGTGTTCATATTATTTTGTCTAACCCCTGTATATATATATATATATATATATATATATATATATATATATATATGATACACACAGACCGTGCATGGAACAAGGAACTCTTCTGGATAATTAAATCCACTATAGTCCATATAAGTAATGGTAAATGACAAATACCATAGTTTTTCTTTTTCATGATGCAAGCCCGACGTGGGCAACGGGTCTCTCGCAAAGAGGTCCCATAAAATATAGCTTCCCTCACCAGCTATCTGCAAAGCAGACAGGATCCAGCTTTGGGACATGGATCTAGGGTTAAAGCAGCCTAGCCCCACTACATTTAGAACCTCAATATAAGTAAAAGACTCGTTGCATTCACGTCGGATTGAATAAATCAAAGAAAAAGGGGTAACTATTATATTTTTAGACAAAACCAAAACTTAAACCTCAACTGGCAGAATTGAGCGTCCACTTTTCAAGGCATATAACATGTCCGTTTCATGATGGGAATGAACTCAGAATGGTTCATGAGTTTTTTATGATACACACAGACCGTGCATGGAACAAGGAACTCTTCTGGGATAATTAAATCCACTATAGTCCGAATAAGTAATGGTAAATGACAAATACCATAGTTTTTCTTTTTCATGATGCAAGCCCGACGTGGGCAACGGGTCTCTCCCAGAAGAGTTCCTTGTTCCATGCACGGTCTGTGTGTATCATAAAAAACTCAGGGAACCATTCTGAGTTCATTCCCATCATGAAACGGACATGTTATGTGCCTTGAAAAGTGGACGCTCAATTCTGCCAGTTGAGGTTTAAGTTTTGGTTTTGTCTAAAAATATAATAGTTACCCCTTTTTCTTTGATTTATTCAATCCGACGTGAATGCAACGAGTCTTTTACTTATATTGAGGTTCTAAATGTAGTGGGGCTAGGCTGCTTTAAACCTTAGATCCATGTCCCAAAGCTGGATCCTGTCTGCTTTGCAGATAGCTGGTGAGGGAAGCTATATTTATGGGACCTCTTTGCGAGAGACCCGTTGCCCACGTCGGGCTTGCATCATGAAAAAGAAAAACTATGGTATTTGTCATTTACCATTACTTATATGGACTATAGTGGATTTAATTATCCCAGAAGAGTTCCTTGTTCCATGCACGGTCTGTGTGTATCATAAAAAACTCAGGGAACCATTCTGAGTTCATTCCCATATATATATATATATACAATAAACGGAGAAATAAAAATAAAAATTAAAAATTAAAGGATTGTGAGAGGAGCATACAAATTTGTAAGGAAAAACTATCGATTTTTAGCACAAGATCAAATGAATTGTTTCCAACCAATGTTAAAAAAAAAACCTACCAATTTTTAGCACAAGATCAAATGAATTGTTTCCAACCAATGTTATATAAAAAAAAAAATACTAATTTATACTGGAAATCTGCTCGGGTTTTAGCACTCTGCCCTTCTTGTTTAAGGTTCGATGTATATAAAAATAAATTGAAAACTAAAAGTTATTAACTTATTAGAGTAGCATACAAGTTTACCAAAGATTTAGCGTTCTACCCTTCTTATCTAAATCTGTTCTGAAGGAATTCAAAACAACAGGATCGAGTTGAAAAAGACTTTTGCTCATGTTGAAGTTATTTGTAAGTTGGATAATGGCAGACTCAAGAATATTTCTATTAATATTGTTGCTAGAGTGAAATAAAACTGAAGCATTATTCCAATCAATACAGTGGGATAACTCTGACAAATGGACAAAAAGGGCACTGGACGACTGTCCTGTTCTAACGGAATATTGATGCTGTTTTATACGTGTGTGCAAATCCTTTCCCGTCTGACTTATGTAAAAGGAATCACATTGTTTACAACCAATTTTATAGATAATGCCTGAATTAAATTATTGGTAGGGCTATTTTTTACTATGATATTTTTCACAATATTGTGATATGAAAATACTACATTAATATCCAAAAGTTTAAGTACATTAGCAATGCTTAAAAAGCCCGGGAAAAATGGAAGTACTAAAATATTTTTTGACAGTACGAGTGTTATTATTCACACAATAGAAAGTTCGTTTTGCCTTGTTGAGACAAGATTCCATAAACGCAGATGGATAACACAGATCACTTCCAATACCGTTGATTTTTCTAATTCGGCATCGATGTATTCCGGACTGGCGATCCTAAGGGCGCGGAGAAACATTGAAGAAAAAATGGCCTACTTAGTGGGGGTGTCATGTCCCGAGTAAAAATGTACGTAGGACAAATTGTTTTTTTTTTTCCGATAGATACTAAACTTAAAACCTGGGCTTTCCCTATGTACACGCACATCCAAAAACGGGATGAGGAAGTTATCCAGGTCACGATTCATGGGCCAGATACACAAAATATCGTCGACGTACCGCAACCAAGGGATGCCAACCCCCAGGATTCTCGGAATGTAAGTAATTTCGAAAAACTCCATATCAATATTGGAGAGGAGGGGCGACAAGGGGTTGCCCATGGCCATCCCAAAAACATGTTGATAATACTCGTTATTGAAAGTGAATTTACAGTCTTTGATGCAAAGCTTAATAAATTCCAAAACAATGTGTGAAGGTAGTGGCAGGTCATACTTATGTAATTCTTGGGAGAGAAAGTCAAGGATATCGTCAATCGGCACTTTTGTAAACAATGAACAAACGTCAAAACTGATCAATCTATCGTTAGTTTCAATACGTGCATTATTCAATTTTTCAGTAAGATCCCTGGAATTTTTTACATGTGAATCAGAGATAGTTCCGAGAATGGGGGACAATACTTTGACAAGCCATTTGGAGAGTTTCTAAGTAATAGAGCCCACCGAGCTAATAATAGGGCGCATAGGGTTGCCAGGTTTGTGGGTTTTAATAAGACCGTAAAGGTAGGGCAGAGAAGGTGAAGTGGACATGAAAAGCGGAATTAAGTCCTTATGATCTTTGAGAATGCGTTTCAAGCCACTATTAAATGATTTGATGACGTCATCCTACTGGTTCTTCCTAAGTTTGCTGTATGTGGCGGGGTCCTGGAGAAGCTCGTTCATCTTTCTGATGTAGTCCACTTTGTCCATAATAACTATGGTGTTAGCCTTGTCTGCTTTAGTAATATGGAGCTCCCTATCTTTTTTTAATTGTGAGAGGCTATTGCGAAAACGTTTAGGAAAGTTATCTTCGTAACTACTATTCGCCGCACTATAAACAAGGCCTTTAACTATGTTAAACAAATACTGAGGGAGATTACACTGTTTTTCAAAACAAGCGAGACTGTATCAGATTTGTAAAGCCGAAGGTTTTTTAACAATAAAAAAGGACATACCATATCCAAGGGCACTTTTTGCATCGTCACTAATGTTTTTCGAAGAAAGGTTCAAAACACACTTTGAGCTTGCTTTTTTACTCCACTGACTATTTCGCATGAGACTTTTAATTTTTCGATCCAAAATGTTACGAAGTGAAGTAGTTCTCCGGCGCAACTCGTTGTAAATTTCATCAAACAAAGGTTGGATCCACGGTTGGGGAATAACGGTTACAAAATTACGTTTGGCAATGCTTAAATTTTTGAAGGCGGACCACTCATTTTGTCTGGTGACTTCAATATGTTTCTTTAAAATTAATTTGCTGAAGTTGTTGAACGGATGGTCGTCAATTTGTCTGAGGCGAATCGGAAGGAGGGATTTGGGAAGAACTTGCTCCTCTAGACAATTAGTAAGAAACTTTCGTCGGATACGAATTGCATGCCCCTTCATTAATGTAGAAGAAAACACCGACACAAACGGAGACAAGAGAAGGAACAGCAAGCCGAAGGAACGCGTGGTGTTCATTATATGAAAATTATTTCACGAAAGTAACACGTGAAAAATATTTATGATGAATAAAACCACGAAGGAAAGGAAACACAGAATGGTGCTCAAGCGCATCTTGTGAGCATCTCTGTGAGCATCTTCACTCTAACTGATATTCGACGAATTAGTGTTGAAAGATATACTTTCCAACAAGATGGAGCCCCTGCTCACAGAGAACGCCAAACTGTCACATTCATTGAGAACGAAACACCGGATTTTATCGAACCCAATATGTGGCCGGCTAGTAGCCCCGATCTTTCACCACTAGATTATGGTGTTTGGGAAGCCCTGAAGTCCAAAGTTTACATCCCTGGTACCAATATAAGAGACATAGATGAACTACGCGAAAGAATTCTGCTCGGCTGGGAGAAGGTGTCTCAACGATATGTAAACAGGTGTATTGATCAGTGGCGTCCACGTTTGGAGGCCTACGTTGAGCAGGAAGGGAACACATCGATCAACTTCTCAATTAAGACGAACAGCATGCTAACTTGCTAAGGTAAGCATCTATGGAGTTTGGGAGCTCTAGTCCCCATACTTTTTTTAATATGATAGTTTACTTCTAAGGGGTCACTTTTTTTTACCCACCCTGCATATATATAGCGACAAGCTTACATTCGTGAAATGAGGAATCATCGCACGGAAACTTTGAAAGGTATATATATATATATATATATATATATATATATATATATATATATATATATATATATATATATATATATATATATATATATTCACTGAAGGGTGAATCGTGTATTTTTCTTTAAAAGCTCAGGATAAAATAAGTTCCCCTCAAAAGCTAAACTTGAAATGAAGTTTTTGGCTTTCTCGATGGTACTGTTGTAAGATACAGGGGCGGATTTATGGGGAGGGGGGATCGATGGGGGGGGCGATTGCCCCCCAAACCGTGAGGAGCTCTAAACCTTAAAGGTAAAGAAAGTGAAAGAAAGAAGGAAATCAGAAACAAAAAGAAGATACTACAAAATTAGTGTGAAGCATCAGGGGCATAGCCAGGATTCTTGTAGGGGGTGTTTCCAAAATTGTTCGAAGATATATACACGCGTAACCAAGACCCGAAACTGGTAATGAATGAATTTGCATTTACACATCAACAAATATTCACATTATTTTAAGGGGTTTGGGGTAACTCCTCCAGGAAAATTTTAGATTTTTGTATGATAAATGGTGCATTTTAATGGACTTTGAACATAACATATATTTACATAACAAGAATATGTAATAACAGGTTTTTATGGTAATTTACTAAAGGAGGTCTGGGGTGGTGGAATGCTCATCCGGGAAATTTTTTAATTTGTAAATAAAGATAGTGCATTTTACTTTAAACTTGCCTTTTTGCAAGATAATGAAGGGGGTTATTTAGAATGAGAGTAAACATTCATTGTCATAACAAACACTTAAAAAGGAAAAAGTACAAGACATATTCAACGTATATTTCATGTTTTATTTTGATTACACATCCAAAGTAAGTATAATTTATCATTACCACATTGCGACTTCATTAACATTTTATTTTGTATTGTTTCATTTACTTCACTTCAGTTATTCTCATCTGCAAAAATGTTAACAGGTTGCATTTTCCATGGATTGCGCCTAGCAAAGATATCAATGATGTCAATGACTTCCACTGAAATGTCTCTGTGGATGTGGAGGAGGCTGAGGCCAGACAGACAGCCACATTGCTGATCTTAAATTAGTCTTCATGCGCTTCAAGGCACTGAAGGACCTCTCAGCAGAGCAGGTGGTGACTGGAAGGGTGCAGAGGATGGCCAGCAGGGTCCGGATGTTGGGAAACATGGTGGTGGCATGCTGCAGAGCTGATGATGGAGAGGAAGGCAGGGTGCCAGGCTGCTGCTTCTGTCACCGGATGCACCAGCAGTGAAGCTCACTGGTAAACATATGAAATTCTCACTAATCTCAACCGCGGCATCACACTCCCCCTTTCCCGTAGCACGGGACCTGAGGAGGACACCCCCTAGGACCACGGCGGTGACGGCAAATCAAAGGAACTCTCATTCTAGACTAAGGGGGTAGGGTAGGTTAGCAGAGACAGTGAAGTGATGTTACCCACAGGTCAAATGAAGCCACCCAAGTGACAGGTTACGCGAACGGTCAGGCCTTTGATCACCCATGTCTGGGGCTACAGCCAGATAGGGTTTAGGTCAGGTAAATTTCACAGCTTGAGTGTTGAAGAACTATTTAATTGTAGTAATGGCAATCCAGTGATTGTGCAGGTCTCAGCAAATGATTGCTTGGTCTATTGGTGATTTTGTTTTTCTCCTCTTTCTTGGCTTGGAGTGGGGCTTTCCTGACAACCTGGAAACCCCCCTGGCTACGCCACTGGACATCCTATAAAAATAATCTCTGTTGCTTTCCTTTGGACAATTTTAGTAAGTGTAATATATAAAGGAATGGTATCTGAATGTGCACACTGCATGTAGAATGGTCTGTCACACCAGTTGCCAGTCAATATATTATTATCTCAGGTTCTGGAAGGTGATTCCCCCCCCCCCCCCCAAATATTGTGTTCTGGATCCGTCCCTGGTAAGATATCGAACTTGCGACGCGAGTACGAACCTTCCTTCGGGCTGCGCGCTTTACTTCAGTCTTCATATATATACACACACGAGAATACGCACAATAGGATTCCAAATAGAGCCAGCCCCAAATGACGGGTAAGGCACTTTAATGACACTATCTTGAGCTTAACCTGGCTTAAAGGTCAACCTAACCTAATCTAACTTGACCCAACCTACAGGGCATATAGTTTTGGCTATCTGGGAATCTTTTTTTCAAACTCACAAAAATAATGGAATACTTTAAAACTATGAGGAAAAGTTCTCCTGAACTAAAAACTCAATTAAAATTTATTATTTAAATTTCACTAGTCGGCCCTTAAATTAAAATAGAAAACTTTCGAGTGAATTTCGTTTTCTTTTTTCATTTTCACACCATCATTTTTAATATGGAGATGCTGAAGTAGTTCGAACAGAATAAAGTCGATTGGAATTAAATCGAACAGAACTAAGTCAAATTCGACAAAATTAAGTTTTCTTATGCAGGAAGGAGGGGCCAAATGCGACCCTGGAGGTCATAGACAGGGGGAAAGATGGATTGAGGAAAATTGTTCCATAGTTGACTGGTTGAGTAGATGAAAGATTGAAAACACCGATTAACCTTTGCGTTAGAGAGTTGGACAGAAAAGGAAAGACAATGTGTCAAAGTCTAGTACTGCGGGCTCTCCTTAATGGGGGAGACATGCAGTTAGAGAGTTCAGAAGAGCAGTGTCCGTTATAATCAGGGGTGTAATGCTGCGGGAGCGCACGGGAGCACCGCTCCCGCATCTCCATTCATCCAAATTTTATTTATTTACTTTTTTAGTTGATACTTGGAAGTTGGGAACAAACAGACTGAGATGAAAGAACTGGCTTCTAATTGTGATTTAAAATTTTTAATATTCCAAGGCTAAATGAAGTATTATTATTATTATTATTATTATTATTATTATATTCATTAGAGCTCCTGCACCTACAGCCCTGGTTATAATAACGATAGTAGAGAGAGAGTGAAGCAACACTGCGGCGAAGAGAGATGAATAGAAGACAGTCAGTAAGAGGTGGGGAATTGATGAGACGAAAAGCCTTTGATTCTACTCGGTGAAGTAGAACGGTGCTACTGTAGTATGCGGTCTACCTACGATTCGGCGGTCTACCTTTTAATTATAGCTTCTTATCTTATTATTTTATTATTAGGTTAATTGTACGCCCTTGACGATTGGTTAGGTTAAGTCGTGATATTTTCGTTAAAACTAACGAAAATATCACGACTTAACGTAACCAATCATCAAGGACGTACTGTAGTATGCGGTCTACCGTTAAGTATGCGGTAGTAGTATGTTTAACTTCTTTAATAATTCCTTAATTGTGTAAATTAAATTATAATTCCTTTCAACTCATTTTCAATTCCTTTTAAATATTTTGAACGGTAGACCGCATACTACAGTAGAAACTTAACGGTAGACCGCATACTACAGTAGAAACTTAACGGTAGACCGCATACTACAGTAGAAACTTAACGGTAGACCGCATACTACAGTAGAAACTTAACGGTAGACCGCATACTACAGTAGAAACTTAACGGTAGACCGCATACTACAGTAGAAACTTAACGGTAGACCGCATACTACAGTAGAAATTAACAGTAGACCGCATACTACAGTAGAAACTTAACGGTAGACCGCATACTACAGTAGAAACTTAACGGTAGACCGCATACTACAGTAGAAATTTAACGGTAGACCGCATACTACAGTAGCACCAGTAGAACTGTATAGGTTGAACCATCCCACAAATGAGAAGCGTACTCCATACAGGGGCGAACAAGACTCCCTATACAGAGACAACAACTGAGCGGGGATGCAGAAACTACGGGTATACGTGATTTTTCCAGGAAAGATCACAAGGAAAGGAAACGCCAAGAATGTTAAGAGAAGAGGAAGGATTGAGTTGCGTATTGTTGAAGATGAGGGGATAGTCGTGTGGAAGACTGTAACGCGTAGACAGATGAAGGAATTGAGTTTTTGAGGCATTGAAAGCCACAAGGTTTACTCTGCCCCAATTAGAGATGGCAGAAAGATCAGAGGTTAGGTGTACCATAGCCGTCCTACGCGAAGCATGGAGTAACTGTTGTGAGGGACGCTTTGGGAAGCGGGTGGAGAAGTGAAGAGTGGAATCATCGGCATAGGAATGGATAGGACAGGAAATGTGACTTAATAGATCATTGATAAATAAAAAAAGAGTGAGTGACAAGAGAGAACCCTGAGGAACACCACTATTAATAGCTTTAGAAGAAGAACAGTAGCCATCTACAACCGCAGCTATAGATCAGCCAGAAAGAAAGATACGGATAGAAGGATAGAAACCGAAGGACGGCAGTTTGGAAATTAAAGACTTGTGCCAGACTTTGGCAAAAGCGCAATAGCAAAAGTTTCACCGAAATCCCGAAAGGAGGATGACCAAGAGTCAGAGAGATATGCAAGAAGATCGCCAGTAGAGCGTCCCATGTAGAACCCAAACTGACGATCTGAAAAAAGATTATAAGAAGAGAGGTGTTTAAGAATCTTCCTGTTAAAGATACATTAAAACACTTTAGAAAGGCAAGAAATCAAAGCGATTGAACGATAGTTGGAGGGTTGAGAACAGTCACCTTTCTTTGGGATAGGCTGAATGAAAGCGAACTTCCAACAGGAAGGAAAAGTACCATTTGAGAGACAAAGACGAAAGAGTTTGCCTAGGCAGGGTGTCAGCACAGAAGCACAGTTCTTAAGAACAACAGAAGGAATACCATCAGGACCATACGCCTGCCTAGAGTTGAGCCCAGATAGGGCAGAAATACACGTTTTGTACAATATTTGTACAAATACTTAAGAACAACAGTGAGAACACCGTTAGGACCGTAAGCCTTCCTTGAGTTGAGCCCAGAGAGGGTAAAAAGAACATCTTTGGAAGAGATTTTAATTTCAGACATAATAATGTCAGAGGGAGGAGAAGATAGAGGAACAGCATCGGAATCATCCATGGTTGAATTGGAGGCGAAAGTTTGAGCGAAGGGTTCATCTTTGTGAGAAGAAGAGACGGCAACTGAGCCCTCGGAATGGAAAAGAGGAAGGGAAGAAGAGGAAGTAAAGTTGTTGGAGAAATTCTTAGCTAGATGCCAGAAAGAACGAGAAGAATTATAATTGAATACGTTTTCACACTTTTGTCGGATGAAGGAATTTTTGGCGAGTTGAAGAACAGATTTTGTAAGATTCCGGGCATAAATATAAGCTGAGAGTCAGGAGGTGGATGGCGACGGTACCTTCTGAAGGCCTCCTCTATGTTGCGGATAGCATTAGAACAAGTAAAGTTAAAACAGGGATTTTTGCATTATTAGTAGGAATAGAATATGGAGTGTACGCCTCCATGTCCGAGAGAATCACCTCCGTAATGCGCTCACCACCGGAAGGGTCACGGAAGCAGTAATCATCCCATGGGAAATTAGAGAAGTATTGCCTAAGGGCCTCCCAATCAACGATACCAAAGTGCTAAAAGCGTCTCCTCTTGGGAGGACTCAAAGGCCGAACTGGAGCGATAGGACAGGAAACAGATATAAGATTGTGGTCGGAGGAGCCCAACGGAGAAAAAAGTTTGACATAGTAGGAAGAAGGATGAGAGGTGAGAAATGAATCCAGAATATTGAACTTATCTCCAAGGTGATCGGGGATACGAGTAGGGTGTGCACAATTTGCACTAGGTCATTCGGAATAGAAAAGTTGTAAGCTACAGTAATTCATCAGATGTCAGTGAAATGGGAGGAAAACCAAAGGTGGCGGTGAACACTGAAATCTCCTAAAATGGAGATTTCAGCAAAAGGAGAGTAGCATAGAATGTATTCCACTTTGGAAGTGAGGCAGTCAAAGAATTTTGGATAGTCAGTAGAATTATGAGAAAGGTAGACAGCGCAGATGTATTTAGGTTGAGCTTGACATGTAAGCGGTGGCCAGAGGGTATAGAATTCGGGAATATGAGAATAAGTTAGGTCATTGTGTTCATATACACAACATCCACCTTTGGAGTGAAATTAAGTATAAAGAAAGTAAGAGGATACAGAAAAGGAGTTGCTGTCAGTCGTCCCAGACACCTGAGTTTCAGTGAGGAAGAGAAGGTGAGGTGTAGAGGAGGAGAGGACAGATTGAAAATTTGAGGAAAGGCCACGAATGTTTCAGAAGTTTTTTTAAAAGTGAATCAGGCAGAGGCCCAGAACATCTCGAATGGGCGGTAGCAAATTCAGCCCTGCTGCCCGGGCTGCGTTCCCGGTATCGGCAGTGGGGAAGCCAGAAGTAGGGACATTTATGGTCCCTTCCCTTTGGGACTCCGAGGCTCGTGAAGTTGATGCCATTTTTTTTAAATTTTGAAAAGATTATGTAGTGTGTAAGATGCATGTGTATGTAGTGAGGATTAGGGAGAGAAGTGTGTGTTTGAAAGCATGCTGGACTGCTCAAAGGGTAGATGGGACGCGAAAAAAGATCATCTAAGGAGGACAGTGACAGGAGAACCAGGAGTTCCAGCACTCCCTATTTTCTGTCTAATGTCTACCCTGGAGTAATTCCCTGGTCGATTGGTGTCTACAATCTCCTCCTCCTTGTTCGAATAGAGGAGGCCCGGTCCACTTCCAGCTTTTGAAGCCCGTAGCTAAACCCAATTATTACTTTCACTGCAAAACATTATATTCAAACCTGAAATTTTCTAAATTTGAGGGCCCCACCTTAAGCTTGAGGCTCAGGCTAAATGGCCCTCCTAGCGCCCCCTCTGATAGTCCCTATATATATATATATATATATATATATATATAGTCCAAATCTGTTTTTTATTTCGATAAATGGACCTATCATCATAAATGCTTAATTAGTTAGCCTTATAAAGCTAACTAAAGAAGGCTGGGGGTGGCTTTCTTTCATTGATCCAAATTCTTAAACACCCCATCCCCGAATATATGATAATACTCTGCGGTGGTTTTAATTTCCCATTTATAAAATACCGGGTGTCTAATAAAAAATTGTACCCGAACAAATTTGAATAACTTTTCTGTTTTTTAAATTAATGTTTTTATTTTTCAGATGTGTATTGTAGACGTTTTGGCAAGACATCTCTAAAGATTTGAAGAGGATCCATACATATTTGACAATGGGGTGGACGACTGAAAAAAAGACATTCTGCGTCGAAAACTACCTAAAATCCAAATCATACAAGGAGACAGCCAGGAGTTTTCAAAAACATTTTAACTATGGCAAACATCAATCACTTCCATTGAAATCACATATTTCGTAATGGGTAAAGAAGTTTCGCGAAACGGGTACTGTAAATAATATAAATTCACAGAGTTCCGGACGACCTCTATTGCAGTGGACACCGGAGAACACTGAAGCGGTCAGGGAGTCAGTGGGTCGCAGCCCGAAAAAGTCACCGAGACGACGCTCACGAGAGCCGCAGATACCGAGAGGAAGCCTATCAAACATCCTACACAAAGATCTTAATCTCCATCCTTATCACATTGGTGTTTTTCAACAATTAACGGCCAATGATATGGCAAGGCGTGTTAAGATGTGTCGTTGTTTTATCAATAAAATTGAGGCGGAACCAGATTTCCTGGACAATCTCTGGTTTTCGGATGAAGCTCTTTTTCTGCTTTCAGGCCAGGTCAATATGGCGGAAGGCCACAGACAATTACAGAATTGAAAACTGCCATCACAAGAAAAATCAGGAGCATCCCGGCTGAAGAGTGTGCACGAACCATCAATAACTTTGCGCGGCTGATTCAGCTCTGCCTCCAACGTAAAGGCACACATCTTGAGCATATCGTGCAACTGCGGCAAGACCGTTAATTTCTTGCGTAGACACCTGAAATTCTGAATGATGTTGTGCCATGTTGTTGCCAATATATGGTGAAAATATGTTTTTCAAAAATAATTTTAAAAACTATTAAACATTTCTAGGGTACAATTTTTTATTGGACACCTGTTATAAAAGGATGGGAAGAAATGTGTGTATATATATATATATATATATACCAGGATAAGACGGGGGGACATAAGAGAAGACCAGTGAACCAACTGTGAACTTAATAGATGGGACTAAATTGATGAGCCTACCAAGAAATTAGTCAACATCCAAATTATTAGACCAAAGGCATAAAATATCATTTATATACCTGTACCAAACCAGGTTAAAATTAACAATCGTAGGCAAAATTCTACTTCCAAAAAATTCCATATATAAATTAGCTAGTACAGGTGAAAGGGGATTTCCCATCGCCAATCCAAATGACATAGCATAAAACTTATTTTCAAACTGAAATTTACAATCTTTGACACAAAGCTTAATTAACTCAATAAGAGTTGTGTTGAACAGGGAAAGAATATTCAGAGATCTTATCTTTTAAAAAATCAAGTAGGTCATCACCAGGGACTTTTGTGAATAACGAGCATACATCACAGCTTACCAATTTGAAATTAGGGTCATTAGGAAACTTCAGTTTGTCAATAAGATCCATGCTATTTACAATCTGTGACTTGGAAATAAAGCCAACTAACGGCGTTAATAAACTAACTAACCATTTAGATAGCTTATAGGTTACGGAGCCTACTGAGCTAACAATAGGCCTCATGGGATTATTAACTTTGTGTTTTTACTAAGCCGTACAGATATGGTAGTGACGGATTGATACTAAGAAACTGCTGCGAAAGCACATTATAGTTATTTTTTAATATTTCTCTTAATTTTCTGTTAAACATTTTATTAACATCCTCCAGTGGATCTCTATTTAGAGGTTTGTACGTGTCACGATCACTCAATAACGTTTTCATCTTTTCAACATAACTGTTTTTGTCCATGATGACGATCGAATTAGATTTGTCCGCTTTAGTAATATGTAATGAATCATTATTTTTAAGTGTTTTTAGGGCTTTTTCAAACCTCAAAGGATAATTCGATTCATATCTCGTATTAAAAGCACTATACACACAACCTTTGGCTAAAGTCATCTCACTTTCGGATATATTACTATGTTTTTCAAAATTGATAAAAGATTTAGCAATCAGTAAACTGCTGGGCTTTTTTGGGACAGAGAATCCTAACCCAAAACCTAACGCACATTTCGTATTGAAGTCTAGCTTATGGGACGACAAGTTAACAATATTACTAAAATCACTCTTTTTAGTCCAGTAACTATTACGAATTAAATCCTCCAGTCTATTGTTTAGTTTTCTGTTCTGAGTTCTGCATCTCCTACGTAAGTTGTTGTAAATATCGTCCAAAAGTGTACTTCTCCACACATGAGGAACGGTGGAAAAAAAAAATTTTTTTTTCTTACTTCGGACTCTCTGAAGGCGTTCTTCACTTCGATGCGGCCTATATTAATATGTTTCTTTAAAAATAATTCTTTCGGTGTCACCAAACGGTGTATCGTCTAACATACGGTACTGCATGAGCAATAGCAGAACGGTAACTACTAAAAATCGATCGGAGAGAAGGGAATATGGTTGTAAAAAGAGCAACAGTGAAGAGGACGCGCGTGGGCTCCATTATATGGGATGAATTTCACAATTGCGAGAATGTATAAAATTGACAATATCTTGTTAAAATTACTTTTGCCTCTCATTAACTCTTGTTAAGTATGTGATAATTGTTTTGGTTTCCGCTACATTGTATATATTTATGGGCATCTTGCCTTCTCTCTTCATTCCCTGACGAGGTGTAGCTGTGAATACACGAAAGGCCTTGGAATCGTTTTTTCGTTTTCCTTGTGGATTTGTAGTATATATATATATATATATATATATATATATATATATATATATATATATAGGCCCCTATATCACGCATCGCGTGAAAAACACGCGCTAGAGCTCCGCCCATTTTATGACGTGTCTATGATGTCACTACCTTTCAACCATTCCGGAATACAGAGGCCTCCAGCAGCCTCAGATGACATCGGAGACCGACGCCACATAGCCTCTGTTCTTTCCCGGCCTCAGTTACCCCTATCCCCAAGTCTCATCCAAATCTGGCCAGTGGTTTGGCCGGCCATAAGTAACCGTTTTTGAAGAGGAATTAAATGAGAGTGTATAAGTGACTTTCAATTTACCCTAGAAGTTATAACGAGAGCTATAGGACAAATGAAATCACATTCAGCTGCAGGTGCGGACAAATGGAATGTTTTGTTGATTAAAAACTGTAAGAATGAAATAGTTACATCCTTGGACACAGGGGAAATACCGAGCATATTTAAAAGAGCGAACTTTGTCCCTATATATAAAGTGGGGGATAAGTCTCAAGCAAAGAACTATAGACCGGTGTCACTGATATTACATCTCACCAAAATATTTGAAAGAATAGTCAGAGAGATACTTCCGATCAGGAAGCTTGTGCCTATCACAACTTATAGAGCACTGTAACAGTATCATAGACACACTTGAGAGCAGTGATAACTACGATGTAATGCACACAGATTTTGCCAAAGCATTCGATGAGGTTGAACATGATATAATAGCACATAAGTAAAACAGTAGCGTAGCCAGGGGAGACACATGGGGTACGTGCCCCCTTACGATCTACGTTACTTAATGTGTTTTGGTCGTACAGTGGTATAGATAATCAACATCAATAAATATTTTTTTCAGTTTTACGTTGACTCTGGCTTACTTCAAATTCAGTCACACATACCTACCCAGAATCACAATCAACATTCAACAGTTGTCATGGAAACAATGGGGCACGCACTTTCAACACTCTGACTGCACGCTCGAGACGAAATAGGGAGGTCTGGGAAGGGGTCGCCTTGATATCCGCAACCGCCACGGAGCAAGCTTACCTTGAACAAACACCTCATTCTGTCAGTCAGTTCATAACAAACCCACTTACTGGCAGGGTCGGCGAGAGCTGCCACAGGCCCGGGGAAGGATTGGTATATGGGCCCCCCTGTTTACTCAGTATTTTATTATGAATGTTTTTGTGTACAAAACAAGCAAACTGATTATATGTCCAAGTCACTATTCAAAACATACAATATGATAATCTCTATAAAATGTATGTTCATTAATTATATTTCCTCTCTCTTATTTAATCAATTGCTTTATTAATATTTTTAGATTTTAGCCCCATTCTTTCCGGGCACCGGGGATTTAACCTGGCTTCCCCGTCCTCTCAGCGGCCCTGCTTACTGGCAACCTCTCTTCTGCTGCGCTGGCTTTAGATACCTACACCCCACCCAGCATCCATCATTTCTTACAACAATGGAGCTGGAAAATAAGAAAAGAAAAACCCCAAAGCAGCAAAAAATTAACAAGTACTTTCATTCAACAGCCAAAAAGGTAAGCTCAGTTTCTTAAGACTGCAAGAATTTAATGATTTTTCAGATTTTTTTAGTTGTAGCTCGTAAATTTGTGTTCTCAGTTAACTTGCGTGTGTGAATATGTTTCATGTTTGTCACAGTGTGTGTACAATAGACCCTATTTGACTGACGTCATATTCCTATCTTGCCAAACAAAAGGTTGGCAAAATATTGCTGAGGCTTGAAGTATTAGTGTTGTTACCAGTCACAAGTATCTCACCACGCCATCCACGAGCTCAGAGTGAACGGCTTTTCAGTTCTGCGAAAAATTTAATAGCCGACGCACGTAATTGTTTAGCTCCTGATGCTGCTGAACGGCTAATTTTTCTACACAATAATCAACTTGTCTTAAATTGCAATTACTGTATTAGGTTTTGTTTTTTGCTGTAATTATTATTACAGCTTGTTAATTTTTCTCTTAGGTTGTCACTTATTAGTAAGCCCAGTGGTTGAACTGTAAAATTTTAACGAGGGCGATGGTAGTGACTGGTGAAGGCGGGTAGGGTAGTTAACAAAGGGGGATGTCATCCCCCTCACCCCCATCAATTCTTATTTTATATATATTAATATATTTTTTATTATAATCGTAATATCAGATAATTTAGAATAAAAATATCAGTAACTTGAAACTATTTGGCTATTCTGACTCCGACTGCTGTATTAAGTCGGATTAGCGAGGATTTACATTATATATAATTTTTAGGATGATGTTACAGTGTATGGGTCTTTTCCGTTCTACCCCAGCAACAATTCCTAGTGTAGTTTTACTTGCTGAATTCAATAATATATATTTTAGTTTGGAGAAAGTATTCGTGCTTTAATTAGTTATGGTTATAATTATTAATTTTTTTCTCTCTTTTAAAGGTAGATATTGTAATGGATGATAAATAGAATTTCATAAACACAGTTAAGGAAATAACGTTCTACCCCAGCCTTCTTTAGTTAACCTTATAAGGCTAACTAACGAAAATATCACGACCTAACCTAACCAATCGTCAAGGGCGTACAGTTGATTTAGCTAAACAAAGGAACGAGAGACATTGGGGAACATCTAGAAATATGATAGATTCTTATTTACGTGAATTTCTGTGGAGAAGAAGGCAAAAAGGAAAGGACATTTTTATTGAAATCTCAAATGCAATCTCTACTTTTAAATAAAATAAACGGACTATAACTCTCTTGTTATTAATTTCTCCAAAATAAGATATATATTATTGAATTCAGCAAGTAAAACTACAGGAGAAAATAATATATAATTTCATTTTTTGTTGCTGGGGTAGAACGGAAAAGAGCCCAGCGGGATAGCGTATTTTATAAAGTTACTAAAAGGGTTGTTATTTGATTCTGAGTTAACAAGGGGGATGCCATCTCTTATTTAGACAACAAAGGGGATGATAATTTGATTTTGAGTTAACAAAGGGGATGCCATCCCTCGTCTCCCCTCAATTCGAGCCCTGGGGCCTGAGTATGACTATACCAAGTTGTATTTGTTTGTAATTATTCTTTGAAATATTAAAAAGATATTTTAAGTTCCATTTCCTGAATCACAATATTTACCCAAATTATCAAATATTCGGTATTCGGTTAAAAACATCAAAAGTATTCGGCCGTAATACCAAAGACCGAATATCCTCATCTTTTATCGAATACCGAATATTCGGTACATCCCTAATATATATATCCATTTAAAGCCTGAATTTTTTGTAGGCTTGAGTTATGAATGCGCGTATTTGAAATGTTACCAATTTGTAGTGGTCGTCGTTAAAGGGTTAAATATTATTCACATATTACAGTATTCGGTTTGCTAATTATATCTGAGTCATAATGGTTTTATAATTTAGATTATTATTTATTTTTGTAAAGTTAGAAAAGTTTCTGCCAAAATAAAAAACAAAATCGTGAATTAAATGGAATTTTTTTTATTAAAGTTTTCCTTCAAATCAGTCTCTTTTTTCTTTAATTTTAAAATGAAAGAAAATGGAGCAAATTGAAATATTTTTTGTTTAATGTTTCTGCAGTCAAGATATATAAATTAATAAATCCTTTTAATCCATACGAGGACTGTCCCAAGCCAGTCTCAGGAATGGGGAGGGGTGCAATGACGAGTGCGCTACGAATAATATATTTGGCTCAACCTAAACCTAAACCCAAATTTAATTTTCCTGGTTGCTGGCACAACCGTCCGTCTCAGTGCCATCTGGTGGCCGAAAGATGATAATGCATCAACCAACCAACTAGTTACAAAATCCCTTTACAAAAAATACTAAACAAATCTAAACTGGTATCGTTCCGTTATCTTACGATAACTTAATTTAACCTAACCTAATCTAGCCTAAATTAACTTATTCTAATGGTAAAAAAACTTGTTCATAAAATGTCACGTCAACGAAATGTGGTCAGCCGTCCAGTTCCATCTTCGTTTGAGTTCTCTTTACGACAGGAACGAGGTCAGTGAAAAATAACTCTTACCCAAATCCGTGATATCTGAAGCGCAGTTATGCAATTTCCATATCATTCATCGTGACACGAAAGGAGTAAATTGATGAAGCCTCGAGAAACCTCTAATTTATTCTTTAAAGAAGGACTTTAAGGAGAGAATCACAAAGGGAGGGAAGGGCAAAGGAAGGCATTTAAAAAGCGAGAGTCTCGTTAAAGGTCTACAAAGAAAGGCCCACTGGAAGAAGGCACCGCAGAACGACCTACCTGGCTGCAGGTGTTTCTCGTATAAAGGAAGCGATAAGGCGCGGTGGGGCAAAGACGCAGGTAGGCTTAATGGCCGCTTCTCAAAGTGGCTTTTATTGCCTCTTCGCCTTTTAAGAGGACAAAGCGACGAAGGAAAGCGGATAAAAAGCTCTCACAAGCTCCACAAAGGAAGGAAATTTCCCACGAACGAGAAGGAGGAGGCCAACACTTGTAATTAATGCATTTAAATGTTAAGGCAAACCCTCTCTAACTACTGCTATTCACCAACTCCGGTAAAAATACGTCTTTTCAAAATAAAATATCGACTGCCATTTTTCTTTTAAAATTTATATCATCCGTGTTAAATCATTTGAATCTCCATGGATTGGACTTCAATGCATTTTTCTTGTGGAGTATCCCTCAAAATTTTGGAAATACTGCATGACACTGTCCAGAGACATATTTTATTTCTTTTCACTCAAAAACAGTTAAGAGATCTTTCTCGAAAAAAGGACTTTAACAATTTTTTAATTTTGTACCTATTTGAAATAAAAAAAAGTTGTTGAAAGCCAATTGTTAAATTAGAACCGACTCCATTCTATTATATTAATTTATATTAAACATAATAAAAAGATAATATCAGTGAAAAAAAATAACGAAAAGATAACGGGTCTTCCACTACATTAAATCCTTACAGACTTAGTAGATTACTATTAACTGTAAGTCTGTAACAATAAGAGAATCTTCAACAGGTGTTCTGATTTGTATTTTCTTTAATACCATTTTCCTCAATGTTCTTAAAAACAAATCCTCTTTTCACTGAATTTAGGCTGTTTGGCTTAAACTTGGCTCTTACTTCACTTTATTGGTATAAAAATAAACTAAATTCATTGATCTTATTGTTTATACGAGCATAATAGAGCTAATGAAGGTGTCCCCTTGTCATAAAGGGTAACTTACGAAAGTTTCACCCTACCTCAGCAGGGCACCCCTCCCTCACTGATAGCGACTTTTTTCGAATGATGGACAAATTATTGCTCCCATAATTCATTTATTAAAGGTCCTATCAAACCCCATTTCTCTGAGAAGAGCGTTCAAACACGGCTGAAAGCGCAACTTTGTAACGAGCACTCATGGAGAGGTGGAACGAAACTTTCTTTGAATTACAAAGGAATAAGGAAGAATCTTCAACAAGGAAGAACAATAAAGAAGAACAAGGAAGACTCTTCAACAAGGAAGAACAAGGAAGAATCTTCATTTGATTTATGTTGGGATAAGTGGGTTAACTTGTCACAATACACAGTATCTTTTAATTCATAAATTTAAGTATACTATATTCTGATACAATAATATTCGAACTGGGCAATTCCGACCTTTCTGGAATCAATTCCAGTTCCAATTACACACAAAAAATGAAAACGGATTTCGACGACTCCTCGAAGTAATTATCTCGACTAAAAACCCATTTCAAAGGAAAGCTTCTGTTGGATGATGAACTAAACACGAACCATCCAATTATTCATTCATACATACATACCCCTTCGGTGGTGTAGTGGTTAGCATCGCTGACTACAAACCCGTCGGTCCCGGGATCGAAACCCAGTGACGGCAGGCGGCGCGCAGCAAAACCTAGCTGTTCATCCTTCCACACAATAAAGAAATTGGATGGTAGATAAATGGGTATCTTAGTGGTTAAAACAGTAGACGTGGGGTGGGGCATGGTTCAGATTCCACGTTAAACTGTAGGTCTAGGGTGGAGTGACAAACTTGACCTTCGTCAGAATGAACAATTCGGGCGGAAGCAAAACCAAGGTTACAAGAAAAGTTACCTTTTAATGGTTTCAATATTTTGCTCTATTTCACTTTTACTCTTTCAAGCCAGCGTTCCGTAACACTGTTTCCGTATAAGGGTCAGGGGTTCGACTCACGCTGGTAATAATAATCTAAGAGTTATCGCAATGGACCGCACTAGTCTGGGCTGAGCACCGTGCCAGTTTCAGACAAATGTACCCTGCAAGGGTAGCCTAGTGGTATAACGTCATACTTTAATCTCAAAGTCGTGGATTCGAATCCCGCTTCGGACTTCAGATTTAAACTATTAAGGTTCCTCTCTGGGCCTTGGTGGGATAGTGCATGGTTCGTATCCCGCATAAAAGTGTAGGTCCCTCCGTCACGTGACCTTAGATGTTAGGAGGATGTTAAACGACCCCAAACATTATTATTTATTCAAACAAATGTAGCTACTTAGTTGAACCTCATATACCGTACATCTGCCAACCAACAAGGGGCCAAATTTTTATCTTTGTGAATAAGTGTGGTGTAAGTGCAGCCTTCACGGTGATCAAGTAGTTTCGTCTCTGAAAGTGAAGTTAAAGTGCTCGGGTTCGTTCCCAGCCTTCTCCTCTCTTCGATTAGGAAGCGGTTCTCATTCAAAGCGGGTTAAATAAAGGGGACAGTCGAGCAATGTGCTCCGCCTACTGTGGGTCTGAGCTCCACCGTGCTATGCGTTGACTTTTAACAAATAGTGCAGGTAAATGACGTTTACCTTACATGACATAAATACCGAAATCACTGAAAACAATTGTGCAGTGAGTGTGTCAAAACCGTTGTTTATCTTTTCAAATCGAATGAGTTCACATTTCGGTTTTCTTTCATCGCTCATCATAAATCTTTATAGACCTATTGCAGTCATGCTAAAAGGAAAGTATATATATATATATATATTATATATATATATATATATATATAATATATATAATGAATAAAACCACGAAGGAAAGGAAACACAGATGGTGCTCAAGCGCTTTCGTCTAATGACATCCTCAGGAACACTGAAGTACATAAAGAGTTACAACCTATATATAGGTTACAGAAAAAAAAAAAAAAAATCTATATATATATATATACAATAAACGGAAAAACAAAATTAAAGGATTGTGGAAGGGGGCACACAAATTTATAAGGAAAAACTATCGATTTTTAGCACAAGATTAAAAGAATTGTTTCCAACCAATGTTATAGATAAAAAAAATATATATATATACAAATTTATACTGGAAATCTGCCCGGGTTTTAGCACTCTGCTCTTTTTGTATAAAAAAAAAAAAAAAATTTAACAATTATCGATTTTTAGCACAAGATTAAAAGAATTGTTTCCAACAATGTTATAGATAAAAAATAAATATATATACAAATTTATACTGGAAATCTGCCCGGGTTTTAGCACTCTGCCCTATTTTTTGTATATAAAAATGGAAAAATAAGTTATTAGGGTGGCATACAAATTTACCAAGATTTAGCGTTCTACCTTTCTTATCTAAATCTGTTCTGAAGGAATTCAAAACAACAGGATCGAGTTGAAAAAGACCTTTGCTTATGTTGAAGTTATTTGTTAGTTGGATAATGGCAGACTCAAGAATATTTCTATTAACAATGTTGCTAGAGTGAAATAAACTGAAGCATTATTCCAATCAATACAGTGGGATAACTCTGACAAATGGACAAAAAGGGCACTGGACAACTGTCCTGTTCTAACGGAATATTGATGCTGTTTTATACGTGTGTGCAAATCCTTTCCCGTCTGACCTTTGTAAAAGGAATCACATTGTTTACAACCAATTTTATAGATAATGCCTGAATTATTGGTAGGGCTATTTTTTACTATGATATTTTTCACAATATTGTTATATGAAAATACTACATTAATATCCAAAAGTTTAAATACATTAGCAATGCCTAAAAAGCCCGGGAAAAATGGAAGTACTTTGTCAAAAATATTTTAGTACTTCCATTTTTCCCGGGCTTTTTAGGCATTGCTAATGTATTTAAACTTTTGGATATTAATGTAGTATTTTCATATAACAATATTGTGAAAATATCATAGTAAAAAATAGCCCTACCAATAATTCAGGCATTATCTATAAAATTGGTTGTAAACAATGTGATTCCTTTTACATAGGTCAGACGGGAAGGATTTGCACACACGTATAAAACAGCATCAATATTCCGTTAGAACAGGACAGTTGTCCAGTGCTCTTTTTGTCCATTTGTCAGAGTTATCCCACTGTATTGATTGGAATAATGCTTGTTTTATTTCACTCTAGCAACATTGTTAATAGAAATATTCTTGAGTCTGCCATTATCCAACTAACAAATAACTTCAACATAAGCAAAGGTCTTTTTCAACTCGATCCTGTTGTTTTGAATTCCTTCAGAACAGATTTAGATAAGAAAGGTAGAACGCTAAATCTTTGGTAAATTTGTATGCCACCCTAATAACTTTTATTTTTCAATTTTTATATACAAAAAATAGGGCAGAGTGCTAAAACCCAGGCAGATTTCCAGTATAAATTTGTATATATATTTATTTTTTTATCTATAACATTGTTGGAAACAATTCTTTAATCTTTGTGCTAAAAATCGATAATTGTTCAATTTTTTTTTTTATATACAAAAAGAGCAGAGTGCTAAAAACCCGGGCAGATTTCCAGTAATAATTTGTATATATATATATATATATTTTATCTATAACATTGGTTGGAAACAATTCTTTTAATCTTGTGCTAAAAATCGATAGTTTTTCCTTATAAATTTGTGTGCCCCCTTCCACAATCCTTTAATTTTGTTTTTCCGTTTATTGTATATATATATATACATATATATAGATTTTATTTTTTTTTTCTGTAACCTATATATAGGTTGTAACTCTTTAGGTACTTCAGTGTTCCTGAGGATGTCATTAGACGAAAGCGCTTGAGCACCATCTTGTTTCCTTTCCTCGTGGTTTTATTCATCATAAATATTTTTCACGTGTTACTTTCGTGAAATAATTTTCTATATATATATATATATATATAATGCAAACCCACAAGGAAAAGAAAAAATGATTCAAAGGCCTTTCGTGTATTCAGAAGTACACCTCGTCACCTCCCTGACGAGGTGCACTTCTGAGTACACGAAAGAACTCGGAATAATTTTTTTTCCTTGTGGGTTTGCTCATTCATTCATTTCACGTGTTTAATTGTGAAAATTCATCCCAATATATATAGATATATATATATATATAGATCAGTATAAAATCAGAATTTTTACCTATCAGAAATCCCTATGAACAATATTAGCATCCTATTGCTATAGATAATTTCAAAGTTTTAACATCTTCACCACAGTCTAGCGATTTTACAGTTTTGGAATCCCTCTACATCGGTGGTTCTTAACCTTTTTATCATTGTTATTCCCCTGAGAGCTATCCAGGGAAAATAGGATTACTCCCATCACGAAAAAATGGTCAAAAAAACGACAAAAAATGATCTGAGGAGTTGTTTATTTAATCAAATTGAACAAACATTTATGACTGTAACTTGAAATTTACCCTCCCACCTCCCGGGAGTAATTACGCTCAAGTTAAGAACCACTGCTCTACATACACCATCTCAAAACCACACTTAATGAGCACTCTTTCGCCCTAAATTACATGCAGTATGATCAAACCAACAAACTAACTTTTTGGTCTGGCCGTTTTCTCTTCATTGTTTCTTACTTGTAGTTTAACTTCAAGGTCCTCTGGTTGGTCACAACGGCAAACTTTGTATTTGTGAATATTTCAGTTTTAAATGTAATTTTTAATTTGAATTTTAAATGTAACTTTAATTTTTCTTTACTAGCTACAGAAGAAAGGAAATGTATATTATGTGGTCTCTCCTCTCTCCTCTCTCTCTCTCTCTCTCTCTCTCTCTCTCTCTCTCTCTCCTATATATATATATATATATATATATATATAACGTTATAAACCACATACAACTTCGTACATGTTATACATCTTGCAGCTCCACCATAAAGGAGCTGTATACAGTGGGGCACAAAAAGTTTTGAACGAAGTTACCTGAACATATATTGTACACATGAATTTTTCTAATCAAAGTACCCTATTTCCCTGAGTATATAATTATTTACAATGTCCATTAATAGCATAGTCATCTAATACAAAGGTGTTAAAGTTAATTTTCAAATAGGCAACATGACCACATTTACACAAAGTGAAAGTCCGCACATAAAAATCAGTACGTTCCGATTTAGTGGGAAGACTGTTAGTCCCTTTTTGTCGGGCGATAGCTCGTCAATTTTAGGTGCTAGGTTCGAAACACCAAGTCTGCGTGGAGATAAGTATCTGTCAGTCGGTTCGTAACTTGGATTTGGTATATTTAATCCTCGAATTGCCTTACAAATGTAGATGCTTCCGAAACGCGACACAAAAGTCCACGCGAATTTTAAAAGGTCTCAGAATTGTTCCGTTGATAAAGCCTTGTAGAACGCCACTAAATTACCTCATTAAAGTTGTCCTTCAACACATGGTTACACTGCAGTTCACTTCCATTTATAGCTTGATTTTTACATCGTTATTAAAGGGTTTTCAAATAAACGAATCTCGCTGGCATGTGTAGAGAAATACCTAAATCTCTCATTAAATTAGCTTGCAGTAATTCTGTGAAGCTAATAATGCGTCTTACTGGAATGTCACTGGTAATTGAAGTGTCTCGATGTAGTTCAGTATAGCAGCTGAAGGGTGGAACTGCACTCTTATCGAAATGTTGCCGAACTAGTTTCAACTATATACTGTATTTTCTGAACAAGAATAAAACATAAAAATCGGCGGGATTAAGGTGGGCTGGATCCGACGCGTGAGCTGTATGTTGGGTACCCCTGATCTTAATAGATCATCATTTAGTATGTGGCCCAGACACTCTGTCTGGGTCAGATCTGACAGCACCATATCATTCAATTTAAATTCAAGAGATTTTGCATACGTGTAGTCCTTGGTCTTCGTAATCATAATATTACTTTGCTATACCTTTCACAAACTTTCAAAAGTGTGCTGAGCCCTTTTGCAGATGATGAAATGAGAGCTAGATCATCTGCATATATCAGATGATTAACAATCTTTGTACCAGCATAGCAACCTATTTACAAGTGTTCAGTACATCAGATAGATTATCCATGTTTTTTTTAATGCAGGAAGAAGGCGGCAAGGATGAGCGCCCACAAAAACGACTTCCCTTCTCCCCAACATACAAGAAGGAGAGAGCCAAAATCAAGGTCTCTGAGGTCCACAATGCCATTTCATCAATTTTTTTAATACATTTTGAAAAGATTGTGTAGTGTGTAAAACGCATGTGTCTGTAGTGAAGAACAGAGGAAGAAGTGTGTGTGTTCGAGAGCATGCTGGACTGTCCACAGGGTAAATGAGACACGGAAAAAGATGAACTAAAGAGGACAGTAACAGGAGAAACGGGAGTTCCATTACCCCCTTTCTCCTACCTGATGTTCCCCCCTCGGTGTACTTCCGTGATCGATTGGTGTCTACAGCCTTCTCCTAAAAAATATCGAAGAGATACATTGAATAGATAGGGAGATAATGTCCCTCCCTGCCAGATAACACTTGTAACAGAAAATGGCTCTGAATTGACCCCAACCTATACTACAGTCATTGTCTGGTGATTATATCAGAATATTAACACATGAACTGAATAACCAGGAACATTATGATTTACAAGTTTCATAAATATCAAATGCTCTAGAGGCATCCAAGAAACACAAAAAGACATTTGTATTTAAAGTTTGGTATTTACAGACCATCTCCTTCAGGGCATGTCAGTACCATGATTCTTTTTGAAACCAAATTGGTTGTCACTAGTGTACAAATAACATTCAAATCTATTAATTAGTACATATTCAAACAGACATAAAACTCAGACATAACACTGGCTAACACATTATTATTAACTCTATCGTTCTTACTTTTTATTAGGCCTACTGGCACTAAAACAACTGATAATATGTATCTAGCAAAATACCATGTATCAGTAAACTTGTAAAGCACACAGCTCACAAAGGCAATATTCTATCACTACTATATTTTAGATATTATATTATTGGTTCTATGTAGAGAAATTAAATAACTCACTACAGTATTCTTTCCATAATTTGACTATATTCTCCATCCCAGATACATTTTCAATGGTTGCAGGAACATTGTACTATTATAAATGCAAAAACTTCACTTTTTTCTACGTGAAGGTCAAAATATGAAAATAAAACCCCCCACTCTAATAGACAGAGTTTATTTCCACAACAGTTTCGACGCCCACTGGCATCCTCCTCGGGTGGATACAGAAAAACGAATGAACCAAAACAAGAGGGAAAAACAGTCCAGGGACCGACCGTTAAGAAATTCGCACCTAGGTTAGGTGTCGGGAGAATGAGATCTAACCTAGGTGCGAATTTCTTAACGGTCAGTCCCTGGACTGTTTTTCCCTCTTGTTTTGGTTCATTCGTTTTTCTGTATCCACCCGAGGAGGATGCCAGTGGGCGTCGAAACTGTTGTGGAAATAAACTCTGTCTATTAGAGTGGGTTTTTATTTTCATATTGTACTATTATTTATTGATTTTAATTCTTCCCAAAAGTCTCTTGGATTCTTACTGGCGAACTTTTTAGCCACAGCATCCCTCCTGAGCTCATCTTCATGATTTTTTATGTACCTTAATACATACTTGAACCTGGTATTAGCCCTATGTTTTCTATTTTAATACATAGCTTTGCCTGGGCTTTAGGGTTGCCACTTGCCACCTCCAAAGCTTTCCGAGTTCGGAGATTTTAGATAAACAATTATTTTAGGAGCGGAAACGCTTTTCCGTACTTTACTTTGTCACTGGTTGATTAGTTGATTATAGAGAACATAAAAACATAGAACAAACAACATAAGAACAAACAGACACGTACAAAAAATACTGTCCGTCCCATAAACGCATGAATGTACGTACTTCGAATTACTCTGTTATTTTCTTTTGTATTAAAATTGGCAATAGAGTATGTTACTGATAACTACAAAACATAATGATGCTTTCATTTTAAATTTTAATTTAATAAAAATTCAAACTTTATGGTTTACTTCTATTTACTGCCATTTAAAGCCATACTTTTTGTTGCCCATTCCAGCCTTCACGAGAGGGTTTATATGCGACAGAAATTCAAGAAATTGGCACAAGTCATCCCATCAGGTAGAGTTGACAGTGAAATATATTTTTTTGAAAAGTAGCGAAGTTTATTAAAATACATATAAAGCAAACATCATTTTAAATTAAACTTAAGATTTGTACAAAGATTTAAAAAATTAGCTTAAAAATATTTAAATTATAAAGTCTGCTAACAGATCCTAGAATGAGTGAAAATCCGGAGATTTTATAATTCTGACCTATTCCGAGAGGAGTCCGGAGACAAGAATATATCCGGAAGAATATATATAATTTCATTACTAGGGTCCAAAACAGCTCTAATGTGTTATTGTACAATGTTCTGTCTTCAGATACTGTGTACGTCTCACCTTATGGCAGTCTTGGTTCAGACAACTGCTGGTTTACAATACCTTATTTTTGTAATGTAGCAAAGATTACATATGCATATTAAGTTGTGTTATAATAAGTGTTATAACAAGTGGCTATGTTATAATAAGTGTTATAAGTAGGCTGACCATATTTCCTCGAGACAAAAACGGGACAATGGGATGGCAAAAAAGGGACGGGGGTTATGTAATATTCTGTATTCATGAAAAAGTAAGTACATAAACATATTGAGCTTACAATTATTCTTCAGTGACAGAACCCATACAAAAATTTAGGTAGACGTAGAGGGGGACTGTATTTCACCACGATCGTACCATGAATATTTCTCCGATGAAGTAATCTTACGCAGCAAATTTCGGTCTTTCAACACCTTATCATAAAACTTCTCACACTCCATGACACAATTTTGTCTTACACTAACATAGCCCTCATTGTCTCAACACTTAATCTAGATTTCTCCTTTGACCACATACTGTTCATAACAGAAAAATTCTCTCAACAGGTGCTGTACTTCCTGGAAGACAGAATAAACTCTACAATATTACAAAAGTCTTATAGGTTATGAATAATAATTTATGATTGACCAATATTAAAGTATATTTATAGTTTTTATTAAAAACGGGACAAAATTGACATTTTTATTAAAACGACGGGACGGCCAGGAAATATAAAAAAAACGGTACTGTCCCGTTCAAAACGGTACGTATGGTCAGCCTAGTTATAAGTGTTATAACAAGTGGCTATGTTATAATAAGTGTTATGGTTAAGTGGCTATGTTGGCCTTATTTTTATATTATTTTTGTATTAAGTTCAATGTATACGTAAGATTGTACTTGTATGTTAGGTTAAGTGGCTATGGATTGTGAATGATCCGCAATAAAGATGTTTTGTTTTTTTGTTTGTTTGTATGTATTTCAAAAAGAATTTCAAATAGTTTACGGTTTAATCGCTTTAAAACGTTTTCTTTAAAAAGTTATTGAAAGAGTGCACGAATTAAAGGATAAACACTTAAAAATAAATCAGATAAATTATGATAATAAAATATAATAATATTTACAACTGGTAATCTCGTAGGAGTTGCAATCGTTGATCCCTCATTAGCAACTATTTTCTGTATGTTAATTATGGTGCACCTCTTTCATCTTTCCAGCGAGTATAGACTTAATTTAAGCAAAATTTCTCCGTAATTTAGTTCTTTGCAGGTTGCAGCCATTGATCTTGGTTGCGAACTTGTTTTAAATAACTAATTTCTTATACATATACTTGTATAAAATATTATGCATATATTATATATACACGCTTTTTTTTTGTTTTATGCAGGAAAGAAGTGCTAAGGGCGAACGCCCGCAAAGCGCACCCTACATAAAAGAAGAGAGCCGAAATCTAGGTTCAATTTTTTCAAGATGCCTGGACACTCTGCATTTGAAAGATTGGAGGTCATAGACAGGGGAAAAGATGGATTGAAGAAGGTTGTTCCAGAGTTGACCGTTTGCGTAGCTGAAAGATTGAAAATACCGATAAACCCTTGCGTTAGAAAGTTGGACAGAAAAGGGATGATAATGCGTTGAAAATCTGGTATTGCAGTACTAGACTTTCGACACCTTCTCATTCCTTTTCTGTCCAACTCTGTAACGCAAGGGTTAATCGGTATTTTCACTCTTTCATCTACTCAACCGATCAACTCTGGAACAACCTTCTTCAATCCATCTTTCCCCTGTCTATGACCACTAATCTTTCAAACGCAGAGTATCCAGGCATCTCGAAAACCTTGGACCTTGATTTTGGCTCTCTTCTTCCTCTGTCGGAGAAGCGTTTTTGCGGGCAATCGCCCTTGGCCCATCCTTCCTATATATAAAAACTAAACATATTGCATTGGAATGTCTTCAAAAACGCGTTTTCACTTCTTGAAATTCATAACATTATTATGTTATGTTATATCGTTATCGTACTATGTTACTAGGTCGTTAGCCGTCTACGTCATATAGTTCCCCCCTGTTGCCATTGTTTGTACTTGTTATTTCTATTTAACAGTTATTAAAATTCTATGTTACTTGCGTGTTACGTTACCATAAATGTCCACGTAATTTCAGTGGAAACTAAGTGTTACCCTTCTTCCCATTACGTCATCACTGGCCACTTAGGCTATAAAGTTGATAGATAATATTTTATAATAAAATTATGATAGATAATTATTTTACAATAAAATTATGATAGATAATTATTTTATAATAAAATTATGATAGATAATTATTTTATAATAATAATTTAAATCATTAGATCCTATAATAATAATAATTATAATTATCATAATTAACTAATGTATAAAATTGTTAATTTAAATCTAACGTAAATTATATAACGGCTAATCAGTGTCATAAATTATATAAATTTTATAAACTATATAAATACAAGATATGGTGTTAGATATTTGATAAATATTGTAATTAAGGGATCACCTGAACATCAGGGCCCCCATGTATTCTTGTTTTTTGCTTTACAGTACCAAATATAATAATAACTTAAATTGAATGCCCGGTTAGGTCAACTGTACGCCCTTGACGACTGGTTAGGTTAAGTCGTGATATTTTCGTTAGTTTTAATGAAGATATCATTTGGTAATTGAGGCTGGGGGCCCTGATCTTCAGGTGATCCTAATTAAATATTAAGGAGTATACTTCATATCAATGTACTACCCCGATATAAGAGGTCGCCACATTGTCGCCACATTGTCGCCACCCAAAGATGTGGAGCTATTGAAGAATAGGGCCCCCAGCCTTCTTTAGTTAGCTTTATAAGGCTAACTAACGAAAATATCATGACCTAACCTAACCAATCGTCAAGGGCGTACAGTTAACCTAACGATTGGTTAGGTTAGGTCGTGATATTTTCGTTAGTTAGCCTTATAAACCTAACTAAAGAAGGCTGGGGTCCCTATTCTTCAATAGCTCCAAAGATGTATATTCGACAAATTATTATTATTTTTTTTTTTTCATTTTTTCATTTTCTTTTTCTGGGCTCCAAGCTCCAGCCCAGTTTGCCCATGCATTAATTCGATATTGATTATTTTATGATGTAAGGTAATTCACTTTCTGCGACCGCCATCATTCGCTCTGGAGGATCTTTCCTCTCCTTTCCTTATCTGACTATCAGCAGTGACCAGTAGCGGATCTAGGAATTTTCAAAAAGGGGAGCGGACCACTTTACGGTCGCCGTCGGATCCAAAGCTCCCTCCCTTATACCTTTACAATACCAGTGCTAAGCCAGAAAACACATTGTTTTACATCGGATTGGGCATGTGTTAGTCAGGCTGATAGGAGCGCCAAATAGGTACCTAGAGCCAAAAGGGAGGACGGCCCCCCCCCTAAATCCGCTAATGGCAGTAACGTAGACTCTCGTATTCTGTCCAAGGCAATTAACCAATTGTATTTTTCGCCAAAGTGAACATCGTCTGTGTTTTTTCCTCTCTCTCTCTCTCTCTCTCTCTCTCTGTCTCTCTCTCTCGGTTCTCAATAAAGTTTGATGAAGTGAAATCAAAAACTCGAAGTATTTTCGTGTTTTTCTTCAGTTCCTCATTTTATTTTGTGTTTAACCCTCTAACGCCGACTGGGTCGAATACGTACCGTTTCAAATACACGCATTTAGACTTAACCCTACAAAAACGTTGGGCGTTAAAGGGTTAAAATGTGGCATATAAATTGCTCCTACTACTCTGATGTCTTACGGCTAAGGCCTAGTTAAACTTCGAGGACTACACCTTCGTCAGATAGTCCAAAAGTGCTCAGATATCTAAACTACAGTGCGGAAAGTGGCTCCGCACGACACCTATTTGGAACTCCCATATCGAGACTTTTGGTATCCTACCGTATGACCTTTCTACGCGACTTCGTACGACCTTCAGAACATTTTAAATCCCGCCGCAAGTTCCTTCGTCACAACATTTTGAACTTTCCATACCGACATTTGGTTCCCACACCACAACATTTAGAGTTCTATCGCATGACCGTCGTCGTACGACAACTGAATTCTATACTCCGAGGATTTTGACACACTTTGTGGAAGCGATTCATTCACTCCTTCGTCATATTCTTCATCACCTTAATTGTCGATTTGTATATGAAAAAAATTCTTTATTTTTTACCTCGTGTAAAATTTTTGAATAAGTGTCGGATTGTACGAGTATATTCCAAAATGTGTATTTCGTTGTACTAATTATGCAAAATAAAATTTCAGTACACTGTATTTTTGCATTAGAGTGTATAAAACTGTATATATATATATGTTTATACTTTTATATATTCTTGTAATCACTGAATGTATTAAATATGTGCCTGGATGTTATTTCCTGTGGCGTCCCAAAGTTCAGGTACTGACTATTAATAGGCGTACTTTTAATATTTATACGTTCAGAGACTAGTTTTATTTACACGATATATATATATATATATATATATATATATATATATATATATATATATATATATATATATGACGCGTTTGGTGGAGAAGAGGCGAACGCCACAAAATTCGAAAAATGAGTTTTTTGCCGTATAATTATCCTTTAAAACCTTTGCTTTACCTATGCAAAAAATTAGATGTTAGTCTGCACTCTTTCACGGTAAAATTTAGGTTTTAATGTATCTCAGAGAAATTCACTCCGCATCATTGCTTCACATTGAACACATCTATCTACTTTCTGGTCACTCGACAATGCCCTGTGATGCTCAATTTGGCCAAATTGAACAAAATATAAAAAATAATTACAGCAATATTATTTACACCAAAAAAGATTATGTTACGGCCATAACTACAGCCGTTTCGCAGCGCTTCCTAGTTGTAGAAATGAAACAGGCTGATTTTCTCGATTTTGACGTCCTAAAAACGTGCATTGTCATTAGGAAATCAACAACTACTAAATTTACAGATGCAAGAAAGTTAATATTTGACTTTCAACACAAAGAAGGCTACGTAATATCTACTGCATACCGCACAACCCCAGATAATAGCCATCCCGTCAGACTGCAGAAAGGGAAAAAATCCTACAGTGTCAGTTTATTCAATCTAGCCCAGCAGACACTGCAACCAAAGTATTCCCAATTGCTGCTAATAACTAAGGAAAAAATAAAAGATCTCAAAGAATTATCAGACCTAATGCCTGCAACTGCAGTGAACTATTATACAAGATTGTTAAAGGAACTGGAAGAAACCGAAACAGTTGAAGCAGGTAATACAACATTCGACGAAGAGGACCAAATAATGGATTACGCCAGTTAACATCAGAAGCTATCAGTAAATAATATTGTAAAATTTCTTGGCGTTTTATTATATCGACATATTACACAACAATATTTTACTCAAATATGTGTTCAAATTCATACAACATTTCAATAAACCGGAAAAATACAAAGGTTTAAAGTTTACAAACTTTAACTGCATTTTGTGGCATTTTTTTGAAAATGTTGCGTTCGCCCCTTCTCCACCGAACGCGTCATATATATAGCGGATCGACAAGAAATAGACCAACAAATAGACAGAAATACTTTCCTTCCACGCTACCATCAAACAGTCTTGGAACACACGTGGGCAAACAAATAATGGAAAGTCTGTTTCTTCCCAAAGGGCGCGAACGAAAACCCTTATCAACTAAAGGACGCGCTCACAAGGCGTCTTAAGAATTGGCGCGAAGCCCTACGTCACAGGAACTACGTATAAAAGCGAGCTTCCACTTGCTTTCATTCTCACTCTCACTCACTCGTACTCACATCATCGAACGTGAGCAACACGTCCACCAACCGCTTTCCGGCCCCCTGGCCGAGGGGCGCGGCCGCTACTTTCTTCAAGGCCTCCAATTTATCATCAAGTAAGATCTACAGACCACCTGCAGAAGCAATCCTTCGAGGCCCAACCGGAATCGCTTCGGGCCTGCGGTTTGCCGGGTTGGCCTTCAAGTTTCTCCACATTCCTCGAGATATATTCAGCACCACAGGCCTACGCCTGCAAGATCATAAGGCCAGCCTGCACCTCGAGAAGTAACCACCTCAGGCTTCCGAACGAAGCCTACATCCATCATCTCAAGAAGCTTAACGGACAACGACAACGCGAGTTTTCGGTAATAGATCTTTCTTCAACCCGCCTTCAAGAGTTTACATCGTCCTAAGATAAGTACCTCCTATTCTAAGTACTCTTGTGAAGCCTACGTTAGCCTACCGCCGAACGGATACTCCCAAAGTGTGTAATCAAGCGTTCCAACTGACTCTTGTGAAAGAACGCAGTAGGCCTGTCATCCAATTCAAGTGTCATTTCAATACCGTAATTCCGCGTATCATCCGTCATTATGTTCAATTCATATATTCGTGTGTTAACTAAATATTCTCTTGATGTAATCACTTAACATCACATAATGGTCTTATATATAAATGATATTTGTGTATTTGTCAAGCATTTCAATCCATTATTATTAGGCCGCATCAATTATTCCTTGTGCATCCATGCAATCATTTAGCCTACTTAATCAGTGTCATGTTTTCCATTCAATGTACCAAACGCACGTGCATTCTTTATATCATTTACTAGGCCCATTCAATGTTCCATGTCGCATGCTATTTACATACCATCAACGTGTACATCATTTATTACGTGTCAATTAAGCTATTAACATTTCATCTTATTAGCTAAGTCTATGTCATAAGCATAACGTAAAACTACCAATTAATTACTGTCAATTCTTTGTTATATCACAGTGAATAAATAACGGCTTTATTTTCATAATAAACTACAAAATCCATAAGGTGTCTTTTATAACCTTAACATTAATTTGCTTGGGTGTAAACCAAGCTGGTGACCTCGCTGCCATTCCTGTCACTTCCAATAGTATGGTGGATCTACTCAAATAGCCTTTCATTAATAAGCAATCAGTCATTGCATCAATTAATCATTGCATACAATCAAATCATTATCACCTTAAACGACTAAAACTAGGTCCACTGTGTGTATATATATATATATATATATTATTAAGTGTTTTAAAGTCCGCGTTATATATTGTTCTTCTCGTAAGGTAAATTGATACTTATGAGGAGCCATCATTTCCACGAATTAACTCTTAAACCCTACTAGGGGTACTGGTGTACTCCAGTACCCCGGGTATTGCTAGCGTAACTTTTATAATGGGTAGGTATTGGTTCTCCTTTTTGTAGGTTCCATAAATGCATGCACTCTTGATACATGTCTATGCCATACTTGCCAACATTTTGAAAAGCAAAAGCGTAGGATTTGTAATCAATGCTAGAGGGTTCGGGAGCATGCCCCCGGGGGAAAATTTGTGAAAATCTAACCTTAGATGATGCACTTTAGTGCATTCTGAGCATAAAAAGTTTGATATTATTTGTATGTTGTTCGTGTTGATAATGTGAAAATCGGTAGCTTGCCGCCTAAATCGGTAGGGTTGGCAAGTATGCAGTCGTAATTATAGAAATATAATTAAGAAATGAATAACACGAGTTAATAAAACAATCTTGAAATACATTTATACTGTACAGGGTGGCCACAAAATCCCTTTGAATGAAAAACAAGGGCAACATACAAATATGCTGTAATTTCACTGCAAAGGAATTTTGTGGCCACTCTGTATTATATTTAAATATGAATGAATGAATAACGGATAACTTTTGGAATTTTCATTCTTCAACTCAACAAACAAGTTATTCTCAGAGTTACAACGGGGTATGAAAAATTCCACAAACAGGATGAGAGCAAATGTTGGAAAATTACACATTTAACGGTGAGTAAGGTTCAAAACCTTATAAAGTGTGTAAACAGGATGGGATAAAATGAAGTAAAATATTTTTTACTTTTTAGATGGAAGATTAAATGACAAATAAGTTCACTTCCTATCATTATATTTTAATCTCATTAACCTTTCAACCTTTCAAATGTTCCGTGCGATGATTCCATTTCACGAAGGTCAAGCTTGTCGCCCTTCCTCTTGAGTTGGCCTGGTGAAGTAGTGAGAGTTGGTTTCTTGTACTCCCCACCTCACATAGCCAGGTACGCCCAGCTCATCGGGGATTGTTCTGAGCCAGGCGCCTAATCTTCTTTGGAAGATGTCCACCGCAACACCACTCGTGTTCCTTAGTTTTTTGGGCAGCTGATTAAACAGTCTTGGTCCTCTTACAACAAAACTATTTTCTTTCAGGGTTAAGGATGTTCCCTGTCTAGCCTTTAATTTGGGAATACGACACAGTCTTCCTTTTCTACTTTCCACTGTTGTTTGGGGAGTTACAGGGTTCAGAGTAAGATTAGGGACTAGTTTCTCCATTATTTTCCAAGTGTAAATAATGGTGTATCTCTCTCTCCTCCTTTCCAGTGAATATAGGTTTAATTCGCGTAACCTTTCCCAGTAATTTAGTTCTTTGCACCCATCGATCTTGGCTGTGAAGCTTCTCTGAATCCCTTCTAGTTGTCTAATGTCTTCTTTTTTATATGGGCATGTTAGGACCGAGCAGTATTCCAATTTGGGTATGATCAGTGTTTTCAAACCACTTTCTTTATTGTGTGGAAGGATGAACAGCTGGGTTTTGCTGCGCGCCGCCTGCCGTCACCGGGCCTCGATCCCGGGGCCGATGGGTTCGTAGTCAATGACGCTAAACCAAATGACTATCGCTGTGGAGAGGTTGTTCGTTATAAAGAGGTTTTCCTTTGCCGATATTGCAAAGTATATTTTAATGACCTATTTCGACCCTCATTAGTTATTTCTCCATATTTTATATAGTAATGTGTATATACAGTATAATAAATGCATTACTTAAAAGTATTTCTCCTTGAGAGAGAAACATTCTAGCCAATTAAGCATCAGCTTTTAGGCATCAGCCAATCAGCATACCGCTTACTTTTTTCATTTGGGGAAATGGCAGTAAAGACGAACGCGTGCAGCTCAGGCTGAGTTAGCAAAAAAAAACCTCTTCATAACGAAACGTGTTTTCGAAAGAGGTTTTTCAAAATGTCCAAGGTGTTCGGTAAAGAGAGGTTTCGTTATAGTGGAGTGTCGTTATTGAGAGGTTTTACTATATACTTATATATACTCAAATAACAGGAAATTGAATTTTATTACTGAATTAATATTGATTATTATCATTAATAACTGAGACAAACAAAATAAATCTTTGAAGGTTTAATATAATTTTAAATTTTTTATTTACAAGGATTGAAAATTATATGAATAAGTGAATTTAAATAGTTATACAGGGTGGCTCAGAAGTCGCGCACGGCGCACCATAGACTAATTTAGCTTTATTATAGTTTTATGGTTCGCGACTTCTGGGACACCCTGTAGTTTAATGTAATTTTAACTTTGTTGAGAATACATATTCTGTCGATAACTAACTTACCAAACTAGGTTTGGATAAGCGAAATCCGTTTGATCCTAAGTCTGTAATTTTTAATCTATCTAATAGATAGTGGTGCACCGATTAATTGGTATCGGCACCTTGCATGCCGATGAATCGGCAATGCAAGGTATTTTCCTAATATCGGCATGGCCGATTAATCGGCAATGCAAGGTATTTTCCTAATATCGGCATGGCCGATTAATCGGCAAAATGCCAGGTGCCGATACCGATTAATCGGTGCACTACTACTAATAGACAATTAACTAAGTTTGAAACAGGAACATTCTTTGAAGGACTGAAATTTTATCTTCCATTTTTGAAACTTAATTTTTTGAGCGTCATTTCCTCTCATCTGAAAAATTATACGCAGGTTCGAACCTGTTCCCTTTATTAATATTAATCCAGATGACCTATGTACAGTATATTTAAATCAGGTGTCTTTTTTTTTTATAATTATAACATTTTCAAAATGCAATCCTATTTTTAATAAAGACGGAGTTTCACTGTATTAAAGAATTGGCTAATGAGAATGACATACTAATCTCTCAAACTCATACTAATCTCATACTAGTCTTTCAAACTCGTATTACTCTCTTATCACTCTCCAGTTCTTAATCTGAGTGAAGAAAACACGCTCGCTCCTTGAAATTGCTACTAAAGACTGCGTCTTCTTTTTCAGTAATGAGCAATACGTACAAACAGACGGAATATCAATGGGAGGACCTCTTGGACCCACTTTTGAAAAATTTATTCCTCTCTTACCATGAGAAAAAGTGGTTGAAGGACTGTCCCCACCACTTTAAACCAATTTTCTTACTCCTTTGCGTAGAGTGCTAAAGTTTTGTTCTATTCAAATCTCCCCTCGATCATATTGAACTTTTTCATAAATACTTGCATTCAAAACATAATACCATTAAATTTACTTTTGAAACTTAAAATGATAATTCTTTACCATTCTTAGACATGGATATTACGCGTAATAATAATAATATCACTTTGTAACATCAGTTTTTTGTAAACTCACTTTCACAGGCTTTTGGGAATTAAATTTATAGTTTCGCGCCACTTGAGTACAAATGTAATCTTATTTTTATTCTCTGAAACCGTTCATACGAAATTCGCTCCAACTACCATCTCCTTCATATCAAATTGAAGTTTTTACTAGGCTAAGTAATAATTTTCCTTCCAAAAACAATGCAATAAAAATATTCATAAGCTTAAAAATTTCTATTAAAACTAAAATCGTTGTTACGACAATACGGAAGAAGGTTGTATATTCCAAACTTCCCTATTGTGGACCTGAAAGTCTCTTATTAAAAAGGAAAATAAGCAAACTAATCAATAGATTTTATCCACAGATTTGATTCACATTAGAACGAAAATTTCAATAATCTTTAAATTCAAAGATAAAATTCCAGAACCCTCGTGTTTATCGGTTATCTACAGATATACATGTAACGATTGCGCATCGTCTTATGTTGGCATAACCACACACCAATTCCAAGTAAAAGGGTATATAAGCAGTCGTACTAACAATAAACTTACAAACCCTTCACAATCACATATAGGTTCCCACTCCCATCGGTTAGACCCACGCTTCTCAAACTAGGGGTCGCGTAAATATTATTGGGGGTCGCAGAAACATTTGAAAATATTATTTTTTTCATAAATATACAGTGTTAGTACCTATTGCTTTTATGACATTGAATGAAAGGTCGCGAAAAAATTTGTCTGATCCAAAGGGGTCGCAAGTGAAAAAAGTTTGAGAAGCCTTGGGTTAGACCACCCAATTAGATCTAATAACTTTTCAATACTCGCAAAAACTAACAAATATGATCTACCCCTCTTAGAAACAATACCCATTTTCAAATATAAACCAGATATAAATCATCATACCCCATTCCATAATTTCAATATCCTTCAGCAAAAAGTTTTACCAACCAACCAAATTAACGCGTCCTTCAACAAACTGTATCTATCTTTCCTATCCCTCATTCCCTGCTACATCCGTAATTAAGTAACTTGTACCTATTTTATTTTTCTTAAGGTTTTAGAGCTCTTAATAAGAGTTTTAATGTCTTATATTTAAATGTGCCCATAATATTCTCCAGCCTCTTAAATTATTTTGCAATATTATTTACTTAAACTTACTCTCTTGGCAAAGGTAATCCCCTTTTGAGGGTTTCATTTACAATATTTATTATTTTTAACTGTATTATTTAACTTTTCAATATAATTTTAGGACTGGTTTAATTTTAAGTTTGTAGTGTTTGTGATTTGTCAATATTTACATATATACACAGGGTGTTTCAGGAGGAAAGGTCAATACTTCGGGAGGTGATAGTATCGGTCATTGTGAGAAAAAAAGTTCATATGAACATGTGTCTAATTCTGAATGGTTACGGAGATAGAGCTGTTTGAATCTGATGCGCGCAGCTCTTCCTCCCCCCGCGGTGGTCCCATTCAATGGCCACCAAGGTCTCCAGACCTCTCTCCGTTAGATTATTGTTTGTGGGGGTGGATGAAAGGTCAAGTTTACAAAAGAAAGGTGGATACACGAGACGAATTGCTCGCGCGCATTTTGGATGCTGCTGCCCGCATAAAGGAACGTCAAGATCAACTCAGACGAACAACACGCGATCTTCGCACACGAGTTGCAAAGTGCATTGAGGTTGACGGTGGGATTTTCGAAAACGTATCGTAAACTGTAACAAATTTGTCATTTCTGTATCTGATACCATTCAAAATGCCAATGTTTAAACATTAAATGTTAGAAACAGTAATTGGTTTTTCTTTCTTGATTACCATTAACAATGCTTTTGTATTTGTAGATTCAAACGGCTCTATCTCCGTAACCATTCAGAATTAGACACATGTTCATATGAACTTTTTTTCTCACAGTGGCCGATACTATCACCTCCCGAAGTATTGACCTTTCCTCCTGAAACACCCTGTGTATATGTATATATATATATATATATATATATATATATATATATATATATATATTACAAATGATCTTCCCGATTTTAAACATTTATTATGAAAAAACAACAAAGCTACAGCGAAAAGCAAGATATACAAATAAAGAAGAACTCAAAAAGTTTTATTTACGAGCTATTGAAGTTAAATATAAGCTCCTTTTGTGGCTCCTTTTGTGGTTACAACATTCCTGAATGAGCAATTGCCTGATCCTTGGATCAGGTACGGGGTACCATTCTTTGACCGGCTCGTTCGCCCGATCTAACCCTCCTTGACTTCTTCCTCTGGAGTTATGTCAAAAAATGAAGTTTTTGTTCCACCAATGGCAACAACTTTGGAACATTTGAAGGAAAGGATACGTGAGGCTGTTAGAAAAGTTAGGTATGATATGCTACAAAATGTATGAAGGGAAACAGAATACCGCTTTGATGTCTGCAGAGCCACAAAAGGAACTCACATTGAACTTCAATAGCTTGTACATAAAACTTTTTGAGATCTTCTTTATTTGCATATCTTGCTTTTCGCTGTAGCTTTGTTAGTTTTTTCATAATAAATGTTTAAAATCGGGAAGATCATTTGTAATCACCCGGTACCTATATATTTCTGTATTTAGCGCTGTCGAAAGCTTTGAATATTAAATGTTTGCATACGGCCTAGTCTTGTTGCATTGTTCCTTATATATACACACACACTATATATATATATATATATATATATATATATATGCGCCTCGGTTGTGGTGTGGTTAGCTTCGTTGACTACGAATCCATCGGCCCCGGGATTGAGACCTGCGACAGCAGGCAGCGCGCAGTAAAACCCAGCTGTTCAGCCTTCCACACAATAAAAAAAATTGGTTGGTAGATAAATGGGTACCCTGAATAGCCTAGTGGTTAAGACGCTGGGCTGCTGGTAGGGCGTAGTTCGGATTCCACTTTAAACTGTAGGTCTAAGGGAGGTGACAAACTTGACCTTCGTCTGAATGAACAATTCGAGAGGAAGCAAAACCAAGGTTAACCAAGGTTTTATTTATATATATATATATATATATATATATATTATATATATATATATATATATATATATAGATAGATAAATAGATAGATAGATAGATAGATATGATAGATAGATAGATATACATATGGGAATTGCAATGGGGACAACCAGCAGTCCGTATATAGCAAATTTATATCTATCATCCAACAAAGAAGTCCTTCAGTCCTTTTTCATGAAATAGCGATTGAAGAGTCCAAGCGATAACCAAATATTCGACAGCAATGGGCAATATATACTTGTAGAGGGTATCTGTACTACAAATATACCCAATTTCGAAGAATTTGCGAGATAAATCTACGAACAACACTTAAAATTTTAAAGAGGAAATGACAACATAGCCCCAAAAATTTCTAGGCTCGAGTATCGTAATAAAACGGGTGGTTACTAATTTGATGTAATAACAGTTCCTTTTAAGGATACCTTTTAATTACAAGTAGGAAATACCAAATATATTAAATAAATTCAATTACGTAAAAACTACTGAATTCATTAATAATTTAGATATACTCGTAGAAGTTATACATGCATCGTGTGTACAGGCGGATAAACACATATACTGTATCAGTATACAGAGAGGATATATATATATGTGTGTATGTGTGCGTGTGTGTGTGTGTGTGTGTGTGTGTGTGTGTGCAGATATGTGTATGTATGTATACGTGAGGGTGGGGCAAAAGTCTGGCCCCATCGGAAGTTTATAATGGAAAAGAAAATTTCGGCCTACCTTAATGTTTTAATTCAGAAATTACAATAGGTGTTCAAATTGACGTCCACCTTCTTCTAAACACTTTGTAACCCGGTTGACGCAAGACGTTTGCACATTCCTGAGGATGGTAATATTCGTCCTTATGGCTTCAAATTCTGCTGTTATGGTATCCTTTAGCGCCTGTATTGTTCTTGGCCTGTTAACGTACACAACTGATTTAAGGTGTCCCCATAAGAAGTAATCCAAAGGAGTCAGGTCCGGAGATCTGGGCGGCCATTCAATTGGCCCACGTCGACCAATCCATTTCCCTTGAAATGTTTCTTGCAAAAATTCGCGAACGGCCCTTGCGAAATGCGGCGGAGCCCCATCGTGCTGAAACCACATAGCACTCCGATGCCGTAATGGTAGTTCATACAATCGAGGCGAAAGGAAATTTGCTAACAAATGAAGGTATGATTCACCAGTTACAGTGTCGGGGAAAAAGTATGGGCCAATTATCGTATCTCCCCACATAGCAGCCCATACCATAACTCTTGGGTTGTACTGCGAGCGTCCGTCCTCAATCCAATGTGGATTTTCTTTAGCCCAATATCGTGCATTATGTCTGTTGACTGAACCGTTTAGGTAAAAAATTGCTTCGTCACTGAACATGATACGCTTTTCCAACTTCCTATGTTGCATAAACCACTGACAATACTCCCTACGACGATCTAGGTCATCACCGTGTAGTTCCTGGACTAATTGGACTTTATACGGATGAAAATGATTGGTAGAGAGAATGCGACGAACCGAACCAAAATTTTAGTCTATGTGAACGTAAACCTCCTATGGGGCCAGACTTTTGCCCCACCCTGCTATATATATATATATATATACATATACACACACAAGATAAAACTGGGAAAAAATATACTGTAGGAGTATAAATAAAAATAAAATGATACGGTATGACAATACAAACGTCTAAAACATAGAAGTCCTTCGTCGGTATAATACAGAAGAAGATAGTAGCAGACAGGGCACATAATTGAGAAATGCAAAATCAGGGATCAGCGAAGAATTATGTAGAACGACATATATATATATATATATATATATATGAGAGAGAGAGAGAGAGAGAGAGAGAGAGAGAGAGAGAGAGAGAGAGAGAGAGAGAGAGAGAGAGAGGTCCCATAAGTCTGGAACCATAGGGTAAAATAAGTAATTCATGTTTTTCCGTTTATGCAAGTGCTCATGATGTCTTTGAGTAAGGAAGAACGCATCCAGGTAATTCTGCTCGTAGGAAATCGGAGTCAGAGGGAGGTCACTGAGGAATTTAACAAATTGCATCCGGACCGCGCGCCGATAACATACAGCTGTGTCGGTAAACTTGTAGCAAAGTTCAGGGAAACGGGATCCATAGGAGATAAACCATGCAGTGGACCTCCGATGACATCCACCGACGATGACACAGCCGCTACCATCCCCGCTCATTTCACAAACAGTTCCCAAAAGTCTCTTCGGCGGTTGTCCGCTGAGACAGGAGTGTCAAAAAGCAGCATCCACCGCATTCTTCAAGCACACAAGTGGCATCCTTACAAACTTCAAATCCTGCAGAAATTAAGCGAAGATGATCCAGACCGACGGATGGAATTTGTGAATGGGCTACGGAACAATTGAAGGCGTTGGTCAACGCGGAGAAAATTCAGAGTGTTGCACATTTGTGGGAGCGCATCATCGACGCATGTAACACCATCACTCCTGATACCATTCGCCGTGTGTTTGCTGACTGGATATCTCGTCTGCATTCGTGTATCAATAATAATGGTGGACATATTGAACACGTTCTGTGAATAAAAGCCGTTTTTATCATTTTGCCTATCATTTTGCCATATATATATATATATATATATATATATATATATATATATATATATATATATATATATATATATATATATATATATATATATATGTGTATATGTATATATATATATATATATATTAAAACACAGTTTTGGGCACATAAAATATATATATATATATATATTAAAACACAGTTTTGGGCACATAAAATATGTATATATATATATATATATATGAAAAATTATTTCACGAAAGTGACACGTGAAAAATATTTATGATGAATAAAACCACGAAGGAAAAAGAAACACAAAGGGGTGCTCAAGCGCTTTCGTCTAATGACATCCTCAGGAACACTGGAGTGAAAGGACAGATCAAGGCAATATATAGGTTACAAAAATAAACATACATACATACATATTCATATATATATATATATACATATATACAGGGTGGGCGGAAAGTAGCTCCCTATTTTGGATTGGTAAAAAAATACGTATATTATCCGTTTATTTCAGAAGAAATAATATGAAAAGGTAGGCATACATGGTAGGTTTTCTCTAAAATTCAATGTGGGCTCCAACTCTTTCCACCAGCTTCTGGAGCCGCCCAGGAATGGCGTCCACTGACTTTAGCAGGAACTCCGGAGGGATGGAGGACATGACTTCCCGAATTCGGTCCTCCAGTTCTTCCAATGTCCTCGGTTTGGTGCGGTAGACTTCTTCCTTTACCCACCCCCCAAAGAAAGAAGTCGCACGGTTACCGCTGAAAAACGGCAGAATCGGTTCAGTGTAACGGTGTGGTGTGGTATGACCTCAGATCAGGTTGTGGGCCCGTTCCTTCCTGCGCAACACCATGAATGCTGAGCGGTACCTTGCTATGTTGCGAAACGAGGTCTGGCCGGTTGTCAGCACATGGGAGAACATCGACGATCTGATTATATGCAAGATGGCGCCCCTCCGCACTTCGCTCTTGTTGTCCGTGAGTGGCTGGATGCCCACTTCCCTGGGCGTTGGATGGGTCGTCGTGGTCCACATCAATGGCCAGCCAGAGCCCCGACTTGACACCACACCGTGCGACTTCTTTCTTTGGGGTGGGTAAAGGAAGAAGTCTACCGCACCAAACCGAGGACATTGGAAGAACTGGAGGACCGAATTCGGGAAGTCATGTCCTCCATCCCGCCGGAGTTCCTGCTAAAGTCAGTGGACACCATTCCTGGCGGCTCCAGAAGCTGGTGGAAAGAGTTGGAGCCCACATTGAATTTTAGAAAACCTACCATGTATGCCTACCTTTTCATATTATTTCTTCTGAAATAAATGGATAATATACGTATTTTTTTACCAATCCAAAATAGGGAGCTACTTTCCGCCCACCCTGTATAGTAAGCATAGAAAAAATTGTGGGAGGAGCAAACATTTATATGGGAGATTGACACTTTTAGCACTTCAGCCGACATTCAATATAAATTCAAATGGGTTGTTTATAAAACAGGTCACAAAGAATAAAGAAATAAAAATAAATATAAATATAAATTGAGAAAAAATTAATTACAAAATAGTGCCTTAGTGATATATATGTCCCAGCCTAAATAACCAAAGAAATAAACCGGCAAATAAAAAAAAATAAAAAAAAATATATATATATATATATATATATATATATATATACATATACATATATATAGTAAGTGTATGGGAAAAAAAATGACACTTTTAGCACTATGGCCGACCTTAGTAGTATAGCCGCAAAAGGGGAGAGTGCAGGAATGTTGCAGGTTATTATGTAAGTTGCAAAGGGGGGGGGGTTGTTGCAAAGGGGGTTGTTGCAAAGGGGGGTGGGGGGTGGGGGAAACTTGGAGGCGGCGTTATCCCCAAGAGAAAGGAGGAGGAGAGAAAGGAGGAGAGGTGTTCACCTGGCAGGAGCCAAGTGCACATTAAGACTTCCAGCCGGGCTGGCGTTGTTTTATAGGCTCCTAATCAGCCAGAATCAGCCAGAATCAGCCAGTTGGCTGAATCAACCAGCCAGTTGGCTGAGCCAAGGTGAGAGAGATACCTGAAGGAGAGAGAGAGACAGCTGAAGGAGAGAGAGCTGAAGAAGAGAGAGATGCCTGTAGGAGGGAGAGACGCCTGAAGGAGAGAGGATAGGTACACATGCAGGAGGTACACATGCTGGAGGTACACACATACGCACACATGCAGGAGTACACATGCAGTAGGTACACATGCTGGAGGTACGCACACATGCAGGAGTACACATGCTGGATGTACACATGCAGTACACATGCTGGAGGCAAACATGCAGGAGAGAGAGAGAGAGACCTGAAGGAGGAAGATACATGCAGGAGAGAGAGAGAGAGAGAGACCTGAAGGAGGGAGAGAGACACCTGAAGGACAGAGTGGAGTTCTCCCCCAATTTATTTTCGTTTCCCTAACCTAAGAGGCCACTATGGGGTTTACCAAGGGCCAGAAATAGAAGGAGCAGAGCTCCTTACTCGGCCGGAGCCGAGGGGGGAATGGTTCTTCACCAGCTTCGCGATCTTTTATAATCCTCTATTCTGGCTGAGTTGCCAGATAGCGCAAGTATTCCAGATAGCGCCATGTGTCCCATTAATCGTGTAACACATATATAACGGCTGTTATTCCAAATGTACTTGCATATATAATAAACTAATGAACCATATAAAATACCAAATATATTTATATGGTTATACAAGATTCACCGTATAAATAACACAAGCGCCTCTTTCATTACGCTTTAATAGAATTAACAAAGTTACCCTATTTCGTTAGAGAGAAAACGAATTTTTATAAGGGTTACCCAACGAATTATGAGAGCATCACCGAATTAAAACTTTTATGGGTAACTATATCGACATAAGCTTATTATTGTAACGTTTGCTCCCAATATAAACTTTCCTAAATAACAGTAAAACCAATTAAATGAAACTTCATTTAATAGTTTACGATACAATTCCACCAAACGAGATGAAACTTATGAAACATATAGCCTCATTCCTGCGACGAAAAAATGAAAAAATGACGAAAAATAAAGAAATTATTCATTTGGAATTGCCCAAGCCACTATAGCGGGGTCGGACGGAGAATATCTGTTCTTTAAACATCTTATTTCAGTCCAAAAGTTACCCAAAACATAATCCGATAGTGTATAACGTTGCAGTACTCGCTTGAAGAAAGGAGAGGTTGCAAACTCTACTTGAATAATGTAATTACCTAAAACTGCACGCGAAGGAGTTTAAATAGATCCAGCAAATAAAGCCTTTGAACAATGATTTCATGTTTCAGAAAGATTTACGCGTTAATAGAATTAGTAAAGTTACCCAATAAATAAATCGTTAGACAGAATGATTTTTATAAGGGATACCCAACTAATTATCCACCAATCAATAAATAATAGCAAACGCGAATAAAGAGTTCCAATTCATAACTATATCGACATAAGCTTATTATTGTAACGTTTGCTCCCAATATAAATTTTTCTAAATAACAGTAAAACCAATTAAATGAAACTTCATTTAAATAATTTACGATACAATTCCACCAAACGAGATGAAAACTTATGAAACATATAGCCTCATTCCTGCGACGAAAAAATGAAAAAATGAAGAAAAATAAAGAAATTATTCATTTGGAATTGCCAAGCCACTATAGCGGGGTCGGACGGAGAATATCTGTTCTTTTAAACATCTTATTTCTGCTTATTAAATAACTTTTTAGACACTTGATTTTTATTATAAATATTTAAGTCACGAATAACAGTGGGAAAAACGTCCGGAAAAAAAATTATGAAACATCTCCTTCCAGACCACTCTTGATATATATATATATATATATATATATATATATATATATATATATAAAACAACTCATGCACACACACACACACACACACACACACACACACGCACACGCACACACACACACACACACACACACACGATGAAAGGCAGAAACTAAATCAGTTCGAATCGTGTCTCTAGGGACACGATTCGAACGAAAAAGGTCTCTAGGGACCTTTTTCGGGTCGAGGGATTATCCTTCTACAAGCTATTCGAGCAGAAATCACCACTGACTTCAGATATTAATATTGTCATTGTTATTACTTCTACAATGAAAATATTTACGCGTAATTTGTATGGTGTCATATATATATATATATATATATATATATATATATATATATATATATATATATATATAAATTGAATTTACCGTGGTACACCATGTTTGGCAAACGCTTTAGTGGTGCAAGCCTCATTTACTGATGCATATTATATCTATCGGGCAAATAACTTTTAATTCAGTCACTGACTGACCCTCTAATACCGCAACAGCACAAATTATTGAGTAGAATGTTGTGTTCTATTACATCAAACAACTTACTCATACCCACTGCCATAATTTCTTTTATCATAACTCAGCCGAGCAACTAAGCGACGTTGGATCTGAGTGGTAGTTGGATGGGGAGTCATCCACCGCAGCAGATAATTTACATTCGATAAATGTAATGAAATAATTAAATAAAATATGCAATTATTTTTATATCACGGATGGAGTCGATGTAGACAATGCAGGTCCTGTGCTTAAATTATCTAAAACCATAACAATACAAATTATTTCAATAGAATATTATGGTCTATTACATTATTACACCTTGCCCAGATCCATTACCAATAACCTCAATTTAGTAATAATAACAATTATCTCTCATACACTATATATATATATATATATAATATATATATATAGAAAGAGAGCGAGAGTTTTGTTCAAATAAAGGATTCCATTTATAATGAAAAGGTACGACTTGGGATGTCATTCGATTACTGAGAGTTATTAGCAATGAAGTTCAGTAGAGATTACCCATAGGACACGTAGGGTGCCCATTTATCTGCCAACCACTTTTTTATTATGTGGAATGACCACCTTAGACCTACAGTTTGAACCATCAACAGCCCAGCGTCTTAACCACTAGGACACGTAGGGTGCCCATTTATCTGCCAACCACTTTCTTTTATTATGTGTAATGACCACCTTAGACCTACAGTTTGAACCGCGGATCGATGCAAGACAGTCGGCAGGAGACCTACCGTTGATATCTCCGGTGACTCCGCACTCAGGACGGGGGCATCCATGCCACCAGCAACCGTTAAAGGAGTACACAGTCTTCACACCAGTGACACGGTTTTCACTTAACCCATCAACCCAAAAAACACGTCCATTAATCTTAATGGGTACTTCACCCGTGTTGCGGGCGTGCTTTATGTATACACCTGTCTGTTGCTGTAGGTGTATGAGCCAGTAAATAGCCTTGTGCCCGTAACTGCGGGGATTGTTTCGGTGAATAATGGCTAAGGTGTCTTTCGGCATGAAGTTATTCTTGAACACCGTAAAACATAATGATGCGATGGTGGTTGCGACTTGCAGTGGATCGCATTTGAAACGGGCTATGTACATCCTTCTAAAGGCCTGGAAACATACTCTAAGCACGCGCACATCATTCACGCAATAACGCTCACATTCATCAGCTATATTATAAGGGTTACTTTCATTAAAACTGTCGTAGTATCGATCAAAGTCTTCACGTTCATCCATGCAGTCAAAATAATGTTTGGGGGGTGGTGGGCCTACGTAGTTTAAAGTCTCGCTGGTGAGGAAAGTGTATGGGAAGTATCCTTTGGAAACTTCAGCTGCTACTCCCATCACCTTGGGTAGCTTTGCTAATTTACAAGGTGTGAATAATAAAGTATCTTTAAATTGTACATTGCCTCTTATCTGCATCTGTATTAATTTGTTGCCTCTTTTCAATGGATCACCTGTAAATATCTCAGAGGATTCGTGTTCAAGCAACTCCTTAAAAGGAACTGCGTGTCAAACTTTGCCCCGTTATGGGCGAGAATATACACAGTCATTTTTTAACTTGTCGGCTAACTCGACAATATAGGACACAAATAGTTTCACAGGACTATCGCTGACATTCGTTTTAAAAACGTTTGTCCGTTTACCACATTTGGGGCACTCGTCACATTCGATATCCATACACTCATCACAGATAGTCTGGCTCACAAGTAAATGTGGAATTACCTCTTTGGTTTCAGCGTTCGTATATGTTTCTATATCGTAGTACACAGTTATACAAGGGTTATTTTTAGGCTTAGCATCTTTCATATAACACACATGCTTTACTCCATCCGCCTTATATTCCTCCTGGCATGTAGGACAGTGAATTACGTCACACTTGTGCTTAAATTTTCCCCAATTATCCATTGTGTGAAACATACCACATTCACAGATTCTCATTTTCCTGCACGTACCAATTGATTTATGGAGATCAAAGCAGCTATTATTGAAAAATGTGCGTCTACACACATCACAGTCTCTCTTCTCAACTACACGGCTTTCACATTTGGTGCTTTTACACTGCTCACATACCATGTGACATTCTTTACAATGTCTCACTATATCATCCGCAAACTCGAGGCACCCTTACACAAATCATGATGTCTCCCATATTTTCGACTTTTGTCATAACTCGCGTAAAGCCCCTTATATTACGGATGGGGAGATACGTTGTCCCTGACAATCCTAAAATAAGTAGGGGCCTTGTACGATCTCTCACACAGCTTTTAAAAACATACACAGTCCGGCGGCGATCATCCAAACCAAATATAACTATGCGCACATTCATTTCCTGTTCTACCTTTCTCAGCTCTTCAGGACCCATATACAGTCAAATTCAAGTTCACAGTCTACAGCTAGTTTACGGGCACGCTCAACGATCGTAGGCAGCCAAATTTTTTGAGTCGTGTATTTTGTACAGTAAACATACGTGCTAAGAGTACTGCTATAAAGCCGCAACCACGATCGACGTTTATATGCCTTCGGTAAATAGTTGGAGAATTGAAGTTAAGAGTGTACGGTATGGCACTATGACCCGCAACACGGAATACACGGTCAATATTTACCGTGAAGTTATCCATATTGAAGGCTATACTACTTTGGACGGCTTGCATTATACGCCCTAATATATATTCTACATCTTCAGCAGCCAAACGTCTAAACGGTACTATCACCCAATAATCGTCTACATCACCGTCATCTGACCCGAACCCAAAGGACAGACTCGTCCTGACCTCACGCTCGTCGCGATTCTGAAGAGCAAACTCTATAATACACTCTACAACCCTGCGTATCCCGCGCTCAATTCCATTGCTATACAGGGCTCTATGGTCGACCCTGACTCTATACCGATTTCTAGTCAAGGCGGGGTGGGGGCTGCGGCGCGCACCAACTCGAACGTAATAACATCCTCAACAGAACGGGGGGCGGATGAATTAGTGGCTATATTAGGTGCTGCTGCTGGGGGCCCTGTTGCGTAGGAGGGTTGGGGATCTATTATTGTAGACTTAACAGAACGGGGGGCGGAATAAGGGGTATATAGCGGGAGGTGCTGCTGCTGGGGAGGTTGTTGCGTAAGAGGTTGAGGGTTGGGGTCTGCTGCAACAGGTACGTATTTCGGCCGCTTTATACCTGATGTGGGTTCTCATACCTCCGCTTTGGACGTGCAACCTGTATCGCTGGTGAGGGTTCAGGGGAGGAGATCACAACTACACTGTCTCGTCATCCGTAATGATAGGGTGCTCTACCTCATCGTCGGTTCTGTGGGAGAAGAAATATAAGGATCAGCACTCAAAATTTGTAATATTTTGTAAATGACCTACTTAGGAGTGTGACGTGTTAGAAATGGACTCTGTAGAAAAATTCAGATTCACGAGCCCATCCACATGTATTATATCTGGACCTACAGGATGTGGTAAAACTGTGTTTATGCTTAAAATCATTAAAGAAAAGGGCGAGATGTTCTCGAAATTTGTGCATAAAGTTATATGGTGCTATTCGACGTATCAATCAGTGTTCAACGAGTACCAAGATGATATTTTGTTCCACAAAGGTGTATATGACGTTAATTCGCTAAAGGGAACTGAACATACAATCATTGTAATTGACGATCTCATGTTGGAGATGGATAAAACGTTTGCCGAGACATTTACAGTATACTCCCACCATCTTAACATAAGCGTGTTCTTCATCAATCAGAATCTATTTTTCAAAAATAGATACATGCGCGATGTGTCGTTAAATACGCAATATCTAGTCTTATTCGCGCAACGTAGAGATGTATCACAAATTGGGGTATTAGCCAATCAAATGTTCCCGAATCAGCGTAAGGAGTTTTTGGAAGTTTATAAAGAAGCTACAAGCACGCGTTACGGATATTTGCTTTGCGACCTTCATCCGCGAAACACGTTTAGAGTGCTTCTGCGAACGAATATATTTCCAAACGAGCCTGAAACGGTGTATATTCCAGAATGACAAAGAGACTAAAGAAATACCATGAATTAATAAAAATCTATCATCGACTGCCCCGGGCAATGCAGCAGATGTTTATTAAAAATATCGACGCCGACTTTTTAAAATGCATCTGTGAAATCTGTCTTAAAAAAAAAAAAAAAAAAAAAAAAAAAAAAAAAAATAAATTGCAATGTATCAATGAAAACCCATCAGAAGGCTCGCCTACGCCGCTACAAGAACATAATACGTACACTCGCTCGTAAAAGTCAAACTGTAGCGAAGAAAAAACGAGTTATTGTGCAAACAGGAGGGTCATTTCTCCCCATCTTATTTTCAGTTTTGGGCCCTTTACTGACTAGATTAATATAATGAAGAAAGTGGTAGTGATTCCCCACGAGGTGTACGCTCACTGCAAAGAGACACGGATCTAGATCCCCGTAAAAGCAGACTTAAAAGAATGGAAAGCGAATTGTTAGCCCTATTAAACAGTGAAAAAACACTGATGAGAAAAGAATCTTATACCAAGAAGCTCTGCAGAAATTTCTTCACGAGTACGAAAATTATAAGAGCCCTACAGAGATTCCTGTGGTTATTAGGCACAGCACGGGGGACGATGGCGACATAGGACCTGTACCCGACGACACAGCTGACCAACCAAAAAGATTAGCCACACAACATATCGAACATGTATTAAAAAATACCCTCCCACTTACATTGAGGAGTAAAGGCTTAAGTCTTTATAATCTATTGAATGAGGATCCCGCCATACAATGGACCGATACAGGGGAGATCATTGTGGAAGGATCAAAGGTACAGGGATCGAATATCGTAGACATTGTCCATGATCTGGTGAGAAAGTGGGATAGGCCATCACCATCAGGATGGAAGCATATTAAAGCAAGACTACAACAAATAAATGTCCCTAAAACGTTGATAGGAAATCTGAACAGGTTAAAAGACTTGGAACATGCAACGCCTGTGACACAATTGAAGGCGCCGTCACCCCCGGCGGTAACACCTTTGAAGAGGAGCAAGAAGAGGTTAAACCAACCCTACCCACGTGCCTCTAAAATACGCAAATGGTTAATACGTTAGCCATTTGCGTATTTTAGAGGCACGTGGGTAGGGTTGGTTTAACCTCTTCTTGCTCCTCTTCAAAGGTGTTACCGCCGGGGGTGACGGCGCCTTCAATTGTGTCACAGGCGTTGCATGTTCCAAGTCTTTTAACCTGTTCAGATTTCCTATCAACGTTTTAGGGACATTTATTTGTTGTAGTCTTGCTTTAATATGCTTCCATCCTGATGGTGATGGCCTATCCCACTTTCTCACCAGATCATGGACAATGTCTACGATATTCGATCCCTGTACCTTTGATCCTTCCACAATGATCTCCCCTGTATCGGTCCATTGTATGGCGGGATCCTCATTCAATAGATTATAAAGACTTAAGCCTTTACTCCTCAATGTAAGTGGGAGGGTATTTTTTATACATGTTCGATATGTTGTGTGGCTAATCTTTTTGGTTGGTCAGCTGTGTCGTCGGGTACAGGTCCTATGTCGCCATCGTCCCCCGTGCTGTGCCTAATAACCACAGGAATCTCTGTAGGGCTCTTATAATTTTCGTACTCGTGAAGAAATTTCTGCAGAGCTTCTTGGTATAAGATCTTTTCTCATCAGTGTTTTTTCACTGTTTAATAGGGCTAACAATTCGCTTTCCATTCTTTTAAGTCTGCTTTTACGGGGATCTAGATCCGTGTCTCTTTGCAGTGAGGCGTACACCTCGTGGGGAATCACTACCACTTTCTTCATTATATTAATCTAGTCAGTAAAGGGCCCAAAACTGAAAATAAGATGGGGAGAAATGACCTCCTGTTTGCACAATAACTCGTTTTTTCTTCGCTACAGTTTGACTTTTACGAGCGAGTGTACGTATTATGTTCTTGTAGCGGCGTAGGCGAGCCTTCTGATGGGTTTTCATTGATACATTGCAATTTATAACGTTAAGACAGATTTCACAGATGCATTTTAAAAAGTCGGCGTCGATATTTTTAATAAACATCTGCTGCATTGCCCGGGGCAGTCGATGATAGATTTTTATTAATTCATGGTATTTCTTTAGTCTCTTTGTCATTCTGGAATATACACCGTTTCAGGCTCGTTTGGAAATATATTCGTTCGCAGAAGCACTCTAAACGTGTTTCGCGGATGAAGGTCGCAAAGCAAATATCCGTAACGCGTGCTTGTAGCTTCTTTATAAACTTCCAAAAACTCCTTACGCTGATTCGGGAACATTTGATTGGCTAATACCCCAATTTGTGATACATCTCTACGTTGCGAATAAGACTAGATATTGCGTATTTAACGACACATCGCGCATGTATCTATTTTTGAAAAATAGATTCTGATTGATGAAGAACACGCTTATGTTAAGATGGTGGGAGTATACTGTAAATGTCTCGGCAAACGTTTTATCCATCTCCAACATGAGATCGTCAATTACAATGATTGTATGTTCAGTTCCCTTTAGCGAATTAACGTCATATACACCTTTGTGGAACAAAATATCATCTTGGTACTCGTTGAACACTGATTGATACGTCGAATAGCACCATATAACTTTATGCACAAATTTCGAGAACATCTCGCCCTTTTCTTTAATGATTTTAAGCATAAACACAGTTTTACCACATCCTGTAGGTCCAGATATAATACATGTGGATGGGCTCGTGAATCTGAATTTTTCTACAGAGTCCATTTCTAACACGTCACACTCCTAAGTAGGTCATTTACAAAATATTACAAATTTTGAGTGCTGATCCTTATATTTCTTCTCCCACAGAACCGACGATGAGGTAGAGCACCCTATCATTACGGATGACGATGACAGTGTAGTTGTGATCTCCTCCCCTGAACCCTCACCAGCGATACAGGTTGCACGTCCAAAGCTGAGGTATGAGAACCCCACATCAGGTATAAAGCGGCCGAAATACGTACCTGTTGCAGCAGACCCCCAACCCTCAACCTCTTACGCAACAACCTCCCCAGCAGCAGCACCTCCCGCTAATATACCCCCTTATTCCGCCCCCCGTTCTGTTAAGTCTACAATAATAGATCCCCAACCCTCCTACGCAACAGGGCCCCCAGCAGCAGCACCTAATATAGCCACTAATTCATCCGCCCCCGTTCTGGTGAGGATGTTATTACGTTCGAGTTGGTGCGCGCCGCAGCCCCCACCCCCGCCTTGACTAGAAATCGGTATAGAGTCAGGGTCGACCATAGAGCCCTGTATAGCAATGGAATTGAGCGCGGGATACGCAGGGTTGTAGAGTGTATTATAGAGTTTGCTCTTCAGAATCGCGACGAGCGTGAGGTCAGGACGAGTCTGTCCTTTGGGTTCGGGTCAGATGACGGTGATGTAGACGATTATTGGGTGATAGTACCGTTTAGACGTTTGGCTGCTGAAGATGTAGAATATATATTAGGGCGTATAATGCAAGCCGTCAAAGTAGTATAGCCTTCAATATGGAACTTCACGGTAAATATTGACCGTGTATTCCGTGTTGCGGGTCATAGTGCCATACCGTACACTCTTAACTTCAATTCTCCAACTATTTACCGAAGGCATATAAACGTCGATCGTGGTTGCGGCTTTATAGCAGTACTCTTAGCACGTATGTTTACTGTACAAAATACACGGACTCAAAAAATTTGGCTGCCTACGATCGTTGAGCGTGCCCGTAAACTAGCTGTAGACTGTGAACTTGAATTTGACTGTAATATGGGTCCTGAAGAGCTGAGAAAGGTAGAACAGGAAATGAATGTGCGCATAGTTATATTTGGTTTGGATGATCGCCGCCGGACTGTGTATGTTTTTAAAAGCTGTGTGAGAGATCGTACAAGGCCCCTACTTATTTTAGGATTGTCAGGGACAACGTATCTCCCCATCCGTAATATAAGGGGGCTTTACGCGAGTTATGACAAAAGTCGAAAATATGGGAGACATCATGATTTGTGTAAGGGGTGCCTCGAGTTTGCGGATGATATAGTGAGACATTGTAAAGAATGTCACATGGTATGTGAGCAGTGTAAAAGCACCAAATGTGAAAGCCGTGTAGTTGAGAAGAGAGACTGTGATGTGTGTAGACGCACATTTTTCAATAATAGCTGCTTTGATCTCCATAAATCAATTGGTACGTGCAGGAAAATGAGAATCTGTGAATGTGGTATGTTTCACACAATGGATAATTGGGGAAAATTTAAGCACAAGTGTGACGTAATTCACTGTCCTACATGCCAGGAGGAATATAAGGCGGATGGAGTAAAGCATGTGTGTTATATGAAAGATGCTAAGCCTAAAAATAACCCTTGTATAACTGTGTACTACGTATAGAAACATATACGAACGCTGAAACCAAAGAGGTAATTCCACATTTACTTGTGAGGCCAGACATCTGTGATGAGTGTATGGATATCGAATGTGACGAGTGCCCCAAATGTGGTAAACGACAAACGTTTTTAAAACGAATGTCAGCGATAGTCCTGTGAAACTATTTGTGTC
>JAJOZX010000733.1:312500-320000 GCA_023014485.1 Bathynomus jamesi | reverse complement strand
TCAAGGAAAGATCTTTGAGATTCATTTCTATTTTTACGAAGAGAAACTAAGAAAAATAAATAGAATTTGTGGAAAATAAAATAAAGTTGCTTTTAGTTAACTCTGTCATTACGAAGGAAAATTGAAATAATCTTTGAAATAATAGACAAGGAAGAGGTAAACAATACGACATGATAATAGAAAAAATAGAAAATAAAAATGCTAAACAATACCGATAATAATTAACTTCTAATATTACAAATTAGAAATGATAATACAATCTTAAAGTTATAAAAATACAGATAAATGAAGCATATTATAAGCATAGCGTTCCAGATATCTGCCCCTTTGTAGTAGAGAGCATTTCCTGCAATTTGCATGGAATAATTTGGTTTATATATAAAATCATTGGGAAGCTTTGTATTATGATTATGCTTGGTCTAATTGGAGTAATTGCCATGTGAATGGGCGAAGTATAGTTTCTATTATTAGCAACTTTGTACATGCTGATACCGACAGTAAGTTTATACAAGTCAGTTACCATTGTTTGAGAAAGTTCGTAAGCATTTTTTGTGGATTACTTCCATCGGATATCGTATATAATTCTTTGTACTACCCCATGCTGTGATGTGATTCCATATTGTAAGTGTGGATGAATAAATGAATAATACAGAGTGAGGAAGGTATTTTGGCGAATTGTTTTTTTTACTTTAAATATTATGTAGAGAAATGTAAATATTTTTTATTTGATATGTTTAGTGTGGCTTTTGAAATTCAATTTTTCGCCTAACTTGATGCCAAGAACTTTAACTTCATTTACTTTTGCAAGAGGAGTGTCTCCAATTGCAGTTTTTATAGTTACAATCATATATGATGAATTTTGTCAAGTTTAATAAAATCTTATTTGTACAAATCCATTTATAGACATGATCTAATTGCCTGTTCACTTCGTTCATCAGGTTGTTGATATTGCTGTATGTGGAAGTGAGTGTTGTATCATCTGCATACTAAATATAGTTTAATGATGTTGATCGTTAAAAATCATTTACACGCATGAAGAAGAGTAAGGGTCCAAGAGTAGATCCTTGCGGAACCTCACTTTCCAATAGAGCATATTCTGATGAAATGTCATTTACTTGACGATTAGAGAGATATGACAAACCAATTTAGCGCATTTCCCCTTATGTCATGTGTGTTTATTTTATCTGGTAAGATATCATGTGAGAGCGTATCAAAGACTTTCGACAGGTCAAGGAAAACTAAGATTGTGTTTTTCGTAGTTTAGGTTTTTATAGATATTTTCTAATAGCATGTTGATGATGTCTTCTGTGGTATGGCCTTCTCTAAACACAAATTATGTTTTTGCTAGGATGTCGTATTTAGCTAAGAATTTGATTAGTCTATTGTATACGATTCCTTCAAATACTTTACTCAAAGTTGGTAAGATGGAGATTGGCTGGTAATAATTGGATGGAGAATCAGAGCTGCCTGATTTGAATACTGGACAAACCGTGTCTATCTTCAGGTAATCGGGAATACACCTTGTACTAGTGACTCATTCATAAATCTTGTCACTGGGGTTGCTATATCATCTGATATTAGTTTATATATTTTTACTGGAAGTGAACTGATAGCAGCGCTTTTATTTTTAAGTTTTTAATTGTAGCTGATGTTTCGTTTGTCAGAATTGGTTCAAAGAGGAATGTATTTGATGTGGGTTGTGGTATATATTGTTGGTAGTGACTGTCTGATTCTGGAATGGCTGCTGCCGTATTGTTTCCTATTTTCGAAAGGAAATTGTTTAATAAATTGGCCATGTCTTTGGGATCATTGTAGGAAATTCCATCCTGTGTTACCGAATTTATGGGATTTGTCTTTACTTTTTCGGCGTTAACTAAGTCCTTTAAAGTATTCCATAATCCTTTAGGATTAGATTTTTGTTCGGTAATCAAAGGTTAACCAAAAGTAATTTTAAAACAATAATGGTCCGCTTTTACGGGTTTTATGACCAAATTTAGTCTGTTACAATAAGTTTTATACGTTTGTTCATTGATAATATCATTCTTCCACAGTTTATAGAAAGAATGTTTACAGTTTATGCTTACTGTACAGTGAGGGCTGGAGTGATCCACTACTTGTTATAGTTTGTTTTTGACACGATTTTCGACTTTATAGGAAAATTAGTATTAAATATATCCATTAGTGCGTTTGAGAATGTTTGAAAATTTGATAAAATATTAATAATAATAATAATAATATTAATAATAATGGAGAAATATTAAAATAGTAACTAGAAAATAAAGAAAAATGGCAAGATATTGAAGGTTTTCCGAATTTTATTCTGCGTTTGGTTTCTTGGCAGGATACTTACTCCCCGATGAGGCGTAGTCTTCTTCAGGACTGATAATAACCGGAGGTGTTTTTAATACAAACCAACGAAAATTGCAATAAATTGAATACGGATATGGATGTTCTTTTGACGACTAACACAAAGCATGTTGCTCTCAGCAGTGGTGAACCACACGAAAGCCTCGTCAGTACTTTGATCCCTATTTGCTTGGGAATGCTGCTGCGAGCTGCTCGTACCCTGAAATGGGCGTATGGGCGGAATGATGCTCTATGTAAAAATATATTTTAACTCTTAATACTTTCACTCAAATTAAGAATGCATCGGTTAATAAAATAATATATATTATATATATATATACATTCTAACTGCAAACACGCAGTATAATTAACTAAAGAACGACGCTTGTATAGGAGAATATTCGCGCAAGATGAGAAAGAGAGAACGAAACAAATGAAAAAATGAGGTAACCACCCGGGAATCGAACCCGGGATCTTCCGATTGCCGGTCAGATATGATAACCATTACACCACGGGCCTCACTCGGTCAAATGCCGTAATTCCTCTACATACGCGCAGAAACCAATGCCCCAAGGGGGCACCTCCCGCATGCCGTACATTATATACATTCTAACTGCAAACACGCAGTATAATTAACGTAAAGAACGACGCTTGTATAGGAGAATATTCCGCGCAAGATAAGAGAGAGAGAACGAAACAAATGAAAAAATGAGGTAACCACCCGGGAATCGAACACACACACACACACACACACACCAAACTCTCCATATTCGTGAGGTTTTCGTGTTGGGAAACCGTCGCGAATATGGATACTTTAAGCTTATGAGAAAATAGGGTTTAGGTTCCATTGGTCGCGAAACTATCCCTCAACTTCATTCCGTAAAAAGTAGCTAAAAAACCCACGAGGTTAAGTTAAAAATACGTGTAAAATAAAGGTCACATAATTAATAATAAAAAAATGCACAAAAATATTAATTGGGAAAATATACAGTATAAAAAATATAAAATAAGTTTTTGATAAAGTTACCATGAATGATGAGGTTGATAGGAGCGGTGAAATGAGGGTGAGGGTGTTGGGGGGAGGCAGTGGCGATAGGGGGCCTTAGCCATGCGGGTGACCCTTATTGAGACACCTAAACTCAAAAATTAACAAATGAATGGTAAAATAACAACACAGAAACATAGTTAGCTATTTATACACCTCTTGCCATTCTGACTCATGCCACTATATATATATATATATATATATGCGCCTCGGTGGCGTAGTGGGTAAGCATCACTGACTACGAGTCCATTGGCTCTGAGTTCGATTCCCGGTGACGGCAGGCGGCACACAACTAACCCAATTGTTCATCTTTTCACACAATAAAAATTGGTTGGTAGATAAATGGGTACCCTGGTTAGCCTAGTGGTTAAGACGTTTGGCTGCTGATCGGGAGGTGGTGAAATCGAAATCGAGTCCGAGCAAGGACTTTGTATTTTCTGACCGCCCTTGGTGGGTCGTAATTCAGATTCCGCGTTAAGCTGTAGGTCTAAGGTGAAGCGATGAGCTTGACCTTCGTCAGAAAGAAAAAGTCAGTCAGAAGCAATACCACGAACAAAAATCAAAAGCGATGTCAAGGTCTTTTGTGTATATTCAGAACCATCTTTTAAATACATAAAAGGGCTTAGAATTACTTTTATATTTTCCCTGTGGCTGTGTACCACCTTCCTCCACTAGCCTATTTATATACAGTACATCCTAAATATAAGTCTGAGGAAGGCACCGAGAAACCACCCAAGTTATTTCATCCCATGTATCAACAAACCTGCTGAAAAATAGATTAATATTTACATCTTATATCCGCACTTATAACGTACAGTTTATATATAATACAGTTTTCATAAACACTCGTCATACACTGCACACACACACACACACACACACACGCACACACGCACACACGCCCCTCGGTGGTGTAATGGTTAGTATCGCTGACTATGAATCCACTGGTCCCGGGTTCAATACTAGGTTACGGCAGTCTGCGCGCAGTAAACCTAGCTGTTCATCTTCCCATATAATAAAATTGATTAGTAGATAAATGGGTACCCTGGGTAGTCTAGTGGTTAGGACGCTGGGCTGCTGATCGGGAAGTCATGAGATCGAGTCTTGTAATTTCTGACCACCCGTGGTGGCTCGTGGTTCGGATTCTACGATAAGCTGTAGGTCTAAGGTGGAGCAACAAGCTTGACGTTCGTCAGAATGAACAATTCGGGCAGAAGCAAAACCAAGGTTAATGAAGGTTATATATATATATATATATATCAAATATGATTTTTCTATTTCTTAATAAAATAATTGTTACGAGAAATCAACCATTTATACGATTTAACCACCATTTAATACCATTTAATTATTTCGCATATAATAAGTAAAAATACCAGTAAGGACGCTGATGAACTTTCCTCCGCAACTGTACGTTATAATAACGGTACAGTAGAAACATTGATTTGCACATAAATGATTTATGTTGTTTGGGAAGGAAGCATTCTGTACTCGGTGACCAGTGATGTGAGTTCGAGTCACCTCTGGACCAAATGTCATAAATCTCAGGGTCTTTTTTTTTGTCTTCGCTGTAAGGTAGCAAAATATGTCTTAGCAGTAGTTAGTATGATGCTACTATTAGTTTTTTCCATAGTTTCGCTATCAGTTATTGACGTACACTTCGTGGAAATACTTTGATCAGATGAAGCCAACTTATTTTGGTGCTGATTTACCAATCTTTTTGCATAATTCCTGTTTTATCTCACTCTGTTATCATACTTTTTCTTTTCATGATAAACTCCTTGATACGTGTTATCCATCAGATTAACTCTAATATCTGTCAGTAATAATAAAAATTTTATGGCTTTGCTTAAATTTAGATGGAAACCAGTTATTAATTAGTAACGTCAAAATAGGCTAGACAAAGTACTGAACACACTCATAGTTTAAGATTAAAACCTCAGAAAACTCTGCAGGAGTTCGCTTGCTCGGTGTCTCTGTGAGCAAGCTAAATATAGAGCTATTTATATATTCTCCACTTTCCTGTAAAATTTCCTTGGCTACTTTTCCAGGGTCAAGGTATTTTCTTCAACCTTTTTCCGTACCTGCCTCTGGCAGGGAGGGAGCGGAGGGTGGGGAGAGAGCCTTCTACTTTTCTATCCAGTTTTCTACTACTGCTAGGATAGTTGAAAGAAAAATACAAAATTTTCCCTGGCACCCGTTGCCATTGGTACCTCCTCGTATGGGCCGCAAGGCCTTTTGAGGTACTTCTTTTCCTTGTAACTCCTTGTAACTCTCTCTCTCTCTCTCTCTCTCTCTCTTCTCTCTCTCTCTATATATAATATATATATATATATATATATATATATATAGATAGAGAGAGAGAGAGAGAGAGAGAGAGAGAGAGAGAGAGAGAGAGAGAATATTAAAGTTATGTAACTAAACACAGCTGAAAGCAGCTCAAAAACATGTATTGTCTGAACTTTCTTAAGTTGATATGACAGAGGTAGATGGAATGTTCAATAGAATTTATTTCAACGACAATGACAAGGTCAGAAACGATGAGGATGACGACGCCGAAGAGGATGATGATGATGACAATAACAAGTTCAAAGCAGGTGCTGTGATGGCGGTCTCCCTCCAGCTGATCGGAGAGCAAACACAAATAAACCAGTAAAAAAAGTACGAAATTGACGATACCCCTTAATTCGATTCAAGGCACAAAACAATCGTGACACTGAATGACAATGAGTGACGATGAATGACTGATTTGCTTCAATGGCGTCGCAACGCCGAAGTCGATGGCGCCAAACTTAGTCACACGCGATGATTATAAATGAAATTGTACCTGTTTCAGACACGCATTTATTCAGGCAGAACCGAACCAACCATTTTGCAAATGCATCTTCAAAATATGACTTGGCACTTGAAGATAATTTATTACGTCATAGACTTTGGGTATTTATGGTGGGCAGCTTCCTCATTCTCGAAACTAGGAAGAGAATTCAGTCCTTCTTGGCACAAGTTAAGGTAGCATTGACGATTTGGGCAGTGCCTTTTCGGGGATAATCAATTCGTTCAGTGTTTTCTGTTTACCACTCATTTGACCCATCTGTATGAAATTTTGTTTGTATTTTTAATGTACAGTATACAGTACAAAAGTACAGTACAGCTTTCTGTACAGTATACAGTATGTATTTGTACATAGAAATCAGGTACGTTGTACGTTCCATTACGTGTATATACACCTTTGGTTTTGCCTCAGCCCGAATTTGTCATTCCGACGAAGGTCAAGCTTGTTGCCCCAGCTTAGACCTGTACCTTAACGTGGAATCCGACCCACGCCACCATCACGGGTGGTCAGAAATTACAAAGTCCTCACTTGGACTCAATCTCATGACTTCCCGATCAGCAGCCAAGCGTCTTAACCAGGCTACTTAGGGTACCCATTTATCTACCAACCAATTTTTACTGTATGGAAGGATGAACAGCTGGGTTTGCTGCGAGCAGATTACCGTCACCGGGAATCGAACCCGGGCCGATGCATTCGTAGTCAGCGATACTAAACGCTACACCACTGAGGCATACACACACACACACACACACACACACACACACACACATATATACACACACAGGATGGCAAATCGTAAAAATTGTTAAAAGTAGAATGCAGCGATATTTAGAATCCTACAATTTATCTCCAAATCAATATGGCTTCCGTAATAATAAAACAACGGAAATGGCTATTTTAAATCTTTTGGAAAATGCAAATATAGCTAATGAGAACAAAGAAATAACAATATCAATATTTATGGATTTGAATAAGGTGTTTGATGTAATAGACCATAATATTCTACTTAATAAATTATATTGTTACGGCTTTAGAGGAGCAATCAGTGATTGGTTTAAAAGTTATTTGACCAATAGATATCATTTTGTATCAGTAAATGAGGTTTGCTCAACTAAAGCGCTTGTCAAACAGGGTGTGCCACAGGGCTCAGTTCTGGGTCCACTGTTTTTTTTATTATATATAAATGACCTTCCACGTTCATCTGATATACTGAACTTCATAATGTTTGCAGATGATACAACTGTCTTTTTCTTGCAAAGATGTTAATTCAGCTAAG
>JAJOZX010000733.1:245000-310000 GCA_023014485.1 Bathynomus jamesi | reverse complement strand
ATTTAAAATATATATTTTTGAACCGTATTGGGATCTTTTTGGTTTGACGGCCGGCGGAAAGAAACGAGTCATGGCTACGGGACCGTCAAATTCTAGACTCTACCAACTGGTTAGGTTAACTGAATGCCCAGTTAGGTTAACAGAATGCTCGGTTAGGTCAATTGTACGCCCTTGACGATTGGTTAGGTTAAGTCATGATATTTTCGTTAGTTTACTGTCAAAACATACGAAAATATTACGACTTAACCTAACCAATCGTCATGAGCGTACAGTTGACCTAAAACTGTCAGAGATTTTGGAATCTTAAAGCGTATATAATATTCTCTAAACTAAAATGTATAACTGCCTCACTATTTGTTTCTCTAAAACATGAAGGTTATTTTTTAAATCCTCGATTAAAATTGGACAATAAAAAACAAGTAAGGTTAAAAAATATTACAGGCCGTCAAACGAAAAGATCCCAATATATATATATATATATATATATATATATAAAACCCAAATAAAATTTGATGAAAGTGAAGTTCCTGACACAAGTAATTTTCTAATTGAAAATGTATCTTTCATCATTTTCATCATACAAATGAAGTAGAAATTGATGGTAAATAAAACTTCTGTTTCACCAACAACGATCTTTCGTTAACTAATTTTTGGTATACCTTTATTTTTTTAAAAGATTTTTTCTTAAATTTTATAAAACTGTTTATTCGCTTTGTAAATAAACACCGAAAATTGGTTTCTTGCGAACCATTTTTACCTCTTCCTTGTTTACGGTTAATTAACAAACAAATTTTTGTTTAAAGGAAGTAAAAATAATTGGTTTGTTAATTTTTAAAACGAGGTTCAAAAGAATTACACTCGAGTTTGAACAGTTTGTTCAAATTGTATTTTCTTACGATGTAAAGGGAAAAGACGTCCGTATTACAGAGTAAGTGATATTTTTAAAGAATCAGTGCAAAGCTACAAGTTTTATTTCTAATCTAGTTTCAAAATTCAAAATTCAAAATTCAAAATTCAAAAAAATTATTAAAAAAAAAATACAAGTGACAGAGTTTTACAGTTTATAGATATTTGTTATGACTTTAATAAATTCGTGGTATTCTTATCTGAATATGCCGTTGAAAGCATGGAAGCTTTTTAGGCAAAATTAATGGCGTTTAGTTTATTTATTACATAAAAATAGTGGAAGTGGCAAGTAATAGTAATAGAGACAAAAAATAATAATTGGGAATCTAATTGGGAATCTAATGGTTTGAACCCTTTGATGAATAGTGTCCACTTCAGCTATCTTATTTTGGTTAACGCCAGACGATTTTATTACATTTTAAAGAAGATCTTCATGCGACAAAGGGTTAAATGTTATTATGTATTTTCAATCAACAATATGCAATGAAATTTCACGTAAGGAAATCCTTATTTCATTTTATCGACTGCATTGCCTGCTTTATCTTTAGTTTATGGCTTATCTTTGTGTATCTCATGATGCCTACAGATCAGTCCTTGGGGAAATTCAGTACTAAACGTCTTTAAGGTGAAGTGATATGAATTATTGTATAAAAAATATTCCAAATTTTTTTTAGTGTAATTGGAATAAAGCAGGGATTCTTAACCTGGTGCTCGCGAGCAACAAAGTGCTCTTTAAGTTGTGTAAAGTGCTCTCCACCATCACCTAAAACTTTGCTCGCGAGCACTATAGTGAAGCCCTTGACCCCTTCCTGCCTCATAAAAAGCCATTTATTTTATCAAACGTAGCAATGAGTGTTTAATGTGCATGAAAAGTTAAGTTGCATGAAAAGGTTAAGAAACCCTGGAATAAAGGAATGACAGTGAGTACGAACACAAACAGTAAGGTATTCGTTTTTCCGTATTATTGCCAAACAAGCCTTTTCAAATAATCGCTTTTTTTTCAAAGTGAAAACTTGAATCCCTTTACCCCTGTACCTATATGCGCTGTTGGATCAACGAAGACAATTAGGTTCAAGAATTTTGTTCCGCGGGATTCGATCATGCGACCCTTGGATTGCGAATCTGGTGCTCTACAAATGAACCAAATTGTTTCGTGTTATGGAGGAAAGTCGTCTCAAGATTCAAAATCCGTCCTTATATGAAGGGAATAACGCTCTTAATGGCAAAATGAGTGCTTTCTAAATTACCATATTTTGAGACATGTGAAATTCCAGCCAAAATCAAACCATAACAGCAGAAGTTTGCATATTTTATTTTTAGATCAGATCTAAGTTTAGAACTTCTTGTTGCCGTTATATATAGGCCCCCTAATCAAACAGCTGATACGGACGAAGCGTTATAACGTGAACTAAAGAGAATAAATAATAGGTAGTGAGCAGGCCTTAGTTGTGGGTGACTTTAATTGCGCCAACGTGAATTACGATACAATGCAGGGAGACTTGGAAGGTAATCGTTTAGTTAATTTTCTCGAGGATAGCTTTCTTATTCAAAAGGTTGGGGAACCTACGAGGTTGGACAGTACTTTAGATTTAGCAATAACTACGGATGATATGCTAATCACGAATTTTCAAGCAATAGAACCGTTAAGTAATAGCGATCACAATATGGTAGAGTTTGTCCTCTCAGTAAGTCACTCGAAACCAGCTAACTCGACTAAAATTCCTAACTTCCAGTACGCGGACTTTTGTAAATTTCGAAATGAATTGTCACACATCAATTGGGAAAAACGTAATGGGGCTCTCCAACGTAAAAATGATGTGGGAATCGTTTGAAACAGTATTTAGGACTATAAATGAGGAATGTGTATCGTACAAAATTAAGTGTGCGAAAGTAAACAACAAGCCCTTGTGGTTTACTTCTAGAGTAGGAGACATTATAAAGAGTAGAGATAGGGCTTATAGGCTACATAAGTGCGATAAAGACAATTTGTGATTACGAAACAACTACCTATCTCTAAGGCGTGAAGTGAAAAGTGTAATAAAAGAGTCCAAGCGTGATTTTGAAATCTCTATAGCTCGTGACGGCAAAGAAAACCCCAAGTGATTCTTTCAATACGTCAATAATAGGACTCCAGTAAAGAGTGTCTTGGGGCCGATGAAAAATTTTGACGGAGAACTAGTTTCTGAAAACAAGCAAATGGCTACCCAGCTAAACGAATTTTTTACGCCAGTTTTTACAATAGAATATGTAACGAATATCCCTACGGTCATAGACAAAATACCTTTTGATAATAGTAATACTTTGGATAATATTGTGGTTAATGAAAGGGAGGTAATGCGCTATATTGACAAAATGAAAATGCGTAAATCACCGGGGCCGGATTCCATATATCCCATACAACTAAAAGAATTAAAATAAAGCATTGTTGTTCCGCTAACAAAGATTTTTAATGCGTCTATTTCTGAGGGGTGCGTACCAGATAATTTCAAGTTAGCAAATGTAACACCTATCTTTAAGAAAGGCGATAAAGGTGCGGCGGGAAATTATAGGCCAATCAGTTTAACGTCTGTTGTAGATAAGCTACTGGAATCAATAATTAGGGATCGTTTAGTCGAACACTTAGAATTGCATAACTTGGTTAGAAATGCGCAGCACGGTTTTAGGGGAAACAAATCTTATTTAACTAATCTTTTAGAATTTTTTCAAAGCGTGGTTGAAGTTTACGATAGTCATCGGGCGGTAGATGTAGTATATTTAGATTTTCAAAAAGTGTTTGACAATGTACGCACCAAAGACTCATTGAAAAAACTAAGGCTCATAGAATCAGGGGTGTAGTAATAAAGTGGATAGAAGAGTGGTTACGAGGTAAGAAACAGAGGGTGGTCGTAGATGGAGCTGAGTCGTGTTGGGCTAATGTAGCGAGCGGCGTTTTTCAGGGTTCTGTATTGGGCCCCTTGCTTTTTCTTATATATATATATATATTATATATATATATATTAACGATTTAGATGTCGGCCTAGTCAGTACAGTTTCAAAGTTTGCGGATGACACGAAGCTGGGTGGTAGGGCGATTAATAACGAAGATAGAGGTAAAATCCAGGAAGATCTGAATAAAATCGTTGATTGGTCAGTCACATGGCAAATGAGATTTAACGTCGATAAGTGCAAAATTTTACATATAGGTTCGCGTAACGGTAATTTTGCGTATAGTATGTCAGGAAAGGAGTTGGCGAGAGTAGAGCAGGAAAAAGATTTAGGAGTTATAGTCACTGGTGATTTAAAAGTGGCGAAACAAAGTACAGCAGCGGTCAATAAAGTGAATAAAGTGTTAGGTTTTATAGCTCGGAATTTTGAGTACAAATCACGCGATATTATTGTTCCTCTTTATAAATCTTTAGTTAGACCCCGTTTGGAGTACGCGATCCAATTTTGGGATCCGCATATGCGAAAAGATATAGACAAAATCGAAAGAGTTCAAAGACGAGCAACTAAGATGATTCCGTCGCTTAGGTCGAAGTCGTACGAGGATAGGTTTAAGGAGTTAAAATTGACTACACTCCAGTCTAGGAGTCTAAGGGGTGATCTAATCCAGGTTTTTAAAATTGTGAATGGGTTCGATAACGTAGATAGAGATAGCTTTTTCGAAATATCTCAATATAATAGAACTAGAAATAACGGGTGTAAGTTGACGAGTAGAAGGTTCGAGACAGCAGTTGCTAAAACGTTTTTACGCATAGAATAGTAAATAGCTGGAATAGTTTGCAAGTAGAAGTAATTAGTAGAACGTCTATAAACATGTTTAAAAATGGATTAGACGCATATGTTGACAGATTGGGTATAGTTTAAGGTAGTAAAATTAAGACTTTGTTGTTCGGAACCCACGTAAAACTGTAGGTCCTCTCCGCCACCACGGAGGACATGCACAATACACGATTATGAACACAGTTAGGTAGACCAGCCATGAGTGGATCCTAGGGTCTTTGTTGGTCTGAAACATTATAACATTATAACAACACCATATATATATATAATATAATATTATATATATATATATACTATACAGAATCATCAAACAACAATGCTATTACTAAGGCAAAAATCATTTGTAGGAAGGAACGATAGGGCCGATAGGACCGAAGGAACGATAGGACCGATAGGACCGAAGGAACGATAGGACCGATAGGACCGAAGGAACGATACGACCGATCGAGAAATTGAGTGGAATATGCTCGTAAACCAAATGTGAAATTTGAATAAAAGGAGATTTTGTCACTCGTGAATGATGCAGCTAGAAAAAAATAGTAACATCCAGGAAGTTCATTTCCGAATGACGTGGGTACGAGTGTGTCTTAAGGGTCACCCGAGCCCCTCGCAGAAACAGGGTAAGTGGCTGACCCAACCCTATTCGATGCCAGCAGCCGGGAACGAATTCAGAGCCTCACCGCCCAGAGGCCGATACCGTAACTAATGAGCTACCAGGTGTTCTGCATGTAGGTAGTATTCCATATTTTTGGTTAAAAGGGTTTCTCACCTTAGTCCCGGTAATGTATGAATATAGATTGTTATCACTGGATTTGCGTGCCTCCATTCTAATGATCAAGCGCTACACACACACCCCAAAGATATATATATATATATATATATATATATATATATATATATATATATATATATATATATATATATATATATATATATATTAAAGTGTCTATAAATTATTTTTACAAATTTAATTGAAATTTAATGTAATTTGTAAATGTAATATATTTGCATGTGTGTAAATTAAGACGTTGCTATCACCTAATTTACCACTAGAGGTTACAGTATATCCCCAACCTTGTCATGAAAAGTAAAACTGGATCCCTGAGGGTGGGATAGTACCTTAAACCTGGTGCTCTATGTACCGTGTGTGTGTGTGTGTACTTCACGTGAATGTCTTCATTTCCGAGTTCTCGCGTCGTGCCCATCCCAAGAAGAGTGAGAAATGAGTTTTTAGTCATAATTATAATATGCATAATATTTACTCGAATATTTCTGACGTAAACAAACGAACGCCAAATAATAAATATAAAAAAGGGATTTTTTTTTTTTTTTTTACCAAAATATTTTTGTAGAAAATTCCACAGTTTTCAGGAGACTTTGAAGCTTTATTAATAAATCAAATATTAGTCTCAGATCTTTATATTATTATCAACTCATTCTTGTTACAGGTACGCCCATTTTTACTGGTAAATACTTTGATACAGAAAATGATTTTAGTTATTTTTCCCACAAACCCCTCACCGTATTATCCCTCTAATGGGAAACAGAAATTAGCAGTGAGACTGCTATGTTTTTCTTCTCTTTGGACTCCGAAAATGGGTACCAGATGTCGCTGCTGGAAAAGAAGAAACAACCAGTTTTAACGAATACAGTTTTACAAATTACAACACAAACGTGAGCAATGAAGATAATTGGAAAGAATATGCTATAAAGTTAAACGCTTCAGAGGATGTCACAACTATAAGAGCCTTGAAGTAAAAGCCTAACAAATGAAACTTTAGACATTTGACAATTAGACGTGAATCGGTTTTCTTAGAAGATGAATATAGCGACAGGAGTTGGTGGAAGAAGTTGGAAAAAGAAACCAAAGAGATGCTAAAAGACAAGGTAGACTGCGTCGAGTCGAAATATAACTGCTCGAGAAATAATCCGAAGGGGTTCCACCCAAAGCCTTCGCGTAGGGAGTAAGTATGAATCGAATATATATATCAAGTTTTTAAGGGATATTTGACTTTTTACCTAATATAATTATTTCTATCTTTAATTACATTTATTCTTAAATATTCTCACATTTTTGGGACAGATTATGTGACTGCGACTTTTCATGTAACTCTTTCGGGGATTGTTGCCTTGACTACACCATCGCTCTCTTTTCTCAGGGGGACGCCAAACAACAAGCAACGAGCCTTTTCTGCGAATCCCTTGACACTTTCGTTAGTATATTTGCTTCTAATGTCCGATAAAACGAATTCTTTTCCTAATTACAATCTCATACTTATAGGTAGTGATGCACCGGAGGCAGATTTGGCCGGAGGCCGGAGGGCCGGAACCTCCGGCTTAGTGTTTTTCCTCCGGCCTCTCCGGCCAATTGATTTATTTCAGTCAGTATATATATATATATATATGTGTGTGTGTGTGTGTGTGTGTTTGTTGTGTGTGTGTGTGTGGTCCATCGTCTCATCTATTTAGGGTTTATATATTATAGTCTGCTATTTTAAATTATTAAGTTTTTAATAATTTAAACTTTATAAAAGTCGACTTTCTATGTTTTGTGTGTGCTAATTTCTCTAAAAATTCCCACTGAACAGAATATCCTCAGGTTATGAAACTTATGATGTCGCTGAATGCTGAGTAAAGTAGCCTATATCAAATCAATTATTAATACAATCACTGATCACTCATAAAATAAATTATTATTACAGTCACTGAGAACTGAAATATTAATACAATCACTGATCACTCATAAAATAAATTATTATCACAGTCATCTGAGAACTGAAATATTCGGATAGGTGCAGAAATGAGGTTTTATAGTTTTATAGAATTCAAACTAAAAGTTGTTAGAATTGAGTTTGGTGTACTTGGCACCTCCGGCCTCTGGCCGGAGTTTAGTGAGACCTCCGGCCGGAGCAGGAGGTTTTCTAAAATGGCCGAAACTCCTGCTCGGCCGGAGCCGGAGCTCCGGTGCATCACTACTTATAAGCAAGAAAAACAGAGATTACACCAAATGCGCGTGAAATTACAATAACAGTTTGTTTGCACACCGGTTTACTAAAGGCGACATCGTAGGCATGATGTCTTGACTAGGGCCTGTTTCTGATTAATCAGTTAATCATTGTTTCGAATTTAATCATTAATTAATCAAAAAATATTTTTAGAAAATGATGAGAAATGATTCATTTTCCTCATAATTTCACCAGCATTTTACCTCAAATTTTGTAATGTATCATTTGAATTTGGCACCTTTTTGCGTGTATAAACTGTCTAATCCGCCCATGCCTGATTTTTTGAACAAAAGCAAACTAAATGTTTGAGCAAAATGTTTTCTTCGGTCTTATCTCACGCAAGAGAAACAATAAAGCTCTTTCTTACTCTTTTCAGAAGTATTTAATTTTTAATCATTTTTAATCAGTTAATCATTGATTAATTAGAAAATTTCATCATTCATCACCTTTCCCTAAAAATGATTAATTAACCACACCCTAGTTACGTTACAATGATATACAAATTTTCCAATGGGTTGCGTTTCTTTTTGAACACCCTGTACAATAAACTTATTAAATTACACGCATTGGGGATGAAATAGAGTAATGAGTAAGGAAGTACGAACAGGGGTTTTATTCCTATTGCAGCCAACGTGCATGCATGATATGGTAAAATTTAGTGATGGGACGATACCAAAATTTTTAACGATTCCGATTCCGATTCCGATACCACTAAAAAGTCTCGATTCCGATACGATTCTCGATTCCGATTCCGATTCTCAATATTTTTAAATATAATTCTATACTTGTTTTTCTGGAAATTGTCATATTTTACTCTGGTAAGATTAACTATTTACATTATGAGTATGGTAATATAAATTATAAATTATAATAGATTGGTTTAAAAATAAAAATCAACTGTAAGTTGTAACAATTCATTTTAATCTTCTTGATTACACATCATGGATATACATATTTTAATGTATAGCTACAATACAATAAAAATAAAATTTGTTATCCTCTTTCATTTAAATTTTAAAGTTTACATTGCAAAACTGGTTCAATTAAAAGTTAAAGAATCGTTTTAAGAATCGGAAGTCATGGTACAATTCTCTCGATTGCGATTGCGATTCCTGAAAAATGCTCGATTCTTCCGATTCTCGATTCCGATTCCGATTAATCGTCCCATCACTAGTAGAATTTTTAAATGAAGGGTTGGCTGTAAGATAATTACAATTAACCCTTCAATATTGCGACATACGTGCGTATGTCCGATTAGCGCTCTTCAGTATACGACGACGTACATGCATATGTCCAAAACTTAAAGAAGCTAAATTATACGACATTTCTGCTTTTAGTTATAAATATTTAAGTTTTGGATATACGCACGTATGTCGTCGAATATTGGAGCTCGCTAATCGGACATACGCACGTATGTCGCCGTATTGAAGGGGTTAATTATGATTCCATAACAAATGGGGAATGGGGATATGGGGAACATTCTGATGGAAACTTAAAACAATCTAAACTGTTGATTGTCGTGTTTGTACTTTGAGGGAATGAAATTAAGGGATATTCGCTTCTTTGAGCGAACTTCTAATGGCACAAACAATAAATACTCTGTCTGTCAAACATGGATACCCGCCGGACACGAGAATAGTAGATCGCATGGTTGTGACTATATATATATATTATATATATATATATATATATATATATATATATATATATATATATAATATATGTGTGTGTGTGTGTGTGTGTGGTTAATAAAAAATGCTAGTATTAATGTCCTTAACTGTGAATTATTTTCTTTATCAGTCAAATGAACGTGAAAAAGGTCTTCTCATAGTTGGAATTTGCCCTGAGTCTAAGAGAGGAAGTGCCAATGAAATGTACTGCCTTCAAAAGGTCAGTAAGAATCCCAGGTTTACTGCAGTGGAGTATAACTAACATTACTGTGATATCATATAACTATTGCGTTAACCCACTGAGCCATCTGAAACCTGAAAAACGTAACCGTTCAAGGTAATGAAATCTTAAATGTACTTTAGAAACATTGGTGCAGTGAATAATTGTTATTTAGATATAAGCAACGCTTATAATGATAGATTTAGAAACGATACAACAGGGTGATCGAAAAGTCTCTCCGCAGTAATAATAAGATATTTACTTTATTGAAGTTAGATATTTTAATGAAAATTGTACGATATCATGAAATCTTTAACAAAATATTGGCGAAGTCTAGGCTTGTCTAAGCTAAGTCTTGCTACGTTACTTACTCTAAACAGGTAACAATGATATGTCATCATTACATTTATAGAATTCTTATATCTCCTTATGTAAAATTTCAATGAAGTAAATACAGTATCTTATTACTACTGCGGAGAGACTTTTCGATCACCCGATATTAGTATAATAGTATTCTTATCAATTGTGTGAAATTAAATTGGGTCATTTTGAAACACTTCTAATACGGTGAATTATGTCAGTAGAATGTTGCATAGGAGACATTATAATAATAATTTGGTTTGGTTGATGAAATAGCGCTACTGAAACCATCAACCAAAAGGCCTCAACTTATGTGAGAAGGACTTGTACAGTCCAATGTTAATAATGAAAAAATTGTTCTGGCAAACAGTCATTAGGAGCGAATGGAGCAGAAACTATAGAGACATTTAAGGACCTACATAGGCCCTATCCCTAATCTTTTTGACTCAACCATCATGTGTGATTTAGAAATAATGGACTCTTACTTTTGCCGGCTGGTAATAGCTATCTCAACGACTCTTCTTAGCTAAAGGACATACTGTCGGTTGAAAGAGTAGTTTTCGGTCACTGTTAAAAAGCAGTGGTGGGCGCGGTACCAAAATTTGGGGGTGCGTTACGCGGTACTGCGGTACCTCAGCATGCCCAGTGCGTTACGCGGTACTGCGGTACTTTTTCAGGTCCCCCTGGTGCGTTCCGCGGTACTGCGGTACTGCACACAAGAACAACACAAGTAATAGCACATATTTTCAGAAATTGCATATCGGCGATTTCGCACCTGAACTTTCTGCCATAATGGCTAAAAATCGATCTTTGTCACAGAAATGTAACACACGTGCAACCGGCTCAAAAGCAAGCACTGCACTGAGGCGTTGTGATAGGATGGCAACGTAACATGTTCTGAACGAAAACTTAACGTGTCTAGAGTTAGGCTGATGCAACACACGCAGCATTCGTCTTACTGTACTCCTGTAATAAGGTTTACTTCAAAAAAAGTGTTAATTTTTTGAAAAGTCGTGTTTGTCGGTACCGCGGAAAGTACCGCGGGAAATTTGAATGCGGTAGCGGTACTGCTGTACTTTCAGCGATCCTTTGCGGTACTGCGTTATGCGGTACCGGTTTGGCAGTGCGGTAGTACCGCAGTACCGCAGTACCGCAAAAAATACCGCAAGTGCCCAGCTTTGTTAAAAAGGTATCATTTGTGTTTTATGACTCCACAACTATACCTTGAACTGAGTAAAACCATAAATTAATAAATGCTCCTGCTAAGGGTAGTAGCGATTTCCAAAAACTCAAAAATTTTATTTGGTTTCCGATATTTCTCGTTATACTTGTATTTGTTTTAATATATTTCATTAATTTTATTTTATTTGTGAAGGAATGTATTTAGGCCAGTAAAGATTTCCATATAAATAAGTACAGTAGGTATAATAGGCCTAATCGTATAGAGAAATATAAATTACAATCTGATTTTTAGTTGCTATATAAATTTTATAGGTTCCACTTGAATCCTACGTCTTCCTGTTGGACATTCCTGTAACCTCTTCTTTTACGAACCTCACCTACAGGAACTATTACTGCGCCGCCTGCAACGACGATACATCTCATCTTATCGATATGAATTTTGTTATTGACTGCAGCCCTCGTCAGTTAAGTATTCAAATCTGTATTCTTTAATATTTATACTCGTATTTAGGACTTTAATTAACTCTCCCACACAAAGAGGTCGTGGGTTTTATTTTAAATTACATTACATTCGCACTCGCTAATGTCTACCACCACTGAGTATTGAACTCTTTAGTTTTTGAAAGACCATGTGAAGCCTAATGCCGCATTCAGTTTGAGTTTGGGAATGACGTGTAAAGGTCCAGTATTTTTGTGTACTTTGGCTTTCCTTATGAGAAAAATTGCTTATCTGACCTACCTCAACTCGAGTCTTCAAGGCAAAGATTAGAATATTTCCACACTATTTGGCCACATTGATCCATTTCGCAGGAAACAGGGACTCTCCAAACCTTTGAACTCAAAACAGTTTTACTTATCCTTCATTTAAAGAAATCGTAAATCTAACACTTTCTTTATAAACTAAAACTTTGCATAATCTTAAGACCTACACTCTACGCATTGACATAACCTCGTTAACCTCGTTGCCGTTCCGTGCGTTGGTCTCTCTTCACACGGTCATGCTGGTGGCCCCGCCTCTAGGTCTGGCTTGGTGGAGGAGTGAGTCCATATGCTTATAATTACATTTAAATGCAAAATGAAAGCATAAAAAATTGTTTACATTTATTTGATCACAGTTTCAGCCTTTTATGATATATCAGTGGCAGTGGAATGTTTCCATTAAGGGGAGGGCTCCAACATATGAGCAGGCTAACTTGAAAGTGAACACCTACCCCTATTTGTTCTCATTTCATGGATTGGGGCCACTTCATCTTGCATATCCACTCCTTTTTGTGTAATATAAATCAACTGGTCATGGAAGCAGAATTCAGGATGTCCTACATGTGATACCCAGTGTCGTGCAGAGAACATTTAAGAAGAGGCTTCGCTAAGGTGTGTGCTAAATTCAGTGTCACATAAAGTTACGGGATCACCTGAGGATCAGGGCCCCCAGCCTTCGTTAGTTAGCCTTATAAGGCTAATAACGAAAATATCACGACTTAACCTAACCAATCGTCAAAAGCGTACAGTTGACCTAACGATTGGTTAGGTTAAGTCGTGATATTTTCGTTACTTAGCCTTATAAAGCTAACTAAAGAAGGCTGGGGGGGCCTGATCTTCAGGTGATCCAAGTTACGTTTAATGTGTAATGACATGCGATTTAATCGTAAACATTTTTTAGGAATGTAGAGAGTTTATTTCAAAACACTTTTTGTGATACTCTCGATTTTCAAGGTATTATGTTCGTAACTTATCTTAGTTAAGTTTAATGGTCGCATTCTCATCTTCTTCCTCATGTAAAGTAAATATTAAAAACTGTTCCAACTGTAAAAAAAAGAAACGCAAGAACTTGGCCACAATCACACCGGCCCACATGACCAAAACCAAGGGTGTCTGGATCCGGACTTATATGAATAGCTATTTAAGAAACACAACTATATCGAAGGACCTATACACATTTTATGGACAGGAAATTTCATATGTGACCCCATTAATTTAATCTAACTTAACATAACCAAACCTAATAAGACCTTATCTAACCTAACCTAACCTATGAATTAATATAACTCGAAGAAAACTTTTCGATGAAATATTTAAAGGTTACTGTTTACCCAGAGAACCTCGAATCAGGTGACTGATCAGTAGAGCAGGTTCAAATTTCCCATTATTGATGAAACTGAAATGATAAACTCATTTCTTTGTGAAAAGGTTGAAGAAAAATGCATGTATATATATATATATATATATATATATATATGATGCAAACCCACAAGGAAAAGGAAAAACGAGTCATTCCCTGACGAGGTGTAGCTCTGAATACACGAACGGCCTTGGAATCGTTTTCTTTTTCCTTGTGGATTTGCATCATCATTCATGTCACGTGTTTAATTGTGAAATTCATCTATATATATATTATATATATATAATATATTATATATATATAATATATATATATATTATATTAGATATATATATATATATATATGGTCTCGAAAAGCTGCTGTATTTTCTTTATCTTTAATGTTATAAGAAAACATCACCATTTCCACGAAACTTTGGGACTTCAGTGACAGTGTATTATTCTCAAGTCTACTTCATGACCGTTATGGGTGTGGATGGTCAATGGTCATGGTCACCATACTCTCCTGATCAACCCACGCGATTTCTCCTTTTAGAGATTTCTAACGATAACGTGTACAAAAAATAGCCGTCAGACATTTTCAAAATTGATGCGAAATCACATTGGTTGTGGAAAGTATAAACTAGAGGTACTTGCCACTTGTTAGGGTTATGGAAAAACTTTCAAAGGATCCTTCAACTCGAAGGCTGTCACACGAGCGTTGTTTTTAACATAAAAAGAAAACTCCAAGGTTACTTGAGAATAATGAAGTGTCACTAAATGTGTGTCAAATATATTATAACGTATAATTATACAAAATAGAGGTCCTTCTTTTAGGGGTCTTATAAATTTGAGTGTATAATTACAGTTAATGATTAAATTTAAACATTTCTAAATATTAAAATAGAAGAGACCTTTCAAATGTTCATAATGTCCCTCAGTCAAATGTAAAAACAATTAAAACATTAAAGAATAAAGGAGAATAAGTTAAAATAACAAATGAAAAACGGTTTTGAATAAACACCATCAATCCCAGCAACATCGAACTTGAAAATAGTGTTTACATTATTCAAAACTTCCCAAGCGTCTTTATCTGACGGCACATTTGCGAAGGAGACTTAAAGTTAGTGTCAAGAGTTTTTGTAAATTGAATACAACAATTATAAAAAATACACCAGACAGTAAAAAATGGACTTTGCTTATAATTTTTCGTGACACACCTCGTGGCCTACCGGATCTTTTCCGTTTGACTGCCGCCAATGAAACATAATTAAACATTTTGTATTTTAACTGAAATGTCTTGATGATACAAAATAAGTTACTTTATAAAAAAGCTTTTCTTTTAATTTCCCCTTCAAATTTTGTTTCTTATAAACAATTTTAATTACTTTCAGATCCATTCTTAATTTTTAAGTTTTAACGTGTACTCAGAAAAATAAGGGGATCACCTGAAGATCAGGGCCTCCAGCCTTCTTTAGTTAGCTTTATAAGGCTAAACTAACAAAAATATCACGACCTAACCTAACCAATCGTCAAGGTCGTACAGTTGACCTAACGATTGGTTAGGTTAGGTCGTGATATTTTCGTTAGTTAGCCTTATAAGGCTAAGTAAAGAAGGCTGGGGGCACTGACCTTCAGGTGAGATCCAAATAAGGAAGTTCAACTTATAAATATGTCATTATAAGGGAAAATTAAGAAAAGCTTTTTTATAAAGTAACTTATTTTGTATCATCAAGACATTTCAGTCAAAATACAAAATACAAAAAGTTTAATTATTTTATGTTTCAATGGCGGCAGTCAAACGGAAAAGATCCGGCCTACCTTTTGGGAACCACCGCAGCACAAACGAAACCATAGGATAACGTTGAGTCATTATGGTCATTCTAACCGTACTGCATTGTTATCACACTAATTTATTGTGTATTTAACGATATCATGCGAGATACATCCAGATATTGGCCGTATATAGTATAATAATTAGTTTATTTGGATCATGTCAAGAATAGCGAACCCAATTTTACCATGTCAAGAATAGCGAACCCCAAAATTCCCTTGTCAAGAATAGCGAACCCAAAAGTTCCCATGTCAAGAATAGCAAACCCAATATAAATATCATGTAAAGGAAAAAGTTAAACATATGTAATCTTCACTTTATTGATGAAAGAATAAATAAAACAATTTATTTGTTTATATAATAAATATTAAAATATTACAATTTCTCTTATGTTACAACTAGCCTAAGACCCGCCCTTCGTGCGGGTCGCGGGTAGCAAAAATTAACCAAACTATCACGACTTAACCTAACCAATCGTCAAGGGCGTACAATTAACCTAAAAAAATAAATAAAAAAATAAAATTTTTTTTATTTATTTTTATATATGAAGAGGATTCTTTATACTGTACGGCATTGACGATTGGTTAGGTTAAGTCGTGCCAGTTTGGTTAAATAAAAGACTAATATAAAAGCATTTAATACGTCCTTAACTAATTACTTAAAATTGGGAAACATAAACCTACCGTCTGAAGTTATGAAAACGTCCTTGAGGACTTCCCATGTCAAGAATAGCGAACCCAAAAATTCCCTTGTCAAGAATAGCGAAACCCTGCAGGGTGTTGGTTCGCTATTCTTGACATGATCCGTTTATTTTGTTTTGGGTTCCTCTTCTTATTCAAGATAATTCAAGATGGACAGTTGAGAAACTTGACTAAAGGTATAACTTAAAACTCCTTAGTCTCGAATTAAGGCCACCGACCTGTTACCCAATTTAATTTCTGTGCATTGGTTTCTAACAGAAACCGTAAATGTTAAAATCAAGACATATTTAAAATCAATGTTATATTCTGCTATACTGTATTAGGAAAATCCAAGAGAAATAGAATGCATTTTGGATCACCTGAAGATCCGTCACCCCAGCCGTTTTTAGTTAGCTTCATAAGTCTAACTAACGAAAATATCACGACCTAACCAACCAATCGTCAAGGGCGTACAGTTGACCTAACGATTGGTTAGGTTAGGTCGTGATATTTTTGTTAGTTAGCTTTATAAAGCTAACTATAAAAGGCTGGGTGACGGATCTTCAGGTGATCCTGCGTTTTTACGAGTTTTCCTTGGAAATAACTTTGTTGTTAAAAATTTAGTTTACCCCTCAAATATTGCCTTTCCCGACGTACCCCATATTGTTATACATATAAACTTGTGCGTAGTAAGAAACGAATCAGAGAGAAAAGATTTCCCAAACAAATGAACATCGCATTTTTGAGTGAAACACTCATGCATTCGACCGAAGTTTTGCAGTCGTCATGGCTTTTGCAAAACTTTTTTGTGTCATTTACGATTTACGATACTTTTTGTAAATAAAACACCAATATATTAAATATATTCTGATAATTTAACCCCTTTTTTTGAATTATGTAAATGAATTCCAAAATTAACGAGGATTTTTTGGAATGAAGAACGAACAACTGAGACTTGATTTTACTTTTATGCCTGGAAGACCAGATTATGACCTGAAAGTTCAATGCAGACAGCTCGACTATCGTTCTGGAACTAATGTTAAACCCATCAAACAAATTAACAGTTAAATATCTTAACGACGAAGAAAATCAAACATCGCCAGTTTTTTTTGTTGATTACATGTTAATATAACATAGTGCTAAAAGATATGGAGTCCTTAAGTTATATTAGTGTATAGGGTAGGGTGGGCAAAGCACCCCCTCAAAATATTTGTATATCTAATTTTTACGTATCTCATATTTACATATCTAATTTTTCGCATTTTAGTAATTTTTTGTTAAATTAAAAAATATTATAATGTTAAAAATGTTAATATGCAATAAATTCATTCTTTCATGTACACTATCTTATTTTGAAGGGGTGACTCAGACTTTTTGCCCACCTGTACTCAGCCTTTCGATTAAAAATAAAATCCATTTACCAAATTCATAAACTGAAAAATTTGTTTAAAGACTACAAAGTATAGTGAAATATTTCAAATACCCATTGAAATACCCACTTGATAACAGTGCCAAACATTTAAAATACCCACTTGATAACAGTGCCAAACATTTAAAATACCCACTTGATAACAGTGCCAAACATTTAAAATACCCATTGAAATACCCACTTGATACAGTGCCAAACATTTAAATTTATCATCACTGAGAACTGAGATGTGACGTTATAACATTTAACCTATGGCCGTTGACCACAAGTCAAGATTCTCCTCTAAACAGTGATAGGGAAACCCCTTTCACCCTCCTGTTTAACACGTTAATCGCCAAAGCAAAATCTGAAAAACTCCCCGCATTGCCATAAGCTTCTAACTTAACTGTTTTTTCTGTGTATCTTATAAAACTGAATATTTGTCGCAAGATATTATTAGACACTTAACACCCAAGAGAATTTAAAGATGGCGTCCTTGTACGAGTATATCTAATGTCATAATACATCACTAAAAATATTTTGAAATCATGGAACATTTTATAATACTTTTATGGTTAAGACGTTTGGATCACGTGAAGATCAGGGCCCCCAGCCTTCTTTAGTTAGCTTTAAAAGGCTAACTAACGAAAATATCACGACCTAACCTAACTAGTCGTTAAGGGCGTACAGTTGACCTAACGATTAGTTAGGTTAGGTCGTGATATTTTCGTTGGTTAGCCTAATAAGGCTAACTAAAGAAAGCTGGGGGCCCTGATCTTCAGGTGATCTAGATGTTTTTTAGAATGAATTTTCTAAAACGGATTATAATAGAATTAATATGAATTATTTATTTGAATCAAGAGTTAAAAAAAAATAATATTTTTAAGGACAACTTCCAAAATCCTTTTGGGTTGAAGACATGAAACTTAGTTACAATTGTCCATAAATATGGTAACCAAACTTGGTTATAAATCGGTGTTTGTTACCATAATCATAGTAAGAAGCAAGTGTTCTTCTTTCACGATTATTGTCTTAATGACCATGCAGGTTTTGTTCCAGGGACCATGAGTATGAAGAAGCAATATAAAAGTGAGCATGTAATACTGTGACCATAACCTGTGTGTAGAGGACTAATGAGTCCTTTTATGAAGCATTTTGTTGTGTTGTTGTTGTTGTTGGTTAGCCGATCAGCCCACCCTGATCGATCAAGCCTGCGGCACGCAGGTAACCGATCGCCCTCTCCGGAGTGGACCAGAGGTTCAGCGCACTAGTGACGTTGTGGTGTCTGTGGAGTTGTCTAGTCTGTGTTTATATATCTGTAAGTTGGGATGATGTCCGCATCGGAATCGTGCTAAGTTAACTCGATCCGATCTGCTCAGGCTGATCTCTGACCTGTCAATGGGTGGCGGCTTCGCACCTAGGACCGCATTCGGACCTTTTTGTTTCTGTGTGCAGGTGTTCTATTGGTGTTTGAGTACATCCTGTAATGATACGAAGTGCGTTGTTTTGTATTGTTTGTAAGGTGTTCATGTGTGTGTTTGAGATAATGGGTGCCCAGCATGGGCTAGCATAGTCCATAACTGAGCGAATATATTGTTTGTATATGAGTGATGTTTCCTGCTGGTGTCCAAAGTTTGTGCCTGTTAGTACCCTAAGCGTGTTAAGTCTTGACGTACATTTGTTTTTAATGTCCTGAATATGGTTTGCAAAAGATAATGATGTGTTATATGTGACCCCAAGTATTTTGGTCCTGTGAGTGTGTGGAATGTTAGTGTTTAGTGTAAGCTGTGGAGTTATCTGGTGTTCTTTTGTGTTGCTTGTTAGCAAGGAAATGGTTGATTTTGTGGGCGCTACTTTGAGTCTATTGCGTGTGAGCCAGTCTTGTATACGGTTTATGTATGTTTGTAGGTTATTTGTAGCGGTGTCGATGTTGTTGTGGGTGGATGTTAGAGTGATGTCATCTGCATATGATGATAAGGTAAGCTTGTTATCTATGGGTGTTGGAATGTCATGCGTGTATAAGTTGTTGGTGAGAGAACAGAGCCTTGAGGGACCCCGTTCGGAAAAAGCTTGTTTTTGGATGACTTGCCATTAAATGTGACATGCGAGTATCTTCCTGAAAGATAGTTGAAGCATTGTGTAGATACGATAAGTGTATTGCATTTGATGAAGTACTGTAAGCAGTGATATTATTTTAGTATAGACTGTACAGTAATAGCAGAGTAATATTGCAAAATTATATGTTCCGAAATTATCCATTTAGATTTAGTAAACAATATGGAGTGTTTATTTACGCTTTTCAGGACTGTATCGGGAATTTTGTTGATAGGAGTCCCAACATCGCTTGTTTGTTGGTTAGTGTTTTTTTTTTTACATCTAAATTCGTAAATTATTATTTATTCATATGTGCATACAATGTCTCTGAGGCCATTAAAGGGATATTATCTCAGTCAGCCGGGAAAGCTGAGCCCAGTAAAGCATAAAGCTTAAGGGCCAAATTAAATAAAATAAATAGTGCAGCTTCACAATTATTTATGTCATTGTAAATTGTAAAACCAACGTATTTATTTTATTATTAATTAATTATTAATAAAGGTTATTCAATTAAAAAAATAAAGCATGAAGACTATAGTAGAACCAAAGGACATATAAACACCGGGTTCGTTAATGTTTCTCCTCCATAATTTCACACTTATGAAAAATGGCTGAGCTAGTGGTTAATGATAGACTAACAAATTAACTTTTCTTTGTTTCTAAACCAGTTTTTAGAAACCATTTCAGTCACTGGTTGAGTTATCGTATCTTTTTGGAAAAACCATCATTTTATGAGATTGCCATTTATTATTTTGGCGCAAAATCAGGTCAATCGTCTACTATTTGCGTTTCATGTTGAAAGTTTTGTTCTATTTGTAACAGAATGAAGAGGATATGACTTTATTTTGGCGCAAAATCAGGTCAATCGTCTACTATTTGCGTTTTATGTTGAAAGTTTTGTTCTATTTGTAACAGAATGAAGAGGATATGACTTTATTTTAGCGCAAAATCAGGTCAATCGTCTACTTTGCGTTTTGTTTGAAAGTTTTGTTCTATTTGTAACAGAATGAAGAGGATATGACTTTATTTTGTGCAAAATCAGGTCAATCGTCTTCTATTTGCGTTTCATGTTGAAAGTTTTGTTCTATTTGTAACAGAATGAAGAGGACATGACTTTAGAGGAGTTTCTATCTGAGGCAAAGTACACACCAGGAACAACGTTCGAGAGAAATTCAAGAATTTTCAGTGAAAGAAGTGTAAAAGGTGTATACGAGGAGCTGAAACAAAAGTGTCTTTTAAAGGTAACTAAAACGTTTTGTCCTTTCTTCAAAAACATTTATAAACTGATTGTCAAAATGGCATTCTGGGGAATCGCGTCGCGGTTGTTGCAGTGTGCGGGTTCCATTCTGTCAATGTAAAACATACGCGAATTGAGTCATCATGGTCCAAGTCGTGAGTCGCAAGACGATCCTGTGCACGGCCGGCCTTACTGCGAAAGACAAAGTATTCAAGATGATTGGCCATGACTTGGTAGTTAGCTTCAGGGAGTGATCAATATGATCTGGCAATGGGTGATCATTAGAAGCAGGTTTTATCTCCTTACCGAACCTCACCGGCCCCTCAGTAAACCAAAAATTAAGGAAATAATAAATTATTGTTAGTAATTCATTATCACTTACTATAGGGTGTCCCATAAAGGTCCCTTTACCCCTGAAACCTTTTTCTACTAGAATAGGGTGGAGTAAAGGAGGTGAAGGGACTTATAGGACACCCTGAACATCTCCAAACTTCGCTGAACATAATATTAACCGAGACTGAGACAAATCGAAGTTATGAAGTCATTAAAACAGTATTAAAAGTTTAAAATTCTTATTAGTTACTGAATAGTGAAGCTTAGTAATGAATGTGTTTTCACATTTTTATGTATGGATGGTGTAATACGAGAGATAACGAGCAGGAGGCTTGAAAGAGGTGCTCTGTTGGGAGTAAATGTAGTGAGTAGTCATTTTCTCATCTGTTATATGCGGATGATGCATTGGAGATTGATGGATATGTAGAAGAGTTGCAGAGGTTGACTGAAGCCTATGTGGATACTTATAAAAGGCGGTTAATTGTGAATGCAAATGAGAGTAATGTGATGGCGTATCAAGAGGACGGTAGTACAAAGTGTAAAATACTATAGGTATAGCTGCAATAATATTAAAAGTGGTGGATGATTTTAAGTGTTTTGGAAATCTAGTAAGCAAGAACAGTACATGTAAAAAATAAATTAATTTAGAGAATTTAAGCAGGAAGGAGATTGTATGGAATTGCGAGGGCAAAAGGATGAAGAAGCCATTAGCTATGAATGCCGCAAGAGAAATACATTAACGGCTGCTTGTGCCAACTTTTTATATGGGAATATAACTATGGTATGGGATGTACGTGAAAGAACTAGGATGAGCGCGATTGAAACGGATGATCTGAGGTGTATAATGCAACGGTAATAAGAAGGATTTATGGAGTGAGAAATGAATAGGTGAGGCAAAGGTAGGACGCGATCAAATCCTTGCAAGAGAGAATGGGTGAGAATTTATTAAGGTGATTTAGTCATGAATTAAAGAAAAATGGGCGTATGAGAGGAAGACCGCGTAAAAAGTGGATTGGTGGTGTGAAAGAAGTTCTTTCTCAACGAAGTGTGGAGTGGAAGGAAGTTATGAAAATGTTAAGAGAGAGAGAGAGAGAGAGAGAGAGAGAGAGAGAGAGAGAGAGAGAGAGAGAGAGAGAGTTTAACGGTACGTTTACACCCAGCGTTAACCTTATGAAGGGGATGATGTCTGCCTGCCTGTGATGTTCTGTTCGTTTATACTTACCTAAACGGCTAGGGTAATCTACACCAAATTTAATACACATATTAAGGAAGAACGGTGACGAGAACCAGGAAAGGTTTTAAAATACACTTGTCCCTTCTAGTCCTCCCCCGAGGTTGTGTTTCGAGGGGTTTTTGGTGCGCAAGGCACAGCGAACATTCTCGTTTCATATGTGTCGTGTGTGTATATATATGTGGGGGGGGTGGGGATGTAAACAGAAGCATGCAAGTATTAACGTAGCTAAATAAACCTCAAAAGAGTTTACACTGAGTCGTCACATGGCCGAGAACTGAATTGTTATCAACCATCTGTAAATAAAGACATACTGAAAGGGTGATTTAATTAGCCTCTCATCCAACTGATGGCACCTCACCTTCAGATATTTTTTGCTTGTTATCAGTAACTAGTTTTAAAGCTCAAAACTTGGTATAATTATTGGTTTCAACTATAAGTCAGTTAGTAGACGGATTACAGAGCCACGTATAAATGAACACTTTTTTAGACAGGTGTTGCTCAAACTTATGGCAATCATGTGCTATTTTATGCCATTTTTCCAAAATGCAAACGTAATGTGCCACTATGACTATGTCGAATAGGCCTTAATTAATATACTTTTTTATATTGTACAAATAAATTGCATTATTGGTAAAGCAATAAATGTCGTGTGTATTTTATAACTATATTTTATGTTTTCTTTACGGTGCCTGCATTACAAAGCCTTGTGTACTTGCTTCCCTCCAGCCAATTTGTCAAATATGACGCACTTAACACATGAATGATTATTTAGTAACTGAATTTTAAATCTTATTGCGCAAGCGTTCCAGGCAGTCTTAGAAGAGTTGCCAATTACCACTCCGAAAATTCTAAAATTTCTTGCTTACGCGAGGGCATTATGAATTCAGGCTGGTACAGCATTATAACCATTGACTTTTTTATTTGCCTTGATGAGTGTCCATGTGCCATTCGTCAGAGTCACGATGTGCCAGGTTTGGCACATGTGCCAGGGTTTGAGCACCCAGGCTTTAGACTATCCATTACTGAACGAAAAATGAGAGCTTATTTAGGTGGTTATTTTTTGGCTTGTGGTCGATTTGAAGTTGGTATTTGAATGAGAAACAATCTTTTGAGAAGTCAAAAGATTCAAAATTTCCAAAGTAAAACTGAATTTATCTATTACACTGATCTTCCTAATACAGTGACCAAATTTCTTTTACAGTAATATAGTAATAGTGAAAGTACAATTACTAGCGGTTGTAGTACAGTACTTAGGAAATAACATTTAATATCGATATCATAATAAGTAGAACTTATGGTTAATTGTTTACTATATTGGCCTATTCAGTTTTTTGAATTTTTAAGCTAGAAAAACTGTGTTTAAGTACATGCATTTATTTCAACATTTTCAGATTAAAGAACATGAAAATATTTCCAAATTTGCTGATATTACAATGGAAGAATTTGCGCCTATCCGAAAAATGTTTGCAAGAAAGAATAGGAGGAGAGCTGCTTGTACTACACAGGTTCTAATTATTCCATTCATAATTTTGGTTTAAGTTGTAAAAAAAAAAAATATTTTTTACTTTCAATTTATTTAAATATAATTTACCATTGAATATTTCATGGCAGGTCCGAAATTGCGATTCTTCGTGGCCAGATGTTGCAGATTTTAGAAAGTGTCATAGCTATCCCTCAACCTTTGGGATGTGAATAACAATATTCTGTATAAAAATCCTCACTGTGCAAAATGTAACTTTGTTGACGTAAGTTCAGATACTCTTATTTGTCAGATCCTTCTCCTACCATAAGTCCAGCTTTACTCGAGAGTATTCAGAATAAAACCCATGTTTTTCACTGCATTCTCAGTTTTATTCAAGTGAAAGGAAAACCTAAAAAATTGTCAAGCTTACGATGAAATCTGGGATCCCATTAACAGCCAGTGCATAAACACAAATTCTAACAAATCTGGCCACCAGTACTACAATGATTCTATCAAAACCAACTGCCCTTTTAAAATAGGTTTGGAGGACATTATACTGCGCAAAGATGGTTCTATTTATTCACGGTTAAATAATAAATCATATTCTAAAGAAGAGTATGAACTTTTTAATGACACCATTATGGTAATGTGCAGCGGTGTTTCCATGATGTATTATTACACAACTCCGATTGTCCTCATTATTTCCTTGGTTTGCTTAGCTCTTCATATCGTTTTGTATCTTTGCTTCTCGCGTTTGCAGACGTGGCACGGAAGAAATCTGTTTTGTTTATGCTGTTCCCTCTTCCTGGCACAGTTTCTGTTCTTAACAGGAACGACGGCCACTGACAACTACATATTGTGCGTTTTCCTGTCAGTGTGTCTGCATTATTTTTGGCTTGTTTCATTTTGCTGGATGAACATCTTGAGTATCGACATATGGAGGACTTTTAATACTCAATTATACCATAGTTCTATGAAGAGGAGACGCGTATTCGTGTTTTATAGTCTATATGCTTTGGGTATTCCTTTTGTCATTGTGGTAGCTGCTTTAACTCTGGATATGATGAGTGCCACGTCGAAACTGAGGCCAAGATATGCTGTATACGAAGATGATAAACTTTGTTGGATTAATAGTACAACAGGATTACTATATTTTTTCCTTTTACCGGTTGGAATTATTATTGGAGAAAATTTTATTTTATTTGTTTTAACCTCATACGACATTTATAAGAAGTCAAAAGAGGCTGAGTTCGCTAAAACTAAGTCTCAAAGCGTTCGATGTGAAGGGGAGAAGGAAGAAGAAGGGGAGAATCCCGTCACTTCGCAAAAGAACAAAATGAAAAAATATCAGGTAACGGTAAACGATTAATTATAAGAAACGACCAATGCATGTAAGTGTATGTTATACTGCAAAATATATCTATCTGACATTAATTTCTAACCATCACTATATTTCTTATGACATCCTGACATCTTTTAGGGAAAGTCCAATAAGACAAACAAAGTGAGGTTTGCTCTCTATTTGAAACTCGGAATCCTTCAAGGCTTAACTTGGATGACAGGTTTTATAGCGTCTTCTATTAGATCTCCGACATGTTGGTACATCTTTACCATTTTAAATGGGCTTCAAGGGGCAGCGATTTTCATTTGTTTTGATCTTAAGAAGTGGGTAAGAAAAATATTATATTCTTTTGTAAAATGTTACAACTGGCCATGTATTTTAATAATAAAATAGTGATTTTTATCCTTCATGACGTAAAGTGTTCCAATTTTGCATATAAAATATAATAAAATATAAGAGAACAAAGAAATAATGATATCATTATTTATGGATTTGAGTAAGGCGTTTGATGTAATAGATCATAATATTCTATTTAATAAATTATATTGTTACGGCTTTAGAAGAGCAATCAGTGATTGGTTTGAAAGGTTATTTGTCCAATAGATATTATTTTGTGTCAGTATATAAGGTTTGCTCAACTAAAACGCTTGTCAAACATGGTGTGCCACAGGGCTCAGTTCTGGGTCCACTGTTATTTCTATTATATATAAACGACCTTCCACGTTCATCTGATATACTGAACTTCATAATGTTTGCAGATGATACAACTTTGTCTTTTTCTTGTCTTAGTTCAGCTAAGAATATATTTAATTCAGAATTCATCAGTGTAATAAAATGGTTGAACCAATAAACTCTTCCTAAATTTCAGTAAAACAAATTTCATGATTTTTACTAATAAAAGAAATGTATATCTTGATGAACTTAATGTTAATGAAATCGCCATAAAGGAGTGTACTGTAACAAAATTTCTTGGTGTAATGCGAGACAAGAATTTGCAATGGAGTGATCATGTAAATTATATCGCGAAAAAGATTTCAAGGAGCGTTGCTATAATGTTTAAACTTAGAAATGTAGTCCCTAAACAGGTTTTATTGACTTTATCATACTCCTGTTCTTCTTTATATAACGTACTGCACCCTTGTTTGGGGAAACTTCGCTAACGACCATTAAACGGTATCTTTGTCATCCAAAAACGAGTAATAATGTTATCTGATGCTGATTTCCATGATTACTCCAGTATATTATTTAAAGAGCTAAAACTACTAAAGCTCAATGATGTAATCAAACTGGCACATTTTATTTTTATTTACAAGTGTAAGAACAAAATCATTAACTTACAATGGGTAAATAGATAATGTATTTTGTAACTCATCAAAAATCCACTCGTATCAGACCAGAAATAGGCCAAAGCATGTTATACAACAATTTAGATTGTCTTCATCTAAAAAACTACCCATTTTCATTGGATAAACTATGGAATGATTTAAATGCTGATATAAAATATTGTGAATGTAAATTCGTTTAAAACCAAGTTGAAAATGTCGATTAATAATGGCATACTAATAAAAATCTAGGATTAAATGTACATTACTTTGTGTTTATTAATTTCTCGTGTGTAATCTAGGATTAAAGACACATTACTTATGGTTGTTCAGTTCTTATCTCTCATGTATATTAATTTCTTTGTATGGTATTGGTATAATACCTTCAATAATGTTATACATTTGTCATACGAGGCGTTCCGGACCACAACCTGCCAAGCGCCAGTGGGGCCAGAATTGAGTTATTTATACCACTATATTCCCCCACCCTTCCTCTATCCCGTGGGTGAGTCAGGGAGCAGATTGTGGACCTGTACGTATGGTCGAAATCAATCAAATATCGTTATTGGTTCAAAAGTTATGGCATTTTGCAAGTTGACAAACTTTAACTGCATTTTTTTCCATTTTTTTTTAAATTTTGGCGCTTGGCAGCTTGTGGTCCGGAGCGCCTTTATCGATAATGATAAATAATTTAAGATTAATACATACTTTAACTATTAATAATTCTTGCATAATTATTTATTTATTTATTTATTATTAATAACTATCTGTCTTATTTTTAGTAAGAGATAGTAAAGCCTAAAGCTTAAGGGCCAAATTAAATACAGTAAATAGTGCAGCTTCACAATTATTTATGTTATTGTAAATTGTAAAATCAATGGATTTATTTTATTATTAATAAAGGTTACTCAATTCAATTCAATTTTGCACAAAATCAGCGTTCATCCTACCTTTTGAACAGAAGTTTTTGATTCAGTGACAACTTAACATTTACTTAAGCTCACGAACGACTTGCATTTTGAGTGCAGCTTCACAAATTTGGTCTCGCTGGCTTTGGATGTGAAGCTCAAATATTATGGTTGTGGTATTTTTGTAAATTTATGGACTGACTTGCTTTTCCTCGGTTTCACAGAAGAGTATAAAATTTTGTACAAGCGTGATCTGATTAGATGCGCAAAATTATTTATTATATTTTACTACAAACAACACAAATTGTAAAATAGCTACGCTGGGCGGTACTTAGAGCTCTCGACGAATAAGCTCCGCCCAGCGTCACGCGAACAAACGCCTTATTCAACTGAACAACATTTTGGCCACATAAACTTTGCTGAAAACTCTTTTGTAGTTAACGAATTTGTTCGATGTTTACATCAATTTATTCGCAACGACATCCTCTTATCTTTTGGTGAGTGTGTGTGTGGTGTAGTCTCTTCTGAAAAAAGTTATATCTCTCGGAAGAACCATCCACGAAGTGCTGGTCGGGTTGAAAAAAGATTTGTCCATGCACTACCGCGCGTAGACGATTTGTCTTTTTTTCGCGGGCGATCTATATACATAGATCACTTTGTAACACCTTGAGTGAGCGAGTAACGCATCAGTAACGCTTCAGGCATAACTACTCACTCAGTCAACTCGTTACAAAGTGATCAATGTACAAAGATCACCCACGGAAAAAAAGAACATGTATTTTTATGTTTTTGTAGATAGATTACTCTAGCTTTCGATCGTCCAATTATTAAAATTGGTTAAATTAAATTAAAGTTAATTTTAATCGGTATAAGCCAAAATAAAACAGGGTGTAACAAAAATTGGAAAGGATATTGGTCCCGTTATTACCTTTATTTACGTTTATTTACGTTTATTACCTTTTTATTATAATATCTTATTACATTTATTACGTTTACACTCACAAATATGAAAAAAATGACTATTAATTACTCCCTATGGTTCCATTTAAACGGATCACCCTGTAGAATATTTTGCGCAATAATAGGTCTTTTGGGTTTTAGAATGAGGAGTACGTGTCTTTTGAAATCAACTTTCATTTCATTTTCTGGAGTTAGGTTGAACAATTTTGTGTTTATTCATATATTCGTAAGTCCTATACCCTTCATCTACACATCCACATTCATCCGCACATCCACACACACAAATGGAATCACTATTTTATTCCCAAATACTGTATCAACATTTTTAAGTAAAATTCCTTATTTACGACTTATTTAGGTGATCCAAATCTGGTATCTGAAGACAAGGTTATGATCATGATGTTGTTCAGAATCGTGTCATGGGTAATTGGGTCACGACTTTTGAAAGATGATCACCAAAACTAGTAAAGTTTCGTAAGATTTTGCTCGTCTCTTCAAACACCAATTCGAACTTTTCTTTTTCTTTTCAGTCAACCAAATCAACTGTCTTTTACTTTCGGTGTTCTCATGAATGAAATTGCTGAAGCGAAGATCAATGATTTATCAACACAACCATATATTTTATACTTTATTTTATATTATTGTGGTCATTAATGAGTTACTCAAAAAGATGGCTATGATTTAAATACTAATTTATCCAAAATTTTGTATAAAACTAAGAATTCTGACAACTTTTGTTTTCCAGGTCTTCGTGTCTCTTTGGGAAAAACTGAGAAGAACTTCTTGGGGATCAAGATTTAGTTCTAAAACCACGAAGACAACTTCTCCAGGAATCGAGGAGAAAGACAAGGCGTAATGTATATATATATCTTTTTTCTAATCATTTGTTGGGAAAAAATTTGAAGACGTAAAATTAACCTCTACCAAAATTCGAACCACGGACCTCTGACTACAGGAGTTGTGGTGGCATTACTGAGGTACGACAGGGTAAAAGTTGATCCTAGGAGGGTTCGTCCTCGAGTCGCAAGGCAACGCCCTGAGTCCGACATTTTACCACTTCGTTTTACTTCAGTTTTCGTACTAAAATTAACCAAGGTTATTTTTTCATAACATGTGGGACGCACTTTCAGGATGGATTCAGGACCTGAAAACAATGAAAAAGTTTATATAAACATATGCCCGAAATCGCTTTGTTTTCGAGTTACAGCCTGTTTTGTGTTCCAGTAATTCTTTCCACAAACTGTTTATAAACACTGCATGCCGTGCATCGCGGTGTTTCACTGCTCGTATTCGTAGCTTCTTACCGCGAATAAGTACAGTCCAGTGAAAAAAAACAACTTAAAAGTTTTTGTGCTATTCAGTGATAGTGTGCATTTGAAGTGAGAATGGAAGCTTATTCAAACAGAGAAATGGCAGACATGCATCTCATGTATGGACTTGCCGAGTGTAATGCGGTCGCAGCAAGACGTCTGTATGGGGGAAGGTTTCCGAATCGCCGTCTGCCAGATAAGAAGACCTTTCAGAGAATAGACGACCGTCTTGGTGATACAGGATCATTCAACAAGAGAGTTTCAGATGGTGATAGACCAATCAGCGCCAGAACTGTTGAGTTGGAGGAGCTGGTCCTAAATCGCGTAGAGGAACATCCTGGTGTCAGCACCCGGAGGATAGCAGCAGCAGAGGGTGTAAGATAAACAACTGTGTGGAGAAGTTTACGGGAACAACAGCTTTACCCATATCACATTCAGAGAGTACAAGGCCTTACTGAAGCTGATTTCCCACCACGAGAGGCTTTTTGTACTTGGTTCCTTCAACAGTGTGCTCGCGATCCTCTTTTTCTATCCTCCGTGTTGTTTTCTGATGAAGCTGCCTTCACAAGAAATGGCGTGATCAATTTTCACAACACTCATCACTGGGCCGAAGAGAATCCGCATGCCATCATCCAGTCAAGGCACCAACAACAATTTAGTATCAATGTATGGGCAGGACTTATTGCCGACAACTTAATCGGTCCTTTTGTTTTGCCTGGAAGATTAACAGGAGAATCCTATTCCAATTTTTTAAGGAATGATTTAAGCGATTTACTAGATGAAGTTCCTCTTGATGTCCAACGTCGTATGTGGTTTATGCATGACGGCGCTCCGCCTCATTTTAGTCGAGTAGCCAGAGACTATTTAGATGACCATTTCCCTGATAAATGGATAGGCCGTGGAGGACTCATTGCGTGGCTTGCTTGCGCACTCCCCCGAACTGAATCCACTCGATTTTTACCTGTGGGATCATCTGAAATCCAGCGTTTACGTGACACCTATTGACAACGTTGAAGTGCTTCGCCAACGTGTAGAACAAGGATGCCAGAAAATCCGAGCAATATCTGGAATGTTTGAACACGTCAGGCAGTCTATGACGAGGCGTGTTCAGGCGTGTATTCAAGCGCAAGCGGTCATTTTGAGCACTTGCTTTAAAGGTAAGGCGGATACTTGCTGGAACACATAACGGGCTGTAACTCGGAAACAAAGCGATTTCGGGGATATGTTCATATAAACTTTTTTCATTGTTTTCAGGTCCTGAATCCATCGTGAAAGTGCGTCCCACACGTTATGAAACACCATATATATATATATATATATATATATATATATATACACACCTTGTTAACCTTGTTAGGGTTCCGTGCGTCAGTATTTCTTCACACACGAAGGTCAAGCTGGTGGCCCCGCCTCTAGTCCTGGCTCGGTGGAGGAGCGAGATGCTCTTTTGCGCTCTCCACCGTACATAGCCAGGTACACCCGGCTCATCTGGTACCAACCTGAGCCAGGCATCTAGCCTTCTCTTGAAGACTTCAACTTTAACCCCTGTAACGTTTCTAAGGTTCTTTGGAAGCTGGTTGAAAATTCTTGGCCCCCTGACGACCAAGCTATTTTCCTTCAGAGTTGAGGAGGTCCCTTGTCGGGCCTTTAATTTGGGAACACTACACATTCTGCCTTTCCTATTTTCCAGCGTTGTTTGGATGGTAATTGGGTTTAGTTTTAGGTTTGGTACCAGTTTTTCGATCATTTTCCATATGTAGATTATAGTATACCTCTCTCTTTTTCTTTCCAGGGAGTACAGATTTAGTTTATGTAGTTTTTCCCAGTAGTTGAGTTCTTTGCAGCCATCAGTCTTGGCTGTGAAATGTCTCTGCGTTTCTTCTAGTTTATTAATTTCTTCCTTTTTATATGGGGACGTCAAAACTGAGCAGTATTCAAGTTTTGGTATGATCAGTGTTCTCAGCAGGGGAATCATTACTGTCTTGTCCCTCCTTTTGAACGTTCTTAATACCTGTCCCGCGACTCTTTTTGCTTTGTTTATTGCTATCTGATTTTGTCTCGAATTTGGCATTATCGGTCATTATTACCCCCAAGTCGACGGCTTTCGTGCTTCTCTGAATTTCTTGTCTATCTGGGACATAATATGCAGTCTGTTTAAGTTCCTCATTTCTACCATATCTCAAGTGCTGAAATTTCTCGGTGTTAAATGTCATATTGTTGTCTTCTGACCATTTGTATATTTTGTTCGTGTCCCTTTGCAAGGCCTCCATCTCATTTGCATCGCTGATTTTTCTGATGATCTTTGTATCGTCCGCAAATGATGTTACTATACTATTGCTGTTTACTCCACTGTCTATGTCTGTTAACATGATAATGAACAGGAGTGGGGCCAGCACTGTACCTTGTGGTACTGAGCTGCGTACTTCTGATTCTGATGATGATATACCTTGAATTTTGACCATCTGTGTCGTTTTCTGAGGAAGTTGTAGATCCATTTTCCCACTTTGCCTGTTATTCCCATATGTTTCATTTTATGTGCTATTATACAGGGTGTACATAAAGTCAGGATCTATTTTTGTGAAGCACTTGGAAATTATATGGAATTCAATCATAAAATGATAAAGTGGTAACATTTATTAAATAATTAAGAGTAGGATTCGACGTGACGCCCATCAGTATCCCTGCACAGCTCAAATCGTTCCGCAGCATTTCTAAACACATTCTGGAGCATTTGTGGGGTTATGTTATCTGCAGCAGTTCGTATACGTGTACGTAAGTTTTCAAGACTCGTAATCTTCGTCTGATAGACGTGCGATTTGATAAAGCCCCATGCAAAGAAATCTAAAGGGGTTAAATCTGGTGATCTCGCTGGCCAAGGTCTGTTGCTTCCGCGTCCGATCCAGCGATTTGGAAAACGTCCATTTAGATAATCCTGAACAATTTTGGCATAGTGACAAGGAGCACCATCATGTTGATTCTAAGGGGATAGGATTCTTGTCATAACATGACGTAATGAGAATCTATAAATACAGTAGATCCATAAATTGTTTAAACTTCATTCTCTTCATTGGAATTGCATCGGAGTGACGTGTATTATTTACTTGTCAAGATGTATCGAAGAAGGAAGTTTGTTCCTCGAAAAAGGAAGTATGTTCCTCGAAGGAAAGTTAGATGGCGGTCAAAGGAGAAGATATTTACAGCTTCAATGAAATTTGTTTATTTGTCTAAAAATACTTTTGATGTTAATGCAGATGGATATTATACATTGAGTTTGGATCTTTTAACTAAGGATGCTAAATCAACTATTTTAAAATTTAATTATTATCAAGTAACGGGTGTATCTTTTCATAGTATTCCCGGAATGAATATGTCTGGATATGTTATTAATTGAAGATTCATTAAGTCGTAAGAAAGATGTTAGGGAAAGGTTAGAGGGACCTAATGTAGGGATATCTCCATCTCCATATGTAATTGTTCCCCATTGTGTTTTGTTTGAACCTAATATTGATTCCTCACATAGTGCAGAGCAAGTAATGAATCATCCCAGAACAAAGTGGTTCTCACCTTTTAAGGAGTTTAGAATGTATCGTAGACTGAAGCAGGTGTGTGATTTAGGTAAACAAGTAACTGCCCAACTCCCTAATACTTTAATTAAGATATCAACCAATGATTTAGCTAAACCATTAGGTCATATTTATGTTGGTAAAATACACCTGACGGATCTCAAAAAAATGAGTATGCATTTACATATGTTAATCGAATTGTATTTTATGTTAAGCTGTATGGTATGAAACAATAAAAAAAAAAAAAAAAAAAAAAAAAAAAATTTTTTGGATTACCCTGTATTTTTTTGGATTACCTGTACCTCACCAAGCGAGCCATAGTATTACCCTAGGCTCGCGAATGGTGGGTGTTGTTTTAAAGGGCAGAGAAATTGACGTCATCAAATCGTCATACATATGTGATATTTTATACATCTGTCTACATCCTGTTTATGAGTGTCGTCATTGTTCAAAGAATTTGATTTCTATATTAGACCATGTAGCCAGGGTTCTTTGCCATCTAGCCAGGGTTCTTTACCATGTAGCCATTAATCTTTTGGCAGCCTCGCAGAGTTAGCATGTCGGCAAAACTATTTCGATTACGGGTGCGTAGCAAAGTTGGACATTTAAAATTTGAAAGCAGAGTCAAGTATCCATGCACAGTTCGTATACGTGTACGTAAGTTTTCAAGACTCGTAATCTTCGTCTGATAGACGTGCGACTCGATAAAGCCCCATGCAAAGAAATCTAAAGGGGTTAAATCTGGTCATCTCGCTGGCCAAGGTCTGTTGCTTCCGCGTCCGATCCAGCGATTTGGAAAACGTCCATTTAGATAATCCTGAACAATTTTGGCATAGTGACAAGGAGCACCATCATGTTGATAGACGTCGGTACTAACAATCCTATCCCGTCGTCTATCAACATGATGGTGCTCCTTGTCACTATGCCAAAAACTGTCAGGATTATCTAAATGGACGTTTTCCAAATCGCTGGATCGGACGCGGAAGCAACAGACCTTGGCCAGCGAGATCACCAGATTTAACCCCTTTAGATTTCTTTGCATGGGGGCTTTATCAAATCGCACGTCTATCAGACGAAGATTACGAGTCTTGAAAACTTACGTACATGTATACGAACTGCTGCAGATGACATAACCCCGCAAATGCTCCAGAATGTGTTTAGAAATGCTGCGGAACGATTTGAGCTGTGCAGGGATACTGATGGGCGTCACGTCGAATCCTACTCTTAATTATTTAATAAATGTTACCACTTTATCATTTTATGATTGAATTCCATATAATTTCCAAGTGCTTCACAAAAATAGATCCTGACTTTATGTACACCCTGTACCATGATCGCAATTGTCGAAAGCTTTAGAAAAATCCGTGTATATGACATCATAGTTTTCATTGCCTTCAAGTGCATCTAAGATATTGTTATAATTCTCTATAAGTTGTGATAGGCATGCTCTTCCTGATCGAAATTCGTGCTGATTTTCGTTGAATCTTTCCAATGTCTCCAAGAAGTCATAGATTTTCTCTCTGACTATTCTTTCAAAAATTCTGGTAAGGTGGGACGTCAAGGACACTGGTCAAATGTTCTTTGCTTGAGATCTATCCCCGCCTTTATATATAGGGACGATGGTTGCTCTTCAAGATGCTCGGTATTTCCCCAGCGTCTAGGGATCTTTTCCATATCCAGTATAAGGGTGTAGCTATTTAATTTTTACAGTTTTTAATTAATAGTGCGTTCCATTTGTCCGGACATGCAGCTGAATGTGATTTCATTTATCCTATAGCTTTCGTTACATCTTCTGGGGTAAAATGAAAGTCTGTTATACATTCTCCTTGCAATTTCTCTTTGAAGAATGCATCTATGTCAGGTATCGCTTTGTCACTTTTTGGGGTACTGGAAACCGATTCATACTGGGCTCTCAATGTTTCAAATATTTCTTTTAGATCGTCTGTTAGTTCATTATTTCCTTTCCTTAAGGGCCCGATAGTAGCGCGCGTTTTTGTTTTCCTTTTCGCATAGCTGTAGAAATATGATATTTTGAATTTTCCTTTATTGCTTCTACCGCCTTTTCCTCTTCCCTCTCCGTTTGTATTTCCGAATCGATTCTCTCCAATTTTTCTTGTATTACTTTCCTGGCATTGTTGTCTCTGCAATTAGCTAACTTCGTCGCTACTCTCTTTCTTTTGCGGAATATTCTTCTCTTTTGCCTCTCTAGTCAGTTCCTCTTTCCTTTTGGCTGTTCTTTCGGAACATATTTTTCCAAAATTCTCAGCGTCTTTTCTTCCGAGGTTGTTGGCATTTCCTCAGTTGTTTTATTCTCTAAAACTGTTCTCCACTCTATTTGGGCCATGTGTGATCTGATTTTTTCCCAATTTATGGTCTTGGAGTTTAAGTTAAAAGCCCCAAATTTGCTTCTTCTTTCCGTATGTGTATTGTCTTTTAAAGCTATCGCCATATTTGTTGATAACTCGATTATATTGTGGTCTGAGATAATAGTTGGAGTTATTTTTATATCGGCAATCAAATTCATGTTATTTGTGAATGCCAGATCTAGGCAGTTATTTTTCCTGGTATTTTCTGTTATCTCCTGTGTCAGTATAAACTCGCTTGTGAGAGCCATCAGCATTTTTGCTTGCTCCTGCTCCTCTCTTGTGCCCTCCTTATCTTGCTGTATAAATATATTTCTACCCACCTTTTTGCATTTTATAAATGGGAAATTAAAATCGCCGCAGAGTATTATATTAGGGGATGGAGAGTTTACGGACTTTATTAGGGTTCTGATATCCTCAATAGCATCCGAAAATTTTTCATTTGGAGAGTTTGGAGGTCTATAGATGACTATCAGTATCACGTTTAGTTTCTCTATTTTCACCGCAAGGGTTTCCACGAAACTGTTGGATTTACTTATTACCATCTCTGTCATATGCCTCTCATGTATATAAATAGAACAGCCACCTTTACGTCTCGCTGTTCTATCCGCTCTTATTAAGTTGGATCCATCGATATGCAATTCTTTCTTATCGATACAGTGTTCGCAGTTATCGCAGTTTCCTTGGCAGTCTTTAAGATGTGTTTCTGTGAGGCATGCGAGGCAGTGCTGGGCAAGTTCCGCACACCTTCCGCACCTCCGCACATTCGCACTGTGCGGAAGTGCGAAATGGTTTGCGGAGGTGCGGTGTGCGGTCACCTCGGTAAGAAGGTGCGGAGGTGCGGGTGCGGAAGGTGTGCGGATTGATCCGCACACCCTAGTAATTCTAGTAATTCTAGTAATTTTCTGACCTCTCATAACAAAAAAATGACTTTATTGTATTAAAACTTTATTTTCACAATTAAATATTAAATAAAAGTTTATAAAAGTATTAATATATTAATGGAAACTTATATATTTCCTTGCGATAAAACTTTATATATGTAAATAGGGTGCGGGTGCGGGTGTGCGGAAGTGTGAAAACTTAGAGGTGTGCGGAAGTGCGGGTGCGGAAGAGGCTAAAGTGCGGGTGCGGAAGTGCGGGTGCGAACCTCCCATTTCGTGTGCGGTTGCCCAGCATTGCATGCGATGTCCGCCCTTGTTTCGTCCATGAAACCTTTCAGGTACGAAACTTTGTTTAGTGAATTGTTCGGTTTTATTCCTTGAATATTTGCCAGGACATTGTTTATGTTCTTTGTTTTGAATTGCCCCTTGTGCATTTTAAGTTCGTTGTCCTTTGATATCGCGTGTTTTGTAGCCTTGTGGTCCTCCGAGATGGATCCGTTCCCGCCTACCTGTTCTGGTAGTTTCTTGCCATGTAGCGGTCCGGCTCGAGGGTTCCCAGCTGTGTCAGCTGCATGTGCTGTATAAAACTTAGCAGCCGTATTGTGGCCGAGATGTTGAAAAAATTTTATGTGCTATTGGTGTTTTGTTTACTATTTGGGTACATTTTTTTTTTCTCACATTCCTTCTGTTGTCATTTGAAACATGTCCTTTGAAAATGCAAAAAACTTCACTTTTTTACGTGAAGGTCAAAATATGAGAATAAAAACCCACTCTAATAGACAGAGTTTATTTCCACGACAGTTTCGACGCCTACTGGCATCCTCCTCGGGTGGATACAGAAACACAAATGAAACAAAACAAGAGGGAAAAACAGTTCAGGGATCGACCGTTAAGAAATTCGCACCTAGGTTGGATTCCATTCTCTCGAGACAGGAGGGGCATTTTCATTAAGTACATTCGCACAAATTTTAAAACTATCTTCCTGTTCTAAACATACAGATTCTATTATTTTTACATAATTATACATTTATAATTAAATTTATTACATTTAATATTGCATAATTATTAATTACAGAAATTATAAATTTATTATTACATTGGTTATTACATTGTTGTTTATTATACAGAAATTATAAACCGAAAAACGAATGAAAAAAGGCGATTAGGAAATAATCCAGAGACCATTGAGAAATTCGCACCTAGGTTAGATATCGTTCTCCCGAAACCAGAAGGGCATTTTATTACAGGGTCAGCTTATAACTACATTTCCACAAATTAAAAATATCTCTTCTTGTTCTATACATACAGATCCTAATGTTTTGACATAATTACTGCATATATTTATTTCCACATTAATTACTTCCATTATTACATTTACTAAAAGCGAGTAAGGAAACATTCCAATCCAGAGACATTTAAGAATTTCTTAATGTCTCTGGATTGGAATGTTTCCTTACTCGCTTTTAGTAAATGTAATAATGGAAGTAATTAATGTGGAAATAAATATATGCAGTAATTATGTCAAAACATTAGGATCTGTATGTATAGAACAAGAAGATATTTTTAATTTGTGGAAATGTAGTTATAAGCTGACCCTGTAATAAAATGCCCTTCTGGTTTCGGGAGAACGATATCTAACCTAGGTGCGAATTTCTCAATGGTCTCTGGATATTTCCTAATCGCCTTTTTTCATTCGTTTTTCGGTTTATAATTTCTGTATAATAAACAACAATGTAATAACCAATGTAATAATAAATTTATAATTTCTGTAATTAATAATTATGCAATATTAAATGTAATAAATTTAATTATAAATGTAATAATTATGTAAAATAATAGAATCTGTATGTTTAGAACAGGAAGATAGTTTTAAAATTTGTGCGAATGTACTTAATGAAAATGCCCCTCCTGTCTCGAGAGAATGGAATCCAACCTAGGTGCGAATTTCTTAACGGTCGATCCCTGAACTGTTTTTCCCTCTTGTTTTGTTCATTTGTGTTTCTGTATCCACCGAGGAGGATGCCAGTAGGCGTCGAAACTGTCGTGGAAATAAACTCTGTCTATTAGAGTGGGTTTTATTCTCATGTCCTTTGAACTTGTTGGGAGATGATGGCAGTAACATTTCCTCCCGTACTGGCAGGTTCCATATGTCGCGTAGGTCTTGCAAATGTCTGGATGGTAGAATCTGCATTTTCCACCAATTTGCAGTGACCATTATTGTAGAAGTATTTGCACACGAAGGGTGTTCATAAATACATTCTCTCCTCCCTTATATCTGCATATTCCTTTCACATAGTATTTACTATATTTTCTTCCCAATTTTACTTGGGGCCTTTGTTTTTGGGTTTCAGTGTGGTTTCTTTATTGTCTACTTGTTTTTTCCTATTCCTGCTAATGCCCTTGTTTAAAACTTTGGATTTGGGTTTGTGCCACTGTTTCCTCTGTTGGTGCTTCTTTTATTCTATTATTTCTGTTTTCTCTGTTTTCTTTTCCTGTTCATTTTTCGCAGTTTCCTCTCGTACTCGTACTCTTTTGCCTTTTCCTCATGGTCTCGTTCTGCTTTAAAAACCGTAAACGAGTTTATTTCGATTATGCAGCTTTTGCAGAAGAACTTGATTCCGTTCACTTGTTTAGCGCCTGATATAAGAGAGATTTCTTCGTCGCTCCATCTCAGGCATCGAAATTCGACTAATGTCTGGCAAAGATCGCAGCGAATAGACTTTGATTCATCTGTTTCTTTTTTACAGTATCCACAGGGTTGTATGAATTGATTTACCATTGCCATGTTTCTAATGGTATGCAAATGATTGTGCTCGAAATATTAACTCAAAATGGTAATTTATTAAGTGAGGTACCTGACTTGACTTTAGAAATGAGGGAGGGAAAGTTTTTCTGTTATTCCGTGGGATGGGGGATGGGGGATGTGGCACGCTGTAGACTCTCACTGATTGGTCCTTACACACAGATTATCAAAATATTCCTTTCAGGCGAAACATACTTAACTTCGAGTATTTGTTACGTAAAGAGGCGTTGAATTATTACAAACTAGCCCAAAAAAACACCCTACGGGGGTATATTTTTGCTAGTTCCTGCGGAGGGCTGTTATTATCGTTCAGGCAATACATATCTACTGTACAGTCATGGTACTAATATGTGTTGGTATTACCAGAATATTGTCTAGGAAACATATAATTCATTCTTGACAAAGAAGAATGTGACGTGAATGTAAAAACTAAGTCTTTAGAACATTCCCCCATTTTTTTTGACACAATAGTCAAACAATAAAATGTAATGAAAATTATTTTAAGAAAATTTTAAGCGAATTAGAGTTTAATATTTACAATTAGCTCATGAATCACTTACATTTTAAATGCAGCTTCACAGATTTTACTCGAAGCTCACGAAGCAGTTATATTTCAAATACAACTTGTCACATTTTGTTTTTAATTATCATGACTTCCGATACATAGCTAAAAATTTTGATGGTTACATTATTTTCTAAATTTATTGACCAACTTGGTTTTCTTCATTCCACGAAAGTGTATGAAACTGCAGAAGCGTGTTGAGGGCTTGGTTTACATGTAGACATTAATGATAGGGAATGCCACCAGTCCACTATTCTATAAAATTTTATATTTTTCAAATAGCTAGAAAAGCAGATCAACAAATTCACGAAAGAAAGCAACCATCAAAATTTCGAGTTTCACATCCTAAGACCAATGGGCCAAAATCTTGAAATTTAAGTGCTTCGTGTTTTAGCATGGAAATTTTGTTGGGGATAAATTGGAATAAATTATTTTTGGGGGCACCCGGTTTGAAAAACGTTGCTAAAAAAACTCCGGGGATTCCAGAGGGTGTTGGTACAAAGTTTCATGAAAATCGGTCCAGCCGTTTGGATCTGAAAAGGAGATATACAGACATACAGACGGACAGACAGACGGACAGCTGGACAGATGGACATGCAGTGAATTATGGTATGACTAGCATACCCGCCCGTCTTACAGACGGGTTTTTTTTTAGGTAAATATGCCGATGTGTAGAATTATAATCCGTTACATAGCATACCCGCTAGACCGCGGTGCTGGGGTCTTTGAAAACTGTAGCAACAAATTTTCTTTTTTATTATTATTACGGGCGGCAATGTGAAGCTTGAGATTTTCATGACTGCGTTCTTTTCTATAGTTTTATTGACCAAATTATTGAACCGACAATAATTGGGGGGCCTGCCTCCAATTACTGGGGTTTCACTTATTTGGTCAATAAAACTATAGTCATGAAACTCTTATAAGCTTCACAAATCTTATCACAATGTGAAGCTCAAGCTTTTCATGGCTGCGTTCTTTTTTATAGTTTTATCGCGGTGTGGGGCCTTTGGCCCAGTAATTGGTTAGGGAGGTGGGAGGGTGAGCACACATATATTTTCGTTCATTACTCATCATCCACCATACGAAGGTTGGTCGAAATCAGTTCAGAAACGTAGAAGTTTTTTCTGCTGACACAGACAGAGAGACAGGCTCATTTTCGGTGACTTATAGTAGTAACTGCTAACTGCTAACCTCTTATTATAGCTACTAGTACAGTTCCCGCCGCTTCGCTGACGGTTAGACAGGCTAAACTACAAAAAGAACCCAGCCGTGAAAATTTTGAGCTTCACATTGTGTCAACATTTCTGAATCTGGTATCTCCAAAACCTCCTCACCCCCATTCATACAACTTGGGGCTAACCCCCTCCCCCATTACCCCACCCCTCCCCATTACCCCCACCCCCACCCCTCCCCATTACCCCACACCCCACCCTTCCCCCATTGCTAAACTACAGAAAAGAACACAGTCATGAAAATCTTGAGCTTCACATTGCCGCCCGTAATACAATGTCTGAATTTTTTTTACAATTTCTGAATTTTTTTCTCGCAATTTTTTCTCACAATTTCTGAAAGTGTGACGGACAGACAGACAGACGGACACCTCTCTTATTATAATATAGATTTCGATTTTCTATGTCTTACAGGTACCAAAGACACCAGAATATCGTTGAAGAAAATAAAGGAATGGTTGTTTTATCTCGAAAGGTAAAGAGACGAACCGTTTGAAAATTAAAGCTCCTTTAATATGTTTTTCAAGACGTAAAGAAAGAAGAAACTGTCAGTTCAAGTTCACAGGAAATAAAAGGTTCCTATTTTATTTTTATTTTGGGTCATAAAAGGTTTCGAAAAGACGTGTAAAAAGAGTCAGAAAATGGCTGGTGGAGAAAGTGGGGTTTAATGAGATATTGAACCTATAGAGAGGAAAAGACATTTAGATTTAGCTTTAAATAAATTCCATTCACTTGTGTCAAATTTTAAAGAACGAACATACATAGGGTTGACAAAATTAAATAGAATCACGGTGATTGCCCTCAAGAACAACTGGCGGATCAAATGTAGAATTCGGACCCCAGCCTTCTTTAGTTAGCTTTATAAGGCTAACTAACGAAACTATCACGACCTAACCCAACCAATCGTTAGGTTAACTGTCCGCCCTTGACGATTGGTTAGGTTAGGTCGTGATATTTTCGTTAGTTAGCCTTATAAAGCTAACTAAAGAAGGCTGGGGTCCGAATTCTACATTTGATCCCAACTGGCAAAGCTCATCAACGGAATGCAATAACTTGTCAGCTTTACAAAATGCAACATAAAGGAACACGATTCTAAAAATAAAGTGTGTATTTACTTTTTTCAACCCTCTGTGTATATACTGTATACGACCAGGTGCCTTTATGGAACACCGTAAAACTTGGTTGACCGAATAATTTCACACAAATGCCGAACATATTCACAGACACAGTGTTTAACCTCTTCGCAAACAATGAAGATAATAAATACAAAGGAAAATATTCCAAAATATTTCCCCTCTTTTGTGGCCCAAGATTTCAGCCTTCTTTCCTTCTCAGAACCTCAAATCTAGATTTGATTCCATGATTGATTCAACCATTATTTAATTCTTTCTTTCAACTTTCAATCGCCGAAGAAAGATATTTACTAAGGAGTCTTTTAATTTCACGTCCCTTTAAGCTCTTAAAATTTTAACCATTTATGGACGACTGGTACGTATTGGTAACGTTTCATATACACGCATTCATAATTTAACTCCTCTGCCAGCTCACCATACTAGTGGGACAGTATGTACAAAACCGAGCTATACGTATGTGAACTGAAACAAAACAGCATAAAACATATCAATATCAAGGAGTTGCCATACTTCCTTATTCGCTCGCTCGGACAGTGACCTCTCAGGTAAATGGAAAGAGATGTAATGTTTCATATATATATATATATATATATATATATATATATGAAAATTATTTCACGAAAGTAACACGTGAAAAATATTTATGATTTCCAGTATAAATTTGTATTTTTTTTTATTTATTTATTTATTTATTTATTTTTTTTTTATAACATTGGTTGGAAATAATTCATTTGATCTTGTGCTAAAAATCGATATTTTTTCCTTACAAATTTGTATGCCTCTCCGATAATCCTTTAATTTTTTATTTTTATTTTTACTTCTCCGTTTATTGCATATATATATATATATATATATATATATATATATATATAATATATATGCATTTAACTGCAATGACCACGCAGTATAAATGAATAGAAACGACATAATATTAAGGAACGTTTCTGCACACGCGGAAGAGAAATAACGAATAAATGAAAAATGAGGCGAACCGCCCGGGAATCGAACCCAAGGCCTTCCAATTGCCGGTTGGATGCGCAATTGGAAGGCCTTGGGTTCGATTCCCGGCGGTTCGCCTCATTTTTCATTTAGTCGTTATTTCTCTTCCGCGTGTGCAGAAACGTTCCTTAATATTATGTCGTTTCTATTCATATATATATATATATATATATATATTATTTATTCTTTATTTTTTATTTTTTTCTGTAACCTATATATACAGTAGGCTGTAACTCTTTATGAACTTCAGTGTTCCTGAGGATGTCATTAGACGAAAGCGCTTGAGCACCATTCTGTGTTTCCTTTCCGTCGTGGTTTTATTCATCATATATATATATATATATATATATATATATATATATATATATAGTGTATATATATATATATATATATATATATTTTATATATATATATATATATATATATATATATTATATATATATATATATATATATATATATATATATATCAAAACATCAAAACAAAACGGTAAAAGGAGATTAGCAAAAGGTTAACAATTACTGATAACAAGTACTGTATTTGTTAACCTTTTGTTAATCTCTTCTTACTATTTTGTTTTGATGTACACACGCATATATTTTTGGCTTCTTGCCTTTTTCCTTCATTCCCTGACGAGGTGTACTGTTGAATACACGAAAGGCTTTGGAATCAATTTTCTTTTTCCCTGCGGGTTTGCATATATATTATTTTTCTCTTTATTGCCTCGTCCAGTCTGTGTCTGTTTGTTCTCTATACAAGTATTCACTATCAAATAAAAGTCTTCACAAGCAGGTACGAAAATCTGAATCAACTCCGCTTTCACTCATGCCAGAAGAATTTACAAATTTTCCTTTTCGTGTCAACACTTTGATGGAAATGAATTTGAAGAATACGACATTTCTCGAACAGAGTTCATGAGAGCGTCCTTTTGGTCTCGCCCGTGAATAGCTTTACACTCTTTCTTTTGGACTCCCACCTAACTCAAGTTCCAAATACTACTAGTTTCATCTAATTCGTCTTAAAATGGGTCGTTAACTAACTGATTGTCCATTTGATTTATTTTTGTCTCGACTTGCGTCAGGTAAAACCACCACTAAAGCAAAACATAGAAAAAGGGTTAAATAAAATTAAGTTTAATAACGATATTAGTAATATTGTAGTTAAATGGAGTTGTTTAACATCCTTCGCAACATCTAAAGTCATATGACGAACGGACGTACAGTACATACAGCTTTACTTGGGATCCGAACCGCTGCACAGTGCCATAAATGGGTTAAAAAACGGTCAAAAACCAAAAATAACAAATTTAAGTAAATTCTATTAAAACCATTTCCACGTCAAAATAAAGCACTTCTACTTACTGATTTAAGTATTTGAAATTTTATTCTCTTACATTAAGGCAAGAAAAATCTACGAAATAATATACATTGTCTTAAAATATCTTGGGGGGACAAAATATGTTTGTTCTAACAACTTACTTGAAGTTACTACTGGTCAAAAAAAGAAACGCAATTTTTGAGATTTATTAGTAAACATGAGGACTCAGTATATAGTAAATGATTCTTTAACATAACAAACAGTCAATAACGCGTATGGCCACCCCTAGCCACAATGCAGGCTTGGAGTTCCACATTCTTTGTGTCCAGTCACGGTGCTGATAGGCCCATTGCAGGCGTCGTTGCCTTCTTGCATCAGTGAGAAAAGGACCTCTGTAAGGCCTGCGGGATCGGAGTCCTGCATTACGGAGTCGGTTTCTGACGGTCTGGTCACTAATTCTGTTGTTGTGGATACCAGGTGTCTCTCTGGCTGTCTGACGAGCATTCCGCTGCCGATGACGCAGGTGCTGCAGTACAATGTGGCGATCCTGGCGTTGGGTCGTCACACGAGGTCGCCCACGTCTTGGCAGGTCCTGAACACTTCCTGTGGCATTGTACCGTCTAACAAGCCTAGAGATTGTGCTGGGATGCACATGCATTCGTTGTGCAACTTGGACAGCAGACATGCCTGCATCCAACATGCCCAAGGCACGACCTCTTTGACCTCTGAGAGTCGTGGCATGCCTCAATCGCGGGAAAAAGTTTGGTTTTCTCAACGGGCAGTGTGTATTCTGTGAAGTCAAAGAAAAAATGCATGCCTTCATAAAGAATACATTCAATTTAATCTCTGTTTATTGTTTGTAACAAAATGGCGTCTTAGCCGGGACTAGTCAGGTTTAAAAACATGCACTAAGTGGCTTTAAAAGATTTGAACAAACATTTAACCATAATCTTGAAACTGTGATAATACCACTAACAACTTAAATTTTACACCATATGCAAGCTAATTGCGTTTCTTTTTTTGACCAGTATATATCACAAAAAATTGTCTGTAGTTTCATGTTCTGCTTAGTTCTATTGAAAGAATAAACAGTTTAGAACATTTCATGCATATTTTTTATTGAAAACTAAAAAGATAGCATTAATTAAAAAAACTAAACAATTTAATCTGTAATCTATGATATTGCCAATCTAGAAAATGTGTAAAATTAGCAAAACAAAAAATGGGGGATTTTGGGGAATGTAATTTTTTGTTAAACATTAATGCAACCTTTAAGTAAATCAAAGAAACAAAACGTTTTTGCGACTATTTGCGACTTTGCGTGTTAGAACATGTTTTTCATGTATTAACTAACTAAGTCTGCAAGAAGAGTGATGCGTGATATGTTCTAAATATGAAGTTTTTGTAATTTTGTTTACACTATTTACACTTTTTTCATATCAGTTGTCACACTTATTTTGGGGGAATTAATTTCATAAACTTTAAGAGGTATTACGATGTTTTTTATTTACCCCTTCTGATATAGTGGCAGGTTATCAAATAATGTTTTAAACAATAGATGTGTATAGTGATTAAAATGAAACCATACTTATTTTAGTATGTCATTTGACAAAATCTGCAAAACATAGGCCTAATTAACAATTATCTGTTTAGTATATTTTTAGTAATTTGAGAAACTTAAGAAACTACAGTAGGTCATAACCTATTGATTTGGAATATTATTATTATTTATAGAAAAATCACTCAATATGTCACCATTACATATACAAAAGGTACTAAACATAATTTTTTATTAAAATAAATCATAATTAAACAGTTCAACTACATAAAACTAAGTACAATTGAAAAAAATAATTTTGGCCGTTTTTTAACCCATTTGTGGCACTGTGCGCTGGTCGCTACATAATCTGGACGTGGAAGACGGTCCACCATCCAACAACAGCCTAGACCTAGTGTCGCTTAACTTTGTTGATCGACGGTTAGCGGTGTTACGAGATTGATCACAAAGTAGCCCATATTAGTAATATGATCACCTCCAATTTTACGGCCCTTTATACATACGTTCATTATTGATCAAGATTTATTACCAGTTTTAGTTGCAGTATTGCTTACTTCGGAAATAAGTTCGTCTAAGAAACAAAATTTCAACACATTCAGCCCCAAAATATATTATTATTATTATTATTATTATTATTATTATTTTGGCGAAATATTTTTCGCAGTTTTATAGTTAACCTAACCAACTAAAAATTGACACTATATATATATATATATAGTTGTATGGTAGCGTTGGACGTGGAGATAAGTGAAAGTGAGAGGAACTCGTCCGGGAACACCTACGACACTCAGATCTCTGAAAATTCCGTCGTTGGAGAAACACCTGATGAAAATCGTTCTTTGAAAGAAGGCGAGAAGGATCCAAAGAGAGATGTCGCATCAGAGGTAAAATTTCAAGGTTATTTCCTCGTATTTTCGCTTCAACGAGGACAGAAAATGCTTTAAGAGTTTTAGCGATAAAGAATAGGTTAGGTCATGTACGTTGATTTAGTTTGTTGGGTTAGACTCTGTAGGTTAGATAAGTTAGATTACGTCTGATTAACTGTGTGTACACACACACACACACACACACACACACAGGTGTTTCATATGTATGGAGACTGGAAATATGTAGAAAGAGTAATAGAACTTTATGACAATATTTTATTTTCAACATACTGTAATACAGAATGTGTTCAAATTGTTCACCCTCAACTTCAACACACTTCATTACTCTTAACTGGCAACCTCTCTCAACACTTCTGATTGTTTCAGCAAAAATTCGCTGCAATTCCAATCTTATCTTATCCGGAATTGCAGCGAATTTCTGGTGAAATAATCAGAAGTGTTGACTGTTGAGAGCGGTTGCCAGTTACGAGTAATGAAGTGTCTAGAAGTTCAGGGTGAGCAATTTGAATACCTGTAATAGTTGTTGAAAATAAAAAGTGTCATAAAGTTCTATTAATCTTTCTACATATATCCAATATCCCCTCTCCGGACGTATGAAACACCCTGTAAAAAAAAAATAATATATATATATATATATAATATATATATCGTCATACTTCATAAATATGAAAGGTAATGATGCTTGATAATTCAGGAACATTTCACAGTATATAAAATATTTTCTCACTGATTAGCAACTCCATCATATGTACACTTCGTAACCTCGTAGGAGTTCCGTGCGTTGATCTTTCTTCACACGTAGATCAAGCTGGTACCTCTTGCTGTATAGTTGAAAACTGACGAGGTTTTGGCAACTTTTCAGGAGGAAATTTCATCTGTGACGGAAATAAGCAATAATTCAAGAGATAAAACAATTTCTTACGTGATTGAGAAAAAGGATTCCTGTTTCACGAACATCCTTCCTCCGTCGCCGCCTTCTTCGTTATCGAAGACTTCGATCGTCTACGATGAATGAAAAACCTGCAAATGAAGGGAAAGAAAAACAGAAGGGGGTGAATATTCCCCCTTCCTAGCATTCCTTGTTAGTATTCTTCTTGTTAATATTGTTCGTAGGCTACTCACGAACGTAGGCCTACATATCTACCTAGGGTTGCCAACTTGTAAATTTCACAAAACCGGAGATTTACGACGCGACCTCTTTTGTTAGGCGTTTTAGCTTGACCACCGAGCACCGAGTTGACCAGAACGGTATATGTTATTAAACAATGACATTTGATTATTCACAGACGCTTATCACCTGCAATTTGGTTCCTGAATGACCTCCTTATTATTATCAAATAAAACATGAAATCAAATTAGAAACGAAATTTTAAAATTTAATTTTTTTGTTAATAGGGTGATTCAAAAGTTATGCCTAAAAAAATAACTATACTCTAAATACCTTTGAGGCAGGACTTTTGAATCACCCTGTTTAAATTAAGAGCCGTAGGTTTCGTTTGCGGTTTTTTCTTTGAAGTAAAACCGGAGACTGACAACGGAAGACTGACAAGAGTTGGCATCCTTACCTGTACTCCATATTAATGGTTATTTTACTGAATTTATACCTATTTCGTCACTCTATAAAACTAACTTAACCTAACCTAACCTAGCGTAACCTAATCTATTTTAAGTGAACTTAACCTAATTAAATCTAACCTAATAATAACTTGTCAATAGAATGTCAGGTCGATCAGATGTAGTAAGGACGATCTTACTCGTATTCCGTGTTAGCACTTTTGCTTTTGATTTTTCCGTTTTAAATATTCTTTTGATTTTACTCCTGTTATTGGGTAGTCTTCATTAGTGTACTATCTCAATAGTATTCGTCTTTCTAATATTCCTACTATTCTGTTGTTGTTCCCATACTCCTAATATTAGTGTTTATATTGTAAGCAAATGCTGTTGTTTAGATTCCCGTCCTTAGTAGGCCTATTCTTGAAGTTCCTAATGTTAATAATTATTATTGTAATAAGTTAGAAAGGAATGAAAATGTTAAATTATAGTGATTAATATTATAAAAAAAGATTTAGTAGTTAATAAATTTAATTATAAAACGTTCGATGCTTCAGTTAGCCTAGATTAGGGATCGGGAACCTTCAACAGCCTAAGGAACCAGATTAGGTCATATAAAAAAAAATATCAGGAATAAAGAGAAGCAGGTAGAAATACACTGTTTTTTATTGTTTTATAATTATAATGCAATGAACATATTTGTATAGACTAGTGAAATATACAATTAAATTAATATAGAGAATTTATTTGTCTTGTATTAAGGATAATGTAAAATGAAAACAACACTACAAATGATGATATTTCATTAGCGATAATATTAATATTTGAAACAATACACTGTATTGTATTATTCATAAGTATCTCGTTTCATTTTTTATGATGATGTAATTGATGTAATTGATGTATATTTAGAATTTAAGAACTATAACAATGGGTCTTCGGAACTGCAGGTTCCCGGCCCTTGATCTAGACATTACACTCATTTTTGGAAAAAGAAAGTGTAAAATGAGGGTATAGACCAGGGATCACCATTAGGCGGACGGCCAAGAATAGTCTACATTGATTGTTGTATTTACTGTACTTAAAGTTTTGGCAAACTTTGACAAAAAATCAAAATCAGATTTTTGTTTTTTTGTAAAGTTCAATTTTAATTTTCATTCGGAAAATTAAAAATTATGATTTTAACTTCATTTCGGTAAAATAATGTTGGTCACATTACGAAAACAATTTGATCTAAAAAAAAGGAGGGTGGATAGCGGACCTTGGTAGAATTACAGAAACATCTATGCGGCTGAGGCTGTGCGAACCGCAAAAAATTAATTGGTAACCCCTGGTATAGACCACATAAGAAATAATAAGTGATCAATCACTGGGTTAGAGGAGAGCGAATAAGCCTCCAATTCCAAAAGTATTTTTTTAATATGTAAGTTTACATTTTTGTTTTTTTATATTATGTTACCTGGATAAATTCTATTGGAAACGTTGAAATTAAGTGAATGGATGTAAAACCAAGTTCTTTATAACATTAAACCATATATTAATGTAAATAAAATAACGATATAACCAAGAACTATGTATTATCAGAAGAGAAATATAACCAAGAAATGTATCATACATTACAAGAAACGGAAATCAAATAAAAGTGAAAATTTTGAGGTTAATCTATCGGTTCCATTACTTTTTCAGTTCTGTAGGTTTTTTTTTTGAGCTATTGAAGAATAGGGACCCCAGCCTTCTTTAGTTAGCTTTATAAGGCTAACTAACGAAATATCATTACCTAACCTAAGCAATCGTTAGGTTAACTGTACGCCCTTGACGATTGGTTAGGTTAGGTCATGATATTTTCGTTAGTTAGCCTTATAAAGCTAACTAAAGAAGGCTGGGGTCCGTATTCTTCAATAGCCCCTTTTTTTTTATCCAAAAGAGAAAAAATACTTTTCGTTGACTCAAACCAAGATTTTTCTTAGACGTCCATTTATAATCCTTTATCCTAGAAACGTACTTAATTATTCATCTGTCTTATAGCTCTGGTTAGGATTCACCAATGACAGAGTAGAAACAAGGATATCGAAGATCAAGAAATAAAGAATCAAGTTTCGGAAACTCACGTAATGCTAATTCAGGGTCACAAAGCCAAAGAGCAGAAAGGAACCAGAGGATAAGAACAGATGGTTTGGCTATGAGAGATTAAAATTATGAAAATTTTATGTATCCTGAGTGTATGAGTTTTATGTCATCAGAGAAATTTAGGTATAGGGAGACCCTTGGTAGTTTCTAACGTCAAGGAAAGTAAGATATGGGGTGTTGAATATCCTCAGAGGCGTCATTTGGGGGGTCCGTGAGGGGCGGTCGCCCCCCCCCGCCAAGCTCACCATGGGGCCTCCAATTTTCTGCGAGTAACGTCTGACGTCACAGTAAACAAAAAACAAATGACCGCAGGAGCATCGGAGCTTGTGATAGTTAATTTAATAGTTAATTGTAAATAACCAGTCTAGCTGATACGATTTAATCATTCTTGTTCCTATTAATTTGATTGTGAGTAGTACTTAATACATTTTGACATGTGAGGGGCCTCTCACTGCCTTCTTGGCCCCCCACCCCACCCCAGCCAATTTGAAATGACGCCCTTGATAATCCCACGCAAAAACAGAAATGAAAGAAGGACATAGAAAGCTGATGAAGGTGAAGTATTAGTTATGAGTCTGGACGCAAAGTAGTGTCTGTAAATGTTTGGCCTTTTGTTTTTTTTCCAAGAAATTTTTTCATAATTTCAAGTTTTGAATCTCATGCATTCAAAGTTAATCGCAATTTTGTTAAAGATGTAAATAAAATGTAAAAAAATGAGGCGTTAAAAAGTTGTACGAAAATTTTAGAATCGACGGTTTTTCTTGGTTTTGAAATGGAATCACTTGACAGTGATCCGTTTCACTCGACAGTAAGCGAAATGTCAACTTATCATCTTCACTAAGTTTGCTTTGTGTGAAATTCAAATCTTTTAGAAACGACTCATATTTTCAGGAAGATACATAAGATTCTAATTAGATTTACTAAAAGTGAAAAAATGGACGCTAGTACATTGTTTTCATTCGTCCAACTCTTTAACGCGCCATTTTCACCAATTTTATTGCTGGTTGGTGACTCAAAAATTTTAAACATTTCACACCAAAATCCGTGAACATGAGAACAGGAAGGGATCTGGATAACTAAGTTTAGTCGGCGGATAAAATTAATTTCGACAAAATTCAAAATAATGTATTGCGTTGATTGTAAAAGTTAATACGGTTAACGACACATACTATTAATATTACTAGATCTTTAATACTATTACGTAAATACTATTATGCTTGGTATGTATGTTTATAAGAACAGAGTCACAATTCGTGTCAAATTTTGGGAGCAAGTGTAGTTTACGTCCCTCTGACACAAAAGGGGACACAAACTACACTGCGTTCGAACTTATTAAGCAGATTACATTTTCTCCAATGTTTTCAAAAACTTTTCCCCGATTTCAATGAAATTTGTAGCAAATAATCACTATATATAGCAGCATTGATGGTATTCATTTCGATAAAATATTTTAATAAGTAAAATAATTATCTCATTTTATTGAAAAATATGTAAAATATTGTGTTCCGAATTATTAAGCAAGTATTCTATTTACGGATCTAAATGGTGAAAATGGGTAAAAAGAAGGATTTAACATTAACTGAGAAAAGAACAATAGTCAAGTTACTCGCTGAAAATATAAAATCTATTGAAATTGCGAAGCAGTTTGGCAGAGCTTATCGAACTGTAAACAAGTTTGTAGCGGAGGGTACCAAACTGAGGCAGCGAAGTGATAAAGGAGCTATAAGAAAAGTAACAAGGCGGCAGATATCTGTAATCAAGCGCAAACTGCAAAGCATCCATTGTCCTTAAGTAAAGAGGTTTTTGAGCAGGCTGGCATACATAATGTACCAAGAACATCTCGATATGGAATCCTCCAAGCAATTGGCAAGACGTGTAAACCTCCGGTTCAGTCACCATTAACACCCAGGTACAAGAAGCAGCGTGTTGAATGGGCGCGTCAGTACGTGAAAACAGATTTGAATACTGTATTGTTAACCGATGAATGAAGAGCAACCCTTGAGGGATCTGATGGTTGGTCAAGAAGATGGATTGCTAAGGGTCAATCTCTACCATGGAATGAGGTTTTCTTTTAGAAAGTTTGTGTAAGACTGGGCATTCATTTTTACACCATCAGGCACTCTGTATGGGACAGCTACTTCATTGCCTATCAATCCTGCCAAAACATGACACTACCTCCACCTTGTTGGCGTCTTAATCTCGATGGTAGAAATTGGCTCTCAGCAATCCATCTTCTTGACCAAACATCAAGTCCCTCAAGGGTTGCTTTTCATTCATCGGTGAACAATACAGTATTAAAATCTGTTTTCACGTACTGACGCGCCCATTCAACACGCTGCTTCTTGTATCTGGGTGTTAATGGTGACTGAATCGTAGGTTTACACGTCTTGCCAATTGTTTGGAGGATTCCACATCGAGATGTTCTTGCTACATTATGCATGCCAGCCTGCTCAAAAACCTCTTTACTTGAGGACAATGGATGCTTTGCAGTTTGCGCTTGATTACAGATATCTGCCGCCTTGTTACTTTTCTTATAGCTCCTTTATCACTTCGCTGCCTCAGTTTGGTACCCTCCGCTACAAACTTTTTACAGTTCGATAAGCTCTGCCAAACTGCTTCGCAATTTCAATAAATTTTATATTTTCAGCGAGTAACTTGACGATTTTTCTTTTCTCAGTTAATGTTAAATCCTTCTTCTTACCCATTTTCACCATTTAGATCCGTAAATAGAATACTTACTTAATAATTCGGAACAAAATATTTTACATATTTTTCAATAAAATGAGATAATTATTTTACTTATCAAAATACTTTATCGAAATGAATACCATCAATGCTGCTATATATAGTGATTATTTGCTACAAATTTCATTGAAATCGGGGAAAAACTTTTGAAAACATTGGAGAAAATGTAATCTGCTTAATAAGTTCGAACGCAGTGTACACAAGGTCAAAGTTGGGGAACTTAAACTACACTAGACTCTTTAGGAGACATTTTTTAAACGAATCCATCAAATAAAACGTTAAAACTAATGAAAATATTACGACTTAACCTAACCAATCGTCAATAAGTTGACGATTGGTTAGTTTAAGTCGTAATATTTTCGTTAGTTTTAACGTTTTACTTGATTAGGTATATACAGTCAAAGTTGGGGAACGTAAACTACATTAGGATAATATAGGGGAACGTAAACTACACTAGGCACCGCAGTAGGGTTGCCATGAACTTCCTCATTTTTTAGAATAATAATTATCTTGCCAAAAATATGTAAGAAAAGAGGCAAATTCTACTTTTAATGACATTTTTACAAAGCTCAATTTCCGGAAACTCCGGCCCAAAACCGGAGACCTGGCAACCCTACGACCGCAGGTGGACGTAAACTACACTTACTCCAAATTTTGTATAAAATTCAAGTATACAGAATGAAGGAAGATGCTAATTAGGCTGACTAAAACTAGAGAATTGTCAGAATAATCAAATGACGTTATTCAGTCAACGAAATATTATTTAATTATTATTAATGTATTTTTGTTCGTTAAAATTTTATTTTAAGATATAATTTCAAAATGATTTAAGATGAAATAATGTCCCTAAGTTTAAAATAACATGAAACAATTTTCTTTTAGCTATAATAAATAGCGGTACGTTTATCGTACCGGAAAAAAAAATCACTCAAGTTAAACTTACGTCTGGCAGAAAGCTAATAAATGTGGAATAATATTATAACGGGTGACGTCGTGGCGGCCAGTGCCATGACACCGTTTCCCGCCCGACCAGGGAAGTTGTTGTTGTTGTTGTTTAGCCGATCAGCCTACCTTGATCGAGCAAGCCGGCGGCACGCAGGTAACCGATCACCCTCTCCGGAGTGGACCAGAGGTTCAGCGCACTAGTGATGTTGTGTTGTGTTCGTTGTTGTGCTCGAGCGATACAGTCTGTCATAATGTGTTCAATTGTTTGTGGTATGTCCTGGCACGGGTGGCAGGTGTCGTCTGTGGAGTTGTCTAGTCTGTGTTTATACAGTATGTCCGTAAGTTAGGGGTGATGTCCACATCGGAATCGTGCTAAGTTAACTCGATCCGATCTGCTCAGGCTGATCTCTGACCTGTTAATGGGTGACGGCTTCGCACCTAGGGCCGCATTCGGACCGAGTCGTGTCAGTGCTTTGTGGGTTAGGTGTGTGTGTATGTGTTTTCTGTACTGTGTGATGTCTGTGGGGCGTGGTATGAAATGGAGTATTTGGTTATAATGTCTCTCTGGTGTTACCTTAATGGTGTGAGGTGTCGGTGCATGATTGTACATGTAGTGGCAAGGGTGTTGTGGGTTAGTTGTCGCTGCTGCCATGAATTGTGTTCCCCTCATGTCTAAATTGTTCTCTAACTTTCAGTATTTTTGTTTCTGTGTGCAGGTGTTCTAGTGGTGTTGTTTGAGTGCATCCTGTAATGATACGAAGTGCGTTGTTTTGTATTGTCTGTAAGGTGTTTATGTGTGTGTTTGAGATAATGGGTGCCCAGCATGGGCTAGCATAGTCCATAACTGAGCGAATATATTGTTTGTATATGAGTGATGTTGTTTCTCTTGCTGGTGTCCAAAGTTTGTGCCTGTTAGTACCCTAAGCGTGTTAAGTCTTGACGTACATTTGTTTTTAATGTCCTGAATGTGGTTTGCAAAAGATAATGATGTGTTGTATGTGACCCCAAGTATTTTGGTCCTGTGAGTGTGTGGAATGTTGGTGTTGTTTAGCGTAAGCTGTGGAGTTATCTAGTGTTCTTTTGTATTGCTTGTTAGCAAGGTGATGGTTGATTTTGTGGGCGCTACTTTGAGTCTATTGCGTGTGAGCCAGTCTTGTATACTGTTTATGTATGTTTGTAGGTTATTTGTAGCGGTGTGTGAGACTCCGATCAGGGAAGTTAAGCGACATTGTGCATGATAGCTGTTGGACGGGGAACCGCCTTCTGAGCGAATTTATTTTTGCTATAAGTACGGTTCGAAATTATGATACGATATTTTTTTTCCAGGTACGGTACAGTACGAAAGTACCTCTTTCGTACCCAGCCCAGTTAAACTATAGTGACCGACCGACGGGACACACTTTATCCTTGAATCGTTTTTCCAAATTCCAGTGAAACCTGGTTACTTTAGTGTCTTATGTTTCTACATTTGTAAATTTTCATGATATCAACCCCGAGCGCTCTAGGGTATGTTACAGGGAATCTTTAAAAAGATGTCCTCTATGGATTTTTATGAGGTAAATACAGTATCGCTAGATTATTTAAAATTTGTTAAGCGTAAGACCGTGTATATCATCATGAATTATTATTTATTTTGGTTTTGTTTCAAACATCGTAACGCTTAATATATACATCCTAGATGGACTTCGACTAGAAATGAAGGAGCATATAGTTAATGTTATCATGTTCCCGCCCTGTAAGGTTGTAACATTTAAATGTGAAGTGCTATCACTTCATTGTGTCAGTGTCCTCAAATAATGACACGTTTATCCATGTGTTGCATACTTGTAGTTATAGATTTCGAAGTTTGATAAAGGAAATAAACAAAGTGGAACATACATAATATTTTTTCATCCATCCTGCTTTCCTCATCTCCAGATTTTTCTGGGTACGAAATTACGATACGATATTTTTCCGTACTGGTACGATAAAATCATTTTTTGGGTACGGTTCGAAATTATGGTACGATATTTTTCACTGGTTCGAATTACGAATAACATTTCGCATCGTACTGAACTGCCAACCTTGCTTCCGAGTCCAGATTGCGTAGCAATCCGTGGTTTGAATTCCTTGTAAAGCTGTAGGTTCCCTCTGTCATAATATGACCTTAGATGTTACGAAGGTTAAATAACCAAATCAAACAACATATTTATGTTTTAAATAAAAATGCGGACTTTCTGTAGTTTATAAGTAGTTACAATTTCAAAATTTAAAATTTAAGACGGACTTTCCATCACAATGAATCATAAAATAAAACAGTCTTACTTAATTTGCAAATACTTAAGTTTTTATTTGCAGGGAGGTTAGATTTGGAGTCAATTTCGAATTGGCTTCGCTATTGCAAAGAATATCAAAACGGATGGATACCCCTGGTCCTAGTTTCAACAAATGCTACGTACCATTGATGTAGTCGAGACCACTATAGCCGAGACCGAGACTGAGACTTCTAGAAAAAAGGTATATCTTTCACTAAATCTAACTGATATTCGACGAATTAGTGGTGAAAGATATACTTTCCAATAAGATGGAGCTTTCCATCACAATGAATCATAAAATAAAACAGTCTTACTTAATTTGCAAATACTTAAGTTTTTATTTGCAGGGAGGTTAGATTTGGAGTCAATTTCGAATTGGCTTCGCTATTGCAAAGAATATCAAAACGGATGGATACCCCTGGTCCTAGTTTCAACAAATGCTACGTACCATTGATGTAGTCGAGACCACTATAGCCGAGACCGAGACTGAGACTTCTAGAAAAAAGGTATATCTTTCACTAAATCTAACTGATATTCGACGAATTAGTGGTGAAAGATATACTTTCCAATAAGATGGAGCCCCTGCTCACAGAGCACGCCAAACTGTCACATTCCTTGAGAACGAAACACCCGATTTTATCGAATCCAATATGTGGTCGGCTAGTAGCCGTGATCTTTCACCACTAGATTATGGTGTTTGGGAAGCCCTGAAGTCTAAAGTTTACATCCCTGGTACCAATATAAGAGACATAGATGAACTACGCGAAAGAATTCTGCTCGGCTGGGAGAAGGTGTCTCAACGATATGTAAACAGGTGTATTGATCAGTGGCGTCCACGTTTGGAGGCCTGCGTTGAGCAGGAAGGGGGACACATCGAGCAACTTCTCAATTAAGACGAACAACGTGCTAAGGTAAGCATCTATGAAATTTTGGAGCTCTAGTCCCCTTACTTTTTTTAATATGACAGTTCACCTCTAAGGGGTCACTTTTTTTACCCACCCTGTATATATATGCGCCTCGGTGGTGTAGTGGTTAGTGTGGCTGACTACGAATCCATTGGCTCCAGGATCAAGACCTGGTGACGGCAGGCGACGCGCAGCAAAACCCAGCTGTTCATCCTCCCACACAATACAAAAATTGGTTGGTAGATAAATGGGTACCCTGGGTAGCCTAGTGGTTAAGACGCTAGGCTGCTCGTGAGGCGTGGTTCGGAGTCCACGTTAAACTGTACGTCTAAGGTGGAATGACAAGCTTGACCTTCGTCAGAATGAACAATTCGGGCGGAAGCAAAAACTAAGATTAACCAAGGTTATATATTAAAAGCCTTGCCTCAGAAATAAATATACAATCAATACCTATGAGGCAGGACTTTGGAATCACCCTGTATGCATGAAATTGATGAAAATGTAAATAAAAGGTACAATGAAAAATTTCATTGTAGGGAAAAAGTAATTTCCATACTAGAGAGACTAATAAAGAACTAAAAACTAAAATAGGCTAAAAATGAAAATAGAATGAATGAAAAATGGCAATCACACTGAAGAAAAGGGCATAAATTCATTGGGATTAATGGAGCCCTTTTCAGCATCCTAATTTTAACTTAATGGAAATATTTTTTACCTTTTTTTTGTTTAAGGCGTCATTAAACTGAAATTTTGGGGTACCTTTTGAGTCAGTTCTGTTTCGTAGAAACTTTTTTTTTATCTTTTATGTTTATCTTTTTTATCTTTTGTTTTAGTTTATGTTTTTCTAAATTTCTATCTTATTAATTGTTTATTTTTTAATAGACAATTTATTGCGTTTATAAATTTAATTATGTGGGATCTCAGTATTTCTAATTTGGGGTTCGGCATCAGGATGCCACCTTTCGGATTATCGGTTAAGTAACGCGAGTCTATACAATTACTTACTACAATTAATTTTATACAGTTATCCTTGCGGATGTCTTTACAGTAAAAAGGTGTCATACACCTTTCATTAAACTCTTATGGGAGAAAACATTTATGATTTTTATTAAAGTATGAGCCGAAATTTGAAATGAAATTCTAAGTTTAAAAAAATGGACTTTGTGAGGCTTCATTTAACACCAGTTTTCTGATTTCGGTCGAGGATTTTTTATACTTAAACGTATGGAAAGAAGAAAAAGTTTTAGGGAAAACATCAGACCCCCAAAACGTTTTGGTTATTCATAACCAACGGATCAGCATATTCGTAGCCCACTGCGCTGAGGTACTTTCTTTTTCGTATCCTGAAGAATTCTGTTGATAGAATAGATGTAAGTGTGCCTGGATACGTAGCTGAACTTAGTAAGTTTATATGAAAGACTTTTCAGGAAGCAGCAAGCTCAATTTCCCACTACGCGTGGTTGTGCGTGTCCCAAGAGTCACCTGATCCCCGAATAGAAACGAGGCGAATGGCCGACCTAACTCCACTCGATGCCAGTAGCTAGGAGCGAACTCAGAGCTTCACCGCTGGCTGTCCTGAGTGCCGGCCGGTCTTAAAAGAATTGTCACGTTTTGTAATTCACCCAAAAAATGATTTGTGAACTCAACGAGCTTCTTTAAACCGTCTACACACCAAAATTTCTTGCTACGTTTCTCAAAAGTCAGAGTAACATGTCAAAAATACTGTTTTTGAGCTCTTACTATCGCACTACAACAGGAGAATGAAATACGTTCTGTCAAGCGCCAATTTTTAGTCAAAGCAGATTTATACCTTTCCATAGACATCATCATTACATCAAACAGCACAGCATGTAATCACTTTCAGTATTTTTCATTAAAAGATAAGAAAATATAAAAGAAAATGATAAGGCTACGCGTGGTCGTTGATCGCTTCAGAAGATATGAAGTACACAAAGTGTCTGGCAGTATCTGATACAGCGTACTACTCATTATTTGCCGTAAAAGGAGAATATTACCGAGTATTCTTCGAGATAAGGAAAATAAACTTTGTTAAATTACAAAAATCCTTGAAATAAAAAAGCGAACCTTAATCTACAATTATGCTTTAACTATCTTTTTAATTAATAATAATTATTTTGAAATTTAAAGAAGACTTTCCTAGATTTGAATAATTGCGTAAAAAGTAGGTAAATGTTTACCTTTATCTAAAGTTTTTTTATTAAATGTTCATGATTTGAATATATTTATATGAAATAGTAATTATCGTAACGCCTTTATCAAATGAAATATAAAAAATTTGAAGTCTTCAGTTTATGTATTTTTTGTACCTTCGGTGATGAGGTATTTTACAAATTTTTGTAAATTCAGTTTTAAACTGGGATAAAAAAATATTGCGTCACACTAAAAACTAATACGCACAAATCGAGTGTTTACCTTCGCCAGTGGTTCCCAACCTAGGGGTAAATTACCCCAATGGGGATAATGACAACTATTTTGGGGTAATGACACGCGACCCAGAAGTTATAAAAGATAATATTGTGATAATCCAGAAGTTATGAAAGATAATATCTAATGATTGGAGTAATGGAGCTGGATAATAATTGGATTTTGGGTAACCATACCAAAAAGGTTGGGAACCACTGACCTAGGAAGTAAAAACATTTATAAAGTTAATAACATAAATTCTATAATTATAATAAGTAATACTGAAGAAATTTAAGAGAGTTGAATTTTCTAGTTATGGCGTGCGCATCAAAAGGTGTTTCCTGACTAAAGTTTGCAATTTGCTTTGAAACCACAGTTGATGATCCATTGAAACAGTTTGTTCGTGGATGCGAACACTGTACGGGTACCGCATCCAGTAGTTTGAATGGAACTCGAGACGACACCGGCCACTGTCCACCGATCTTGTCCATTTTTAGTTTTCGAGATTAGATAAGGACCTCCCGAAGCTCCTTGATGCAAGTACATGGGAACATCTGCAAAAGGAAAATAAAAAATGTGTGTATATATATATATTATAGATTATAAAGAAGCAAATTCGAGTATGCTTCAATTCACAGACCTACATTGTCAATATGCGTACATTGTAAAAGGCAGAGAATGAATGATTTCTGAAAGAACGACAGCTTAAATGGGAATAAAAGTGGAATTTCGCTTCAGAAACGTATCTCGGTTCCTTTGGAAAACACCAAAGTGTTTTACAGTTGACTTTTGTATAATTAAGAAACGCGACTTCGTTATATATATATATATAATAAAAGTAGTGCTCATAAGTATTCGTACAGAGAAATATTTTGGTTATATCTGTCCTCATCGTTTCGTACCAATGTACCATGCATAGGTTAGTTATGAAAAGGTTACCATTCGTCTGGAATAAGTTAACAAATAAAAAAAATTGGTCCAACTCCAACTCCAATGTAAAACATCAAAGGAATTTTCCCTTTGAATCTTCCTGGAAGAAGGATAACTGTCCAAGCCACGAGTAAACAATGGGTCGTCGTGGTAAAGAGCTGTCTACTTATCTTGAGGGATACGTTATTGCCGTAAACGAGTCTAGAAAGAGTTATAGAAAGATAGAACTTCGAATTCCATTTACGACGTTTGCTGCAATTATAAAGAAATGGAAAGGCTTTGGAACAATGAAAACTATCAAGGTGTGGACGATCTTGCAAGATTTCAGAACGTACCGCTAGACGGATTGAAAGAATGACTGCCGCGAATCCACAAGTGACTGCGGGTGATATTTGCCGAACATTAAGACTGTCTAAGATCGATGTCCCTCTACTGTCCGTCGTACGTTGAGAAAGAATGGTTTACATGAAAAAGTTGCACGAAAAAAGCCTCTGCTTCGAAAAGAGCACAAAGAAGCTCGTTTAAAGTACGCCAACGATCATCAAAATGATGGATTTGCATTCTGGAAGAAAGTTATATGGACAGACGAGACCAAAATAAAATTATTCGAAAACAACGAACAACGGTATGTTTGGCGAAAATCAAATACGGCTTTCGATGATAAAAACAACGAACAACAGTTAAACATGATGGTGGTAATAAATATAATAATAAAAACCCACTCTAATAGACAGAGTTTATTTCCACAACAGTTTCGATGCTCACTGGCATCCTCTTCGGGTGGATACAGAAAGACGAATGAACAAAAATAAGAGGGAAAACAGTCTTGTTTTTGGTTCATTCGTTTTTCTGTATCTACCCGAAGAGGATGCCAGTGGGCATCGAAACTATTGTGGAAATAAACTCTGTCTATTAGAGTGGGTTTTGATTATCATATGATGGTGGTAGTTTGCTTCTTTGGGGATGCTTTAGTGCTTCTCGTCCAGGAAAGGTTGTTGTCATGAATGGAATCATGAATTCGAAAAATAATCAGGAAATTTTAGAAAATGTATTGCCTTCAGTTCGGGAGTTGCGAATGGGTCGCAAGTGAGTAATGCAACAAGATAATAACCTAAAACATAAACGTAAGAACACCATGAAATGGTTTCAACAAAAGAATTTTAAGCTTCACGAGTGGCCCAGTGAAAGCCCAGATCTCAATTTAATCGAGAATTTATGGTTTGATTTGAAAAGAACATGTTCGCGAGAAAAACCCTTCGAATTTGAATGAATTGCAACAATTTTCTTTAGAAGAATGAACTAAAATTTCTACTAAGAAATGTCGAAACTTCTTAGAAAAATACCCCAAAAAATCACTGAAGTCATTCAAATAAAAGGCGGATACGCAAAGTATTAATTTTGTAAATAAATGTACGAAAACTTTTGCATTTTAACTTTTTTAAATTTTCCTAAAATTCTTTGATGTTTTCCATTACATGTTGGAGTTGAACTAATTATGTTTTATTTGTTAAATTATTCCAGACGAACGGTAGCCTTTCATAACTGACCTATGCATGGTACAAAAGATAAGGACGAATATAACTGAAATATTTCTCTGTACACATATTTATGAACGCCACTATATATATATATATATATATATATTATATATATTATATATATATATATATATATATATATATGTTAATCCCTCCGTCTATGGCCTTGGTTGGTTCGAAGTCGACGGGGATTCTGGTTAGGTGGCAGCAACGGATTTGTTACTTGCAGTAGTTTCTTCTATACTACTCTCCGAGTTCTTCTTATAGTGGATCGGAGGATTCTGTAGAGCTTTCTGAAGATTCCCAGATTCTTCTTGTAAAGTATCGGGAGATTTAATGACTAAGTTCTCTGAAGAGAGCAAGGCTCGAAGGAGAGGATAAAGACAGACTTTTCTTACTGTAATTTACTGCTAAAATGTACAGGTAGTGCTCAGCCTCTAAGTCTCATTCTGAATTTACAGGGGGAGAGGTTCGACCTCTTTCGACCATGGCTCAAGCCTGGATTTAAAAGTGCGGAGGCCCTCGGCCTCTTCGGGTAGAGGTTCAGCCAGGACTCTAAAAGTGCGGAGGCCCTCGGCCTCCTCGGGTAGAGGTTGAGCCAGGACTGATTGAATTTACAATACAAGAAATAAATAAGTCTAAATTTTTGGGGAGTGCAGCTGAAGGTTAAGCTTCCCACTTTAACGGGAGATCTAAACAATTTATTCCAAAAATAAAACAAAAAATTAATAACAAAAAATAATAATAATAATTCCTAAATGGCGACATAATGTCGGAGTCGTACATTGAGTACAACCCCAAGTACATCACTGAGTACATTCACTTATTGTAGTTAATTACAGTTAAACACAGTTAATTATAGTTTTATAGTGTTTTATTTTTATAGACAATTAGGATAACTATTATTCTAGGATTTAATTAGGTAATCAGGGACGTATTGGGAAAAATGAAATAGGAGTATAACACAAAGAACATGGGCACATATACTGTATATAGCAACACACATAATAATGTTTCGAATTAGAAGCAAGCGAGAGAGAGGGTGTTGAACTCAGAAGCTCGCTTTTGCCGACGGAATCGGAATTCGAATACTTGCGTCAGCATGAACGAATATCTTGCGAGAAATTGAATAATTTAAAATAAAAAATAAAAAGAATACATGTACGTATAATCATGTACGTAATCATGATCATCAGCGGACATGCATAAAGTATTGTACACATATCGGTAGTCACACAATAGGTTGTGTGCGTAATATATACAGACACGAGTAAACATGGACTGCTAGGTTGATAGGGCATAGGTAGACAATAGGTAGATGGATGAATAATTAATAATGTTAATAAAGGATAGCGGTCAAGAAAGGACATGGAAGTATGAATAAATACGAAAAAATAACTATGACGTCATAGTTATTCAAATTATGCCATACATTAATTCATAATCAAGTTATTTAGTTCGTACCTACAGTACAAGTCATTATTGGGAGAAATTAGAGGAAACAATAGAAAGATACAGTAATGAAGGGTTTACAGCCATTGTACAAGAATGAGTGAAACTATTAATTAGATAGATAGATAGATAGATAGATAGATAGATAGAATAACCTTTATTAATAATAATAAAATAAATAATTTTTTTTTAATTTACAATGACGTGAATAATTGTGAAGCTCGACTATTTATTTTATTTAATTTGGCCCTTAAGCTTTAGGCTTTACTGGGCTCTTATTAAAAATAAGCAGCGAGTTGTTATAAATTAATAATAATAAATAAATAAATAAGTAAATAAGTATTATTAATAGTTAAAACATGTATTACAATATTAAACAATATTAGTGGACATTAATCCTAGATTTTTGTTAGTATGCCATTATTAATCGGGATTTCAACTTGGTTTTAAACAAATTTACATTCACAATATTTTTTATCTCGGCATGCAAGTCATTCCACAGTTTCAATCCAATGAAAATGGGTAGTTTTTGAAATGAAGACAATCTAAATTGAGGTGTAACAAGCTTTGATCTATTTCTGGTCTGATACGAGTGGATTTCTTGATGAGTTACAAAATATCTATTTACCCATTGTAAATTAATGATTTTGTTCTTAAACTTGTAAATAAAAATAAAATGTACCAGTTTGATTATATCGTTGAGCTTTAGTAGGTTTAGCTCTTTAAATAATGCACTAGAGTGATCAAGGAAATCAGCATCAGCTAATAACCTTATTGCTCGTTTTTGGATGACAAAGATACCATTTAATGCGTTGTTAGCGGAGTTTCCCCAAACAAGGGTGCAGTATGTTATATAAGGAAGAACAAGAGTATGATAAAGAGTCAATAAAACTTGTTTAGGGACTACATTTCTAAGTTTAAACATTATAGCAATGCTCCTTGAAATCTTTTTCGCGATATAATTTACATGATCACTCCATTGCAATTTGTTTTACTGGTATTTAGGAAGAGTTTATTGGTGGTCAACCATTTCATTACACTGATGAATTCTGAATGAAATATATTCTTAGCTGTATTAACATCTTTGCAAGAAAAAGACACTTGTATCATCTGCAAACATTATGAAGTTCAGTATATCAGATGAACGTGGAAGGTCATTTATATATGATAAAAATAACAGTGGACCCAGAACTGAGCCCTGTGGCACACCCTGTTTGACAAGCGCTTTAGTGAGCAAACCTTATTTACTGATACAAAATGATATCTATTGGACAAATAACTTTTAAACCAATCACTGATTGCTCCTCTAAAGCCGTAACAATATAATTTATTAAGTAGAATATTATGGTCTATTTAACTCTATTACATCAAATGCCTTACTCAAATCCATAAATATTGATATAATTATTTCTTTGTTCTCCTTAGCTATATTTACATTTTCATAAGATTTAAAATAGCCATTTC